>CM034701.1:173428200-173438698 GCA_020142125.1 Phrynosoma platyrhinos | reverse complement strand
AAAAACTATGGATGCCGGCCATGAAAGCCTACGACTTCGCAAACAAGATGAGCTTAAAATCCCAGTACAGGAAGGCAAATATGACTTTATAGACATAACAGAGACCTGGTGGGATGACTCTCATGATTGGAATATTAAAATTGAAGGGTATAATCTTAAAAAAAAAAAGAATAGATGTGTGATGGGGTTTTATTATAGGCCAGCAAACCAAAAAGAGGTGGTGAATGATGCTTATCAGAGACAAGTCTCAGAAATCTCAAAGATGCAAGAATTAGTAGTTGTGTGTGTGGGGGGAGGGCGGGCTTAAATTAACCTGATATATGCTGAGAGACTTTGGGCTAAAGCAGATAGGCAGGGAGAAGTGGTCAGAAGCCACTCCCAGCCCGATTGCCCCCCCCCGAGGGTGCTTCCTGCCATGGCCCCAAATAGGAGCAGAAAATATCTGCTCCTTTTGGGGACGGTTTTGGGCTGCTTAGGGTGCTCCACGGCAGCTTCCAGGTGGTTCAGGGGTGTGGGCCATGTAAATGCCATGCTCCCAGAGCAGCCAGAAGCCACCCCTATCTGCCCATCTGTTTCAGGCCTAACTCTGCTAAGTGTAGGGCTCCTCAACAAATTCCTGATGTTCCTTGCAGATCATTTCTATTTCAAAAGGTGGAGGAAGGAAAGGGGGATTGGAAATCCTGGACTTGATCTTAACCAATAGGGAGAAGTTGATCACTAGAATAAAAGTAATTGGTACTTTAGGGAATGTGATCATGTAATGCTAGAATTTGCAATTGTGGGACAGGGCAAAGAAGAGTACAGTCAAACGACTCTGGATTTCAGGAAAGCTGATTTTAACAAGTTCAAGGAATTACTGTGTGGAATCCCATGGCTAGACATGCTATAGGAAAAAAGCACCTAACAAAAGTAGAAGTTCATGAAGGAGTTGCAATAAGCACAATCACACACAATCACATAGAAGAATTAAAATGAGAAACATCTGAAAAAGCCAATATGGCTGCATGACAGACTCAAGGAGAAGTGGGGGGGGGGGGAAAGGAGTCTATATATGGAATGGAAGGAAGGATAAACCACCAAGGAAGACTACAGATGTGTAGCCCAAGCTTGCAGGCATAGTATAAGGAAAGCTCAGAATAAGCTGAAACTGGCTAGGCAAGCAAGGAGCAACAAAAATAAGTCTGCAAGGCAAGAAAATGACCAGGGAGATGGTTGAGCTGCTGTTCAGTAAGGATAGGAAAATGCTAACAGATCACAATGAAAAGGCAGAACTACACAATACCTATTTTGCTTCAATTTCCCACCATAGAAAGAGAACTGTGTGCCTCTATTCAGCAGCAGAGATCTTGGCAAGGGATCTAGAGTGCAAATCAAGATTGATAAAGTGTTAACTGCATCACAAAGTTTTAGTAGTTGTATGTATTTTATAATAGAATAAAGGGTTAAATGTAGGAAGGTGTGATAAGCACGACAGGTGATTGCAGTCAAGCTACAAGAAATGCTGAATCACTCTGTACCTGCTATAAAAAGGGTGTCTCTAAAACTAAGATGGTGGCAGCATGGAAGACATGTAAAAGAATGCTGGAGTTTCTGTTTATTTATATTGTTGTGAAGACCTCGCAGAAATTATACAGAAGAGAATGCTTCATGTCTGTCTCCTTGAGAAATATGGTTTCCTGAACTGCAACTATGAGTCTATGGAGTTAATTGACTGAATTTAAAGAACTAATGTTTTCTTTGGACACATGTAAGAAACATTATGGACCTAATACATGTTGCTCTGTCATTACAACCTACTGAGTAAACATTACTCATCTTCAAATCTGGTGTCAGGACTCTGTTTTTACACATGGGTTTTTGGGTTTGAGAGTGAATCCGTTGAACAAACCTTAACACAAAGTACTGAAGGAACATGCTGATGTACTCTCTGAACCACTTGCCATCATTTTTGAGAAATCTTGGAGAACAGGTGAGGTACCCAAAGGCTGAAGTTTGCCCATTTGTTCAAAAAAGACAAAAAAGAAGATCCAGGAAGCTAAAGACCAGTCAGCCTGATCAATACCAGGAAAAATGTTCAATCGGATTATACGGGAGTCTGTTGGCAAGTATCTTGATGACAATGCAGTAGCAGCCAGCATGGACTTGTCAAGAACAAATCCTTCCAAACTAATCTTATATCTTTTTTTTGGGGGGGGGGGTCAAGTCACTAGTTTAGTAGGCAGTGGAATTGCTGTAGATGTCATTTAGCTGGCTTTCAGTAAAGCATTTGATAAGGGCCCCCATAATAATTTGACTAGCAAATTGATTAAATGTGGAATAAATTGGTTGGAACATGGTATTCAAAGAGTTACAATCAATGGCTGGGCTTCAAACTGGAAGGAGATCTTAAGTGGAGTGCCTCAGGGTTCTGTCCTAGGGCCATTACTTTTCAGCAGTTTAATCAGTTACTTAGATGATGGGATAGAGGAAATCCGTATCAAGTTTGTAGATGACACAAAACTGGGACGGGAGGCTAACACATTGGAAGATAGGGGCAGCATTTAAAAGGACCTAGATAACTAGATAGAGAACAAAACATATGAAGAAAGGCTGAAGGAGCTGGGTATGTTCAGTTTGGTGAAGGGTGTCACACTTGCACTCTTTAAATAAATCAAGGGCTGCTACAGAGAGGAGAGGACAGGTTTGTTCTCTGCTGCTCCAGTGAGTAGGACTAGGTCTAATGGTTTTAAGTTACAGGAGAATACCATATATACTCAACTGTAACTTGACGTTATGCATAAGTCGAGGGCAGATTTGGGAGCCAAAAATAGGGATTTTGATATGATCTGTGGATAAGTCGAGGGTAAAATTTAGGGGCACATAACAAAGGATGTAAAGGACAAAGCAAAGTAAAACGATGCCAAAGAACTTACAAAATTCCAGCAGACATAACTGTGCTCACCCTAAAACTTGGCTAGATGAGAGTTCAGTGCTTCCAGAACAGATTACATCCTTGACTTTCACTAGGGGATGGGTGCTTTTTAAATAAGAGTTTAAATACAGTACAGTGGTACCTCGAGATACGAGTGCCCTAACATACGAGTGTTTTGAGATACGAGCCGTTGAGTGAGCAATATTTTGCTTTGAGATGAGAGCAAGATTTGAGATACAAGGAATCGCACACTACACCGCGTTAGTATGCAGCATCTAACAGTTTCTCCCACCTCAGACTAGACCTCAGTCTGTGTGCTTGTTTCCCTTGTTTTCGAAGCATTTTTGATAAGTTGGGTTCGCGTTTTTTGCTTTTTGTACATTTACAAGACATTATCACATTTATTTTTATAACCATGGGTCCGAAGAAGATGATGTCTATTGAATTAAAGTGTGAAATCATAGAAAAACATGAGCAAGGTGTGCGAGTAATTGACTTGGTGAGGATGTACGGCCATAGCACATCGATGATATGTACTGTGCTTAAACAGAAAGAGTTGATAAAGGGTATAATGCCAGCTAAGGGCGTTACAATAATTTCTAAGCTCCGGACCTCTCTCCATGAAAAGATGGAGAAACTACTGATGGTGTGGGTGACAGAGAAGCAGCTTCAAGGAGGAACCTTAACACAAAGCATCATATGTGAGAAGGCACGAGCAATTTACGGTAATTTGTTGAAGCAGATCCCACACACTTCCACAAACAAGGAATCGGAAGAATCGTTTAAAGCCAGTCGGGGCTGGTTTGACAACCCCGAAAAAGTTGCAACTGGTCATGCATCGGAGTTGTTCAACAAAACTTGCCTAACTCATTTCTGCAATATCCTGAAAGGGAGGAAGAAACAAACCTCCTTGGACAGGTTTTTTAAATGATCTGCAGGTGAAAATGAGCAAAGCGTGACGAAAAAAGCAAAGACCAGTGACGAAAATTAAGCGCTTCCGTAAGCACTTCACTTTTTCTTTTATTATGTTTTTATAGAATATGTATTTGTTATTTATAAATAAATGTTTCTTCTTGTAAATACATTTTTATTATTCAAAAACACTTAACAAAAACAACTGAGGTGGTGTTTTGGGAGCTGGAACGGATTAATGGCATTTCAATTAATTTCAATGGGGAAAATTGCTTTGAGATACGAGCAATTTGACATACGAGCAAGGTTACGGAACGAATTAAACTCGTATGTACTTACATTGACCCGTGGATAAGTCAACTCAGGGTTTTTTGGATCAATGTTTTACTAAAATTTCTGGACTTATATATGAGTACGTACCAATGCCATCACTATGGTTGTTAATCATCATCATGATGTTTATTTATACAGCCCTTTTCACCAAAGGGCAGAACTTCAAACATATACAGCAGCCCCTCCCAATTCATGGGGGATCTGTTCCGGACCCCCACTCGACGAAAATGGTGGTTCACAACTATTCGAGCCCCACTGAAATAATGGCATGTACTCCTGTGCTTGTCCCTCCCTGCTTGTCCCTCCTGTGGAGAGCAGGACCATGGACTTTAACGTGGAGAACAGGGAGGGACAACTGTATAATGAAAACCAGATGGTAAAACACGACACTGTAAAATGCTAAAATACTAAATAATAATACAATACAATACAATACAGCAGTATAACCCATGATGTCATGCCTGCATTGATCTCCTCTCATAGTACACTACAGAGAATCCTTAGTAATGTTACTGTACTGATGTTACTAATAAATCATAATTCCTATATATCACTGAATATAATAGTAATAGTTGTGACATAAAAAACTAGCAAAATTAAAACTATACCATTAAGTTACAATATCATACACACAGCCTAAATGTATTTACATGCACATGGACCATGCAGTTGAAGTGAAAATTTGGTAAAATGTGATGTTTTTGAAGAAAAATTTAAAAGATTTTTAAAAATTAATTAAGAAAAATTAAAACCTGGGGCCTTTCCTTTCTTCTCCCATTGAGCCTCACCCCACTCAACCATTTCTTCAATATTCTAAAGGGATTCAGGTGAGTGCCACAGCCCATTTCTGTCAAAAGACAGATGTTTGGGGAGAAGTGCTGTCACCCTTCTTAGGGTGTCACGTGGTGCAGCCCACACACCCCACACACCTCCAACCCCCTCTATAGGATCTGAGCGCATATTTTGGGGGTCTTACTGGACCACTAGAGGGAATTCTAGAACACTGTGAGGCAATTTTTTTTTTTTAAAAAATCACAAAATTTCATTTTGACTCCTGGAAGCTCTGGAGAGTCCCAAACGTGTGAAAATGTCATCTACATCCTCCTATAGATCATTTTGGTGTATTCTTGAGCTAGGGGAGTTTGGGGGCTAGAGAAACGTCCCTATGGCCTCATGTGGCCCCCAGCTCACATTTTGCCCAGCCTTGTTCTAGAAGCTACTCTGAGGCAGAGGATGGAAGGAGGAGATGAATGTGACTTCTGGCCAGCCACCTAGCAAAGGCAGGGGACCTTCCTACCTCCTGTTGAGATAAAGCTTAGAAATGCAGACAAGCTTGTCTAGCCAGGCTGCTGTCAAAATGTTTACATTTGGCTGCCTTGCCTGTTTGTACAAAAGGATTAAGCTAAACACCCTAGCTAACCTTATAGCAGTCCCAGTCTGGACTTCTGTTAAGGAGAATTGTGACCTCTATGTGAACGCTTGGGCTATGTGTGCCATTCTATGCCCACTTGCTCTGTATGACACCATTTTGTACACTGCTGACAAGCAATTTTGTTGGCCAGGGCCTGCTTTCTCCCCAGCTGGGCAAGGACCTTGGCAGTGGGATTCAGAATTTCCCCAAGCAGTTGGATAGACTGCCATCTTCTGCATGTATCTGCAAATAGGGAAAATTAAAGACAACCTGCCTGCCAATGTCAAGCCCTCCCTTGAAAAATAGTAACAGAGGGCTTGACATATTGGAATCTCTGGAGGCCTTCTTCCATTAAGACCTGAGCAATTGATTTCCTTATTTATTTTCAGCTTTCATGAGGCTACTGCACAAACTATTCTTCTTTTGATGATGCTAGCTCACCCACTTTTAACTGCAGTTAATGATCAGTGGATTATATAAGAATAAGGCGGTGTAGCTTTCAGTGGAAACCTGCACTCATGGAGGCAACCTCCCCTCTTGTTTTAAACATAAAATATAGTCCTTACTTGCCACGGTAGTAACATTCAATTAGCAGCACTAATTCAATTACAATCAGTGTAGTCCACTTCCCCCTTATATTTCCACAGAATACACTGTGTGGGCATACAATGTAGCTTGCATTCCTATTTTCTATTTAGAAGGTTGATGTACATCATTCATGTTACTCTCCATCACGCACTGCTGAGCTGTCATTAATGATCTGTGTGATGACAAGATCAGTTATGTAATACAATAATGTTCATTTTTAGTTGCATGTATTTTTAATTGTTCAGAACAGAAGCAACAACAACAAAAATCAAAGGAACTCTTATTTATTCCATACCACCCATGTGCTTAGTGCTTTGCAGATAACAAGAGCACAGGCCCCCACCCCCAAGGAGGTTACTATGTTAAGCTACTTCATAACAGCAGTGGAAACACAGCACACAAGGCTGTGTTAATTGTGAACCTTAGAATTCAATGGACACTGAAAAAGAGACTATAATTTCTCAGGCAAGATTAAATTTCTTTTATTTGTTCTCCCTCGCTTACCCTGTATGTAATTGGTTTAACCCAACCATCTAAGTAAGGTTCTTGATTTTAGATAACTTGGCCATTATGTAACCATGCTCGAGCTAAAATTATTCTAACTACAGTGAAAAGGTGGATAATCGTTTTTAAATCCTCAGTCTTCCTCTTTCATGCAATTACCCAAGTAAGGCATACTGCTAGTCTATGATGATGTGTAATTTCTTCACAATGTTGTTAAATTGAAGGGAAATATTACAGATTACTACAGTATTTGGAGAACTCCAAGATATATGAGCTATATCTAGTTGCATGCACATTCTAATATAAGTTATACTACAATTTTGTCTGCTTTATGATTCCCTTAATGAGGAAGGCTTTTTCTCAAAATGTATAAGACATCAGGTGTTAGAAGCTTAACTTTAGTATTCGTAATAAATTGAGCTGCTGGCTCGCTGGACCTATTCCACATTCATGCAGAATATATGTAAACGATAGATTTTTCACTGGCACTGTAATAATCATCTTCCTAATTTCTCTCAGTTCCCTCCTGAAAATCCACATTTTTCTCTTAAACCTGTGGTACCACCTTGTAATCCCCATATCCATGCTGTCTGAGACATTCCACTGCCTGAAGTACAGTCCTTTTGGGGACCAAGTTTTTTAGTGCAACATCAAGACCTGAATTCCTGCTTTCATCTGTCCTCCCCCTATGATGTTATTGCAAGTAGGTTGTGTCCCTGCTGCATAGCAGGGCTGGATTTGCTCGTTCCATGCTGCAGGAGACAGCAACCCAGTGATGTTGCCTGGCATTTATGGGAACTGTAGTCCAAAACACTGACTCTGCTGGTGTACTTTTCATAATACTAATACTACTAATAATTTATATCCCACCCCTCTGCAGAGCAATCAGGGTAGCTTACAGCATTAAAATTACCATAAAATACAATCTTAATCATACCCCAAAGAACCCCAAAACCCACCCATCCTTAAAAAAATATTAAACAACAACATAATTTAAAATGTTCTTAAAATAAAAGTTCACACAAAAGACAATAATCTTGGCTGCAGCATAAAGTAGGGGAAGAGGGGACTGACTCTTAAGGGCGGGAAATCTAATCAGGAAAGGCCTGCCAGAAGAGATCCATCTTAACAGCCATCTTAAAGCTGCTCAAGATGGTAATATGATGGATTTCGTCTGGCAGGCTGTTCCATAATCTGGAAACGGTTGCCGAAAAGGTCCTCTGGGAGGTTGTACACAGCCTCATTTTGATAGGCTGTAACAAATTCCTCCCAGAGGACCGGAGGGCGCGGGGTGGATTATATGAGAGGAGGTGGTCCCGAAGATAGGATGGACCCAAGCCATTTAGGGCAGGGGCAGGCAAACTGTCCCCTTTAAGGGCTGAGGGACTTCAGAATCCCAGACTATTGGCCAACATGGCTGAGGCTTCTGGGAGCTGATGTCCAAAATCCCTAAGAGGGCTGAGTTTCCCTGCCCCCGATTTAGGGTTTTAAAGGTGATAACTAACACCTTGTACTGAGCCCGGAAACTGATAGGCAGCTAGTGGAGTTATTTTAGAACAGGTGTTATATGGTCTCTCCTTGATGTTCCCGAGACCAACCTGGCTGCCATGTTCTGTACTAATTGAAGTTTCCGGACCAAGCACGAGGGTAGCCCCATGTAAAGCACATTACAGAAATCAAGACAGGAGGTTACCAGTGCATGCACCACAGTTTCAAGGTCCCTTACTTCCAGGAAAGGACACAGCTGGCGTATCAACCAAAGCTGATAACAGGCACTCCTGACCATCACATTTACCTGTTTAGTCATCTGAAGCGATGGATCCAGGAGCACCCCCAGACTGCAAACAGAGTCCTTAGTGGAGAGTGTGACCCCGTCCAGGACTGGAGTCGTATCCCAGTGCCTAGTTTCAGGGCCGCTACTGCAAGTACCTCTGTTTTATCTGGATTCAGTCTCAATCTGTTTTTCCTCAGCCAGTCCATTACTGCCTTAAGAGGGAGAGACACCATATGAAGTCGAAGCTGACGACTGAGACATGGAGAAATATATCTGGGTGTCATCAGCATACTGATGACATCCCACCCCATGACTCCGAATGATCTCTCCCAGTGGCTTCATATATACGTTGAACAGCATCATGGACAGGATGGCGCCTTGAGGGATGCTACAATTAAGCTCTTTCCTAGTAGAGAAACTGTCCCTGAGCAACACCCTCTGGAATCTGTCCGAGAGGAAGGAACAGAACCACTGCAATGCAATGCCTTCAATTCCTAACCTTCTCAGGCGATCCAAGAGAATGTTATGATCTATTGTGTCAAAAGCCACTGAGAGGTCTAAGAGCATCAGCAGGGTCACACTACTCCTGTCGATGCTCAGACGAAGGTCATCAGCCAAGGCAACCATGGCAGTCTCGACTCCAAATCCTGTCCTAAAGCCAGTTGGAAATGGATCAAGATAATCAGTTTCTTCCAAGACAGCTTGGAGTTGAAGAGCAACTGGCCTCTCGATCACTTTGCTTAAGAAAGGTAGTAAGGAGACTGGCCAATAGCTGTTCATATCCAGGGGGGGCAGGGAAGGTTTTTTTCAGAAGCAGCCTAACCGCCGCTTCCTTCAAACAAGGTGGAACGTGACCTTCCCTGAGAGATGCATTGATGATGTCCATAAGGAACATCCTCAATGCATCCCCCCTCCGGATGGCCAGTCATGACAGGCAAGGATCGAGAGGGCAAATTGTCTTCCTCACTCTACCAAGGAGCTTGTCCACATCATTGCTACTCACAGATTGAAACTGATCCAGTATAATTTCATCAATGAAGTTGCTGGACACCTCATCAATTGATTCTGTTACAACACTGGCATCTAAGTCAGCTCTTATCTGAGAGATTTTATCTGCAAAGAAGTTGTTAAATGCATCACAGCAGGCCATTGTTTGGTTAAGTAGTGGGTTCTGGCCCGGTAAAACCCGTGTCAGCTGCCCTACCACCCTAAACAGCTCTGCTGGACGAGACTCTGCAGACACAATACGTGCAGAGAAGAAGGATCTCTGCACTGCACATATTGCCTCTTGATAGGAATAAAGTTCCTATGACGAGTCTTGTCAGATAAGAATCAAGTTCTCCACCAGATGCGCTCCAGTCATTATCCAACCCGCTTCATCTTCCTAAGCTCTTCCATATACCAAGGCTTCCAGTTAGAAGCAGGTTGGGAATGACGCTTGGGAGCGATTGTGTCGATGGCTTTGTCGAGATCGTTATTCCAGGTATTAACCAAAGCTTCAACAGAATCACCAGCGTTACCAACCATTAAACCCTCTAAGGCTTTCTGGAATCCAATAGATTCCATTAGCCTTCAAGGGCGGACCATTCTAATGGGTCCACACACACACCCCCCCCCCGGTGGGGCAGATCATGGCTCTTTGTTCAGCCTTGATTAGGAAATGATCCATCCATGACAATGTAGAAGTTTTTCTTATCTCCGCCCACAGATATTTCTGTTCCATACTAAAGACCACATCGAGGGTATGACCCGCACAATGAGTAGACCTGATGACTGTCATAGATTCCATGAAGTCCCAAGCTGCACCTGTTAAATTTGGCAAACTGGTCTCGAGTGGAATGTTGAAGTCACCCAAACCTAAAAGTCTGGGCGACTCTAGCAGCAACTCTGAGACCAGCTGCGTCAGCTCGGTTAAGGAATCTGCTAGGCAATGGGGTGGTCGGTATACTAGCAGAATCCCCAAACTATCCCTGGTCCTCAGGCTCAGGTACATACACTCGAAGTGGATTATGTTCCGGACAGGTATCCTGGTCAAGGTTAGGTTGTTCTTGTGAACCAGAGCCAC
>CM034701.1:173398417-173423235 GCA_020142125.1 Phrynosoma platyrhinos | reverse complement strand
AAAAATTCAGGAAAAAAAAAGTTTCTCCCCATTTTTTCCCTTGAAGCTTTTTTCCCCCTGAAAAACTGAAAAAATTGAAAAAAGGAGGAAACCCAATTATGGAATGTTTTATTTTAGCACAATGAATAAAATCTTTAAGATAAGGTGTTCATATATTCTACAAATCATTTATAAAAACTACATACAGTATCAGATTATTCTAATTTCTGTGCACTGAATGAGGACAAGTAAGGGCCTTTACAGTCTGCCAGAAATAATGCAACTTGAGTCCACTTTAACTGCCCTGGCTCAGTGTTAGGGAATCATGGGAACTGTAGTTTATTGTGGCACCAGAGCTCTCTGACAGGGAAGGTTCAATGCCTCAGAAAAAACTACAATTCCCATGAGTCCCTAGCACTGAGCCAAGGCAGTTAAAGTGGACTCAAGTTGCATTATTTCTGGCAGTCTGTAAAGGCCCTAAGTCCCCCTTTAGAGGGCACTAAAAGAATCTGGTCTATGTTTGGAAACACTCACACTAAATCAAAAAATAAACTGACATGTGGAAGGGTAGAGAAGCTTCTTTTAACCCAGGTACACTTTGGGTTTTTAGAAGTCCATGATAACTGTGATGATGACAAACAAAAAAGCAGAAGCAGAGACTGAGGGGCTTTGCAGACCGGCCTAAGGAGCTCACCTGGGGGTGGAGTTGGGATAGGGAGCCACACGCTGGTTGCCCTGACTCCACCCCGACCCCGTCCTGACGCTGCGCACCCCGATCTGCCACTCCACTATCGGCCCTGAAACTGATACTGATAACCAGGACTGTATTCACACTGTAGAAATAATGCAGTTTGACGCCACTTTAACTGCCATGGCTCAGTGCTATGGAATTCTGGGATTTGTAGTTTTGTGAGACATTTCGTCTGTGAGTTCTGGTGCCACAACAAACTACAATTCCCAGAATTCCCTAGCATTGAGCCATGACAGTTAAAGTGATGTCAGACTGGAATATTTCTGCAGTGCGGATGCAGCCCAGAGCTCAAAAAATAAATCTGATTAAATGTTATGTCTATTAATTGAATCTTAAGGCCTTTACAGAATGCCAGAAATAATACATCTTGAGTCCAGTTTAACTGTCCAGGTTCAATGCTAGGGAATAATGGGAATTGTAGTTTTTTCTGAGACATCGAGCCTTCTCTGTCAGAGAGCTCTGGTGCCACAATAAACTACAGTTCCCATGATTCCCTAGCATTGAACCACGGCAGTTAAAATGGACTCAAGTTGCATTATTTCTGGCAGTCTGTGAAGGACCTTAGTCCCTCTTCCCTTCCACACACACACACACCAAATTCTTTTTAAGGGAATGGGTGCTTTATGGCTATACTGTGGAGAGGTAATATAATTTTATTTTTGTTACTAATGTTGATGATTTCTTCTGGTGTTTTTTTTTTGCCTGCTCCAATAAACTAGTAAAACCAAAGTTCAGGAAATTATTACTCCATTTGTTACAAATTAAAAAAATAAATAATAAAAAATAAACGCTGTTTGTAATAATTGTTTGAATACACTGTATTTTAATTATTAAAATACAGTGTATTCAAACAATTATTACAAACAGCATATACCAATTGTGATAATTTTATGCCAAATCAAATTGTACATAGCCATATTTTATGTTCTTAAAGTAACACAATGACTTTCAATCTGTAAAAAGTGCTAATGTTACACTGTTTTGAATTTTTCCAAAAATTTCCAATTTTTTTCCTGAAAAAAATGTGTGTGTGTGTGTGTGTGTGTGTGTTTCCCTCCCTGTGGCTTCAAACTTGTACATCTCTAGTCAGAACAGTGGGATGGTGAGATAAAATCCATGGTTTGTAGCAAATGAAGTAAGCTGAGGACAAAGGGTGAAAGTGGGAGAAGGAGAGAGAAAATGGGAAGCTGTAGAAAAAGTAGAATGACAAAAAATTAACTGGGACAGTTGCAAGGTATGGCTAGCCTCTCTAGAGCTTGAAGAGGCAGAAATAACAGCTCCTTTGCTAAGAGGCACAGCAGTCTAAAGTGGTCTAGACCAGGAAACCTCTGCCACCTGATTCTGCTTCCTGTATAAATTAGATCTTTGCATTGTGCAAAAGTAAACAGGCAGACAATACCATTGCCTTTGTTGAGTAGTCTGGATACTAAAGGAATCTGAAAGCAAAAAGGGACAACCCCCAAATAAGACAGTGGTTTCTGTATCCTCAGGGGACTATGGCTAGCCAAAAAATGTTTATATGTAAAATTACACGATTGAAAAAACCCAGCCCCCTCCAGCCTATGGTGTGACAAGGCACCATGCACAGTGCCTTCAAATATCAATGGAACGATGAGGGAAGTTCAGCCAAGGAGGGTTGAGAGTTTCAGGTGGAGGGGAATTAGTGGGGACACTGCGAACCACTAGTCATTTATATTGTCTTGGATTGGCTGGATTATGGCTAGGGGCATGGTGATACATGTGATAGTGATGATGATGATGATGATGACAACCAATTATTGATAAAGTTAACACCATCACCACCTCTTGGCATTATACAAGGAGAAAGGTAGAAAAGGAAGAGAATAACCTGTCTCTTTCCCAACCTCCAAAACCCCACTGACTTCCATACAGTTATCATGCACTTAGGATTCAGAATGGTAACCAGGTCCAAATCTTTGAGTGAGAGAACAATAAGACTAATGATGTTTGGTAAAGCATATCCACACACCGCACCATTATAGCACTTTGGTACCAATTTTATTGACTTGGCCTCATCCTAATAAGTCCTGTGATTGGTAAATTCAAACAAAAATCCATCAGTGATACCTTTATTGGCATTGGCACAATGCACAATATACTTGTTGCAAGCTTTTGGAGCTCCATGGGTTTCTTCATGAGGCAAGATGTTACAAACCAAACAGGAGAAAAAACAATTGGAGATGTTAGTCAGATGTCTACATGTTGTTTCAGTCTTTAGTTAAGAAGATATATGGTGGGGAGGATCTCTTTTGTAGGCAGGGTCCTCCTCCTTCTGGCCTGTTTTGTTTGTAACATCTTGCCTGATGAAGAAGCCCATGGAGCTTCAAAAGCTTGCAACCTGTGATTGGTAGTTTGAGAAGGGATTGCTACAAAGACCTAGTGCAGTAATAAAAGGGAATGTACTAGAGAATTATCTAGCAAAGAATTCTAGGGTCCTTCACCAAACCACAAATCCCAAGATTCCATAGGATAGAGTCATGACACTTGAAACTGCCATAATGGTACAGTGCAAATGCACTCAAAGATGCCCAAGAACTTTATCCTACTTCATCCTACAATGCCTCTGCATTTATTTATTTATTTATCTGCCTCTTTTTATTTCCTGCCCCTCCTTCCAGTACTTTTACAAGACACTGAGATGTCTATTATGCTGAATACTTATGAATAGGTTTAACACATTATGTTAAATATAATTCCCCTTTTGTAGGTGTTAATGCAAGAACTGCATGTAACTGATTGAGAAGATATGGATTTTTAAAACCATGTTTCCAATTCAGATCGAGGTTGATACATTAAATGTTTTAAAAGTACTACTCAGTTATTTAATATTTTCTTCTGTTATAAAGAGGTACAACGAGATCTCTTCCTCCTGCTTGCCTGAGAAAAAGAACGCTGAGTCAACGCATTTACTCTTCTCTCAGATTCAAGAACTTCACGACACTTTTTTCTTTTTAAAGTCTACCTCCTAACTTCCTTCCTGCCGTTTTGGCACTGCACTCCTTTGTACTGACAATACTGTTTATCACTATATCTTGCAGATGTGGGCTGAGACTGTGAGATAATGCTTTACTCTATATGTAGCCATCTATAATCAGTTTGTATGTGAGGTGAAATGGGGACTTCTGCTCATGTTCTCATATGCCACACCATACCAGCTCCCCCCCAATTGTTTCTGCTACCTTACCACTGCCCAAACATGTATTTGTTTTATATAGCAGATATTGGCCTACATCCTATTGTTAGTTCCAACTAGAGTAGAGTCATTGAATCAATTGGATTTACTAATGTGTTGACTCACCATTCAACAATTGATTGTATGAATCTCCTTTAGTTGGGACTAATCACTGGGATTCCAACACTGTTAGTAAATATGTTTTGTAAAATACATATTGAATGGGATTTAGCCCTGGCTGCTGCTGCTGCTGCTGCTGCTGCTGCTTCTTCTTCTTCTTCTTCTTCTTCTTCTTCTTCCTTTTTGGCAGGAAAACGTAGGATTGATAAAGAATGAAAGAAAACTTGGTGGGGGGAATAATTCAAAGTCCCTCTAAAAATTTAAAATAAAAATTGAAAAGTAATTAGGGAATTTACTTGTTACACCAATAATGTTATTTTATTTTCATTTATGTTATCTTTTGAATGTAATTACATTACTTGTAACATGTTGCTTCCATACTCTGGACTACGCACTACTGTGCAAACATGATGTCCATCATGCACATCAGATGCTTGGGGAAGTAGGATTGGGTCAGTGCCACAACAGGTTCTGAATCTATTTAGGGTTTGTATTGAGAACCTTGGGTAGCTTGGATTAAAATCTGCAGTGGATTCACTGTCCCACTGACATGAGATCTACCCAGCTGCTACTAGCTGAGACAGCAAAAAGCACCTCATTTTCATAGATGTTGGCTGGTGATATAAGCAAAGGAATAAAGAATATTTTCCAGAGAGAGCCACTTCATATACATACACACGCACACACAAGGTGGTATGGGATTAACATTTTGAAATATGTCTCATGATACATAGGACAGACTGTGACCTTCTGTTGAGTGCAGTCAGTAGCAATCCGATGTTTATCTGCATAATGTGTGGAATGGCTCTGAATCTAATTCCTGTCTTGTTTTACTTTTGATGTTTTTGAAGCAGTTTACATGGAAGACTGTTTCTTCAGCTCAAGCATTTGTGATTCTTTCATTATAGCACTATTATTACACCTTGGGTGCTATTAACTCTTGACAGGTGTGTTTATGAGAACAAGGACCAGAGCCCTCATTATCAATCCAGTTATTAGCTATTCCCATGGGAGAATCTCTGCTCTCTCGTGCACACAGTGCTAGAGTATTTATTCCCACTCATGGATGCAGAAAATAACTCAAAGTATGTACATCATTAACAGGGAACAGCAAGGAAAAAAGGGAAATGCCACCAGTGTGTGGGTTTGGGGCCTATATACACTGTATTATATTAAAAGACAAAGACCATCCAATAATAATAATAATAATAATAATAATAATAATAATAATAATAATAATGCGCTCTTGGCCTTCTGTGTCTCTGATTGGCCTGCTGTTTGATTCATTTTATTTGTTTTATTCTATGTTATTTTAAGATTCAGTTGGATTTTAATGGATGTTAGTTTAATATGTTTTTATGGGGGAGGGTGGGGGTTTGGGGTTTTTAGATTGTATTGATGTAATTTTTAACTGCTGTAAGCTGCCTCGATTGTTTTTAACAGAGGGGAGGGGTAAAAATAAATATTATTAATTTTATTATTATTATATTTCTTAGAAGTCTAAGCAATGTTTTTGATGCAGTTTCTGATTCCTTAATTTCTCACCAACACTCTGCTTTCCACTGCTTCCCACACCCTATAAGCATTCTTGTCCATCGTTTGCAATGTAGAATTCTGTATCCTTCACATTTAGTCATGTTTCAGACTATAGTGAGTGCAGGTGAAGTCCTTCAAGAGCTGGTGTCCAAGACCACGACTTACCTGAGGATTTAAGAGGCCCAGAGCAGATGTAGTGAGTGGAAAGTGCTGCTTCCCCTTACAAGAGCTGCTGTGACAGTGGAGTTAGGACTCCAAAGGTTGACATTTTCCCCACTGGTCCACCTACAGGATTCCTTTGTCTTTCCCTCTGATTTTAGAATCATGGAATCATGGGATCATAGAGCTGGAAAGGGACTCATAGTCCATCAGGTCTAGCACCCTGTTCAATGCAGGATCTCTAGCTAAAGCATCCCTAGTAGGTCCAACCTCTTTTTGAAGATATCCATAGAAAGGGAGCACCTCTCTAGGCAATTGGTTCCATTGCCAAATTTCTCTTATTGTCAAGAAGTTCCTTTTAATGTTCAATTGAAATCTACCCTCCTACAACTTAAAATGATTAGACCTGGTCCTAGCCTCTGGAGTATCAGAGAACAAATCTGCTGTTGCACCCTCCTCACTGAGACATCCCTTCAGATATTTAAAGGGTGAAATCATGGCCTTGTTTCATGGGCCAAAAGGTACATTTTCTCCCACCCATTCTGGTGGCATCCTATTTAGATGATGCACAGTCCAAATCCTGGTACTGGTGCAGGCAGTCCAGACCACGTCCAACAAATCTTGTACCAGAGGTGAGGCATAACACACAACGAGTAAAAGAAAAAAAATTGCCTGTTTCTCCTGATCTTCTGGAAGGATCTGGAGCTTTCTATTTCTACACTGTGTCAGCTGTTTGCATGGGTGTCCCACTGGGCCAACTCCCCCCATTAGACCAGGGGTAGGCAACCTTTTTGAGCTGGGGGCTGGGTTGCTGTCCCTCAGACAATTGGGGGGCCCGAAGCACCAAAAATAAATAAATAAACAAATAAACAAACATTAATTTTTTTTAAAAAAAATATACATGCACACTCTCTCAGCCCCAGAAAAGCCATGGCAAACCCCCTGTGGAGATTTTGCCAAGAAAACCCCAAGAACAAGTAATAACAACAATAATCAATATCATCATGGCGGGCGGCGGCGGAAGGACCGGCCTGGGCCGGTCCAAAGGCCTCGGGGGGCCGCATCCGGCCCCCGGGCTTTAGGTCGCCTACCCCTGCATTAGACCATGTACTTGATTATGAACAAATATTTACAGTATGTAAAGTAAGTACCGGTAAGTACTTTTATGTGTTTCCAAAAGAAGACTGTTTTTTTCTCTACCAGACCCTGTGTGTATGGTTGTGTGTGTGTGTGTGTGTGTGTGTGTGTGTGTGAGAGAGAGAGAGAGAGAGAGAGAGAGAGAGAGAAAGAGATAAGTTGTGTTCATGTTGTTGTTGTTGCTGCTGCTGCTGCTGTTGTTGTTGTGTGCCTTGAAGTCATTTCAGACTTACAGTGATTTTAAGGCAAACCTATCATGGTTTTTTTTTCTGGGCAACTTTGTTCAGAGGCGGTTTGCTATTCCCTTCCCCTGAGGCTGAGAGCATCTGACTTACCCTAAGTTGACCAGTGGATCTTCATGGCCGAGCTGGGACTCAAACCATTACAACACACTGGCTTTCTTTAAGCTTTGCCAATTTGAATACTCTGTCCTGTCCAAGACACTTGGCTGGCTGAAACCAAGCCCAAATGACACAACTCTCCCTCACACACAGTCATAAAAAAATACTTTAAATGTTTTGCAGCACATTCAGACATAATTTCCTGCTCTCACCTTTCTCCCTTCCCATTTGTATATCCGATTTGAATGGTCACTTTCACCTGCTCTGTATGGAGGTGGTGGTTGTGGCCCTATTTGCTTTTGGGACAATAGTGAAGCCAGGGTAGGTCCTGCCCTAACATTAGGCACAATGAGGTAGCCACCTCGGGTAGCAGATCTAAGAAGAGTGTGAGGACAAGAAGCCTCCTGATTTACTTGTATTACTATATCCATAGGGAAGAAGAAGTGCTTGTAGGACATCCTGTGCCATGAGCCAAAATAGCATAGGTGGCTTTGAGTATTATGCATATTGATCTGGATAGATCCCAGGGGACACTGATGACTAATGTGCCTCAGGCAGCAAAATGTCATCCTCCATCCCTGAGCTAGGGGCAAGTTGGAGTGACAACCTGAACTCCATTGCAAAAATAGCAGTTTTGCACTTAGGTGGGCACTATCTATACCAGGGGTAGGCAAACTAAGGCCCGGGGGCCGGATGCGGCCCCCCAAGGCCTTTGGACCGGCCCAGGCCGGTCCTGCTGCCGCCGCCCGCCATGATGATATTGATTATTGTTGTTATTACTTGTTCTTGGGGTTTTCTTACTGAGGTTGGCTACAGTTTGAAGGGCAAATTTTTCCTCTCTGTTTTTTTTTTTAGCGTTTTGGGTCTAAATCGTGCTGTGAGTCCTCAGACCCATTAAATAAGTGGGATTTACTTATGTATTATTACCATTCAACAATTGATTAATCAACAGGAAACTAGCCATACAGTAATATTGCAGAAGTGCTATTTTGCTGATGAATACCGTAATAGCATGATAACAGTAATACATTTTTTTAATTAAATCTTTTTAAAAAGTATAAAGGAGAAGATGATAAAGGAACATATTATTTTGATATATCTCAGAATTAAAAAGAAACCTATTTAAAAAGAAATTAAAAAGAAATCCATTTAAAGGTAGGAATAAAATGCAGCTGGTGCCAGGATTTGCCAGGAAATCATCCAAGACACCAGAAGCATCATTTAGATATTAAAAACAAACAAACAAACAAACCCTAAGAACTACAAGAAAAATATTACAACATTCAACAAACCCCTGACACATTTGTATAGTATGGATAAGAACTTTGAAGCAGCAAAATGACTATTCAAATTGTTTCATCTTGTCATAGGTGAGGCAATTAATTCAGAACTGATCTCTGCTGGTTGGTATCTCAAATGGCAGTTGACCTTCACTGAATTCTAGTCTTCCCACTTTTCTTTCCAGATATTGATCCTCACTCTAAACTTAGAAGTGAGGAATGGGTAGCTGTCCACAAATAAATTCTTCCTCCGTTTGTTTTAAGGTTGGTTAGCTGGGAACAATCCAGATGCTGAACCTCTATCAGAAAAAGAGTCCAGCAGATGAATCCTTAACAGAGGAATCTCCCTTACATATTGATTTGTTTGTTTTGTCAACAAAGAACTATTCCACTGTGGTCCAAACAAATCTGTTCATGTTGCTATAAGAGGAAGGAAAGGAGCTCTGAGAGCCAGTGGGGAATAGTGGCTTGAGTATTGAACTGTGACTCTGGAGACCAGGGTTTGATTCCCCACTTGGCCATAAAACCCACTCGGTGACATGTTCTCAGCCTCAGAAGATAGTAATGGCAAACCCCCTCTGAACAAATCTTGCCAAGAAAACCCCATGATGGGATTGCCATAGGGTTGCCGTAAGTTGGAAACAGCTTTTATGCACACAACAATGACAACAAAAGCCACATCCAGATTGATTAAAAAGCCAGAAAGTCCCAGATGTTTTCCCTGTTCTTTCTGATTTTATTCTGGAGATCCATACAGGTTTTATTTACCCCAGAATATTTTCTGCCAGCTACCAGTCTGATCATAAACTTTCTGGGACTTTCCAGTCTGGATACATCCCAAGTATGATAAAGACAAGAAGCTGATGGCAGGATGATCTTCTTCTTAAAGGGCATTCTGGGGATGGAGGAGGGAGGAAAATAACCACAACATACCTGGAGGCAATGATGTCTGGTGACTTTCCTGTCAGTGGAGCAGTAAATTGATTTTAGTCCAAACTTTAAAGGAGTTATCAAAAGTGCTATAGCCTATTTTGTTGTTTTTGTTGTGTGTCTTCAGATAATTTCAAATTTATGACAACCTTAAGGTGACCCTATCATGGGGTTTTCTGGAGCTGAGAGTGTGTAACTCATTGAAGGTCAACCAGTGGGTTTTCATGGCAGAGCAGGGAATCGAACCCTGATCTCTAGGGTCATAGTCCAGTGCTCAAACTACAATACTACACTGGATCCCACTATTTTCTATCCCTATCTCCAAAATAGGTTCAGCACCTTATTGGAGCTTTAAATTTCAGGCTAAAACCCAGAACGAATTTAATATCCAATCGCCATGGAAGTTGCCAGCCACCACTGGCAGAAGATTATAATTTTGGTTGTTTATGATGCTTACGCATTGTTTGGCCACATGTGTGCTGGAACCCAGATGTTAAAAAAATCCAACTTGGAATTGTTTTGTCCTCCCACTTTCACTGTCCCTGTCTGCAAAGCCTTCTTTCCAAGCACTCTCCTGCCAGCTTACACTTCCTTCTGTCCTTTCCATCACACACGCGTCCATCACAACTCCCTTCTCTGGGCAGTCATGTGTTCTGCTGTAGAGGGGGCAGTCCTCTCTTTCATGGGCTGTCCTGTCTATGTCTGGTTTCATTATAATAATAATAATAATAATAATAATAATAATAATAATAATAATAATAATAATAATAATAAATTTTATTTTTAACCCACCCCTCTGCTCGGCAACCGGGGTGGTGTACACAAGATTAAAACAGATAACAGCTAAAACACTCCTTCAACCCAATCCCTAACCCTCCCCCCCTTAAAACTAAATTAAACTAATGTAAGATTAAAATGACAAATAGACAGCAAATACATTTAAAAAAATCAGCTTTAACAATGACAAACAGGTGGGTAAGCGAACCACCTCCATTGAGCCGGGAGATTTATTCCGGGAAGGCCCGCCGGAAGAGATCCGTCTTTACTGCTTTTTAAAAGCTATCAAGAGTAGTGATAAGACGGATCTCATCCGGCAGGTCATTCCATAGTCTGGGAGCGGTCACAGAAAAGGCCCTCTGGGAGGTCTGCGATAGCCTAGTTTTCATGGAGTTGTGCATCAATGGTGTGTGGACAGCAAACAGAGCAGACACACACGGGCAACCAGATTATGGTTTTCCCTGCTATGTTAAATTGTTTTGTGTTTCTATTTCAATTATAGCAATTATTTTAAAATGTACATTTATACATGCAAACCAACACCTGCAGGTTTGAGTGTTGGACTAGGACTCTGTGGACGAATCCTGGCTCAGTCACACAAAACCACTGGGTGACCTTGGGCGAGTCGCACTCTCTCAGCCTCAGAGGATGGCAATGGCAAACCCGCTCTGATGAAACTTTCCAAGAAAATCCTATGATAGTTTTGCCTTAGGGTCACCATAAGTCAGAAACAACTTGAAGGCACACAACAACAACAATTCTTTTGTTTTCTCCTTTTTCGTAGTACTTTATTTCTTTTGCTGGTGGCAAGGTGAAAGTGATCACCCTATCACCTCCCCTTCTTCCTTAACTTAAATTGTCTTTTGTAACTTTCCCTCTCTCTTTCTGCAGAACACATCCCATCAATTTCTTTTTTTGAAAAAGAAATGCTCTGGACTGTTCTAGAACTTGGGTTTTGGTGAGGAAAAAAGCCTGAAATCACAAAATGAACCACAGTTAATTCAACACTAACATGGTGATGTAAGAGACAAAATTAAAGCCAAAACATATTTGCTCTGTTTGAATTTAAGGATGTTTTTAGATAAGTCCTGTTGGCAGAGAGTAATCATCTTGGGTTGTAGCCAACTATAGAATTTAAACGTGCTCCTTTCCAAAGCTGACCAGAATTCTTATTCATATAAAGTTTCTATTACAGAAATAATTAAAAGCAGATTTTTATTTTCCCTCTGGAAAAGAATTACTGTTTGTGGTCATACTTCTTGTGTTTTGAATTAGAATTCCTCTCCTTTACTGACATTTTTGTCTATGGGCATCCCAGTAAGTAAAAAACTATGACAAAAGGTATGACTGTGTGCACAACTGAACCCTTCAATACACTTCCCATCTTCAGCAGCAGGCTGAATTAGTTTAAATCATTTGTATTATGCAAAAGTCATATAACAAAAGAAAACATGTACACTAAAAAAAACTCCACACAATAAGGTGGGGAAGAATATGTAGAATACTGGTGGGGAAAAATATGTACATATACCGCACTGAAAGACATCCAGCTATCCAAAAAGGCTGAATTAGGATATAATTGCCAGCTAAAATACTTGGGAAGCCTTTTTGCACTGCACAATATTTTATAGACAATAAAACACTTGACATTCCAAAGCACAGCTATTTGGGAGTTATAGGAAGAAGAAATATTATGAAATATTCATAGAATGGACTGCATGGATAAAAACAGTGCCAAATTAAGTGGATGAAAGCTAAGGAATAATATACCCAACATTTGAGATCTGGAGGGTAAAAGTTTAAAAAAATAGACTGAACACCAAACTACCTCTATGCTGATTTTTCTTTCCACGTGAAAGAATATAATTAGGATGAATGGGTGAGTGTGATATAGCCTACTTTTTGCCAAGATACACAACAGTACTGAGAAAAGTCTTTCTGCATAATGGAAACAGCACTTAGCTAAGTTTTAACCCACCCTTTTCGAGGCTCCCTTGCTCCAAAAGGGTTACCTTTTTTGGACTACAACTCCCCAAATCCCCAAGTCAGTATGGCCAGACTATCAGTGTGGTGAAGATAACGTGAGAAGGAGATGAGCCATGCCTGAAGCTAACTGAAGGAAAACTCACTGGGATATAAATGCAACTACCTATAAATAAATCAACAAAAAAATTACCCCCACTGAGCTCAATGGGAGTTGCTGCTGGGTAACCCTGTGTAGTATTTCAACTTTTGATGTACAAAAAGATCACAAATTCTAGCAACCATGCAGGTTTTTGTTTATTCATGTGAGTACATTTCCAACCTATCCATCTTCCATCAACGAACCCAACGTGGCACACATGGAGTTTCTAGACCAAAGTGCAGCCTTTCAGCTGTTGCTGGAATGCAACTCACAGCATTCCTCACAATTGGCTACACTGAATACGGATGCTGGGACTTGCAGTCTGACTGCTGGGGGAGGCAGATGATTCCCACCTCAGTTTCAGACCTTTCTTTTGCAGTTAGACTTGGCCCTGTGTCTAGCTTCAGCAAGATTGCTACACCAGGTGTTTTCAGGCTGCATCTACACTGCAGCATTAATGCAGTTTGACATGGCTTTAAGTGCCATGACTCAGTGCTATGGAATTCAGGGATTTGTAATTTTGTGACATATTTTGGGTTCTATGTCAGAGATCTCTGGTGCCACAACAATTACGAATCCTGAGATTGCATAGGATGGAGCTATGACAGTTACAGTGATATCAAACTGCATGCATTCTGCAGTGTGGCAGCAGCCTTGATCTTAAAGAACACTACTGGGGGTAAGCTGTTGGTTATTTAATCTTGTCTGTCTGCTACAACTCAGTCAAACCTCCGTCTTTTGTGGCAAATTAGAACAAAACCAACAAATTAAAATTAAAATAACATTTTACCAAGTTAATTGAAAAATAACATACCTTTTAGCCTCTAATAGCCTATAAAGCAGCTGTATAAATTTTGTGTACAAAGCTATTTCTTCAATTATGTGCTGTTTGACAGATGTCAAAGGTAAAACCAAAGTACATAAAGGCAGTAGATTCAAGCACTGAGCATTGGACTATGACTCTGGAGGCCAGGGTTCAAATCCTGGCTTGGCCATGTAAACCCACTGGGTGATCTTGGGCATGTCATACTCTCTCAGCCTCAGAGGAAGGCAAGTGCAAACTCCTTCTGAAGAAACTTGCCAACTAAACCCTGTGATAGGTTCACCTGAGGATCGCCATAAGTCAGAAATTTGGCGATTAAGAATAAAAATAAGAGTCAAAAACACCAGTGGGCCTGGAGTAAGAAGAAGAGCCCTCCCTCCATTCCATCCAGTGTTATCTGGGGGAGAGAACACTAGGCCCAGCACTAGGAGGGATGGGATTCGAATTTGATTTATCTGCTTTGATGTTTGTTTTGATGTTTTGAAATACTGTACGCCGCCCCGATTGCCTAGCAGAGGGGCGGGATATAAATAAAAATTATTATTATTATTATTATTATTATTATTATTAGAAATTACTTGAAGGCACACCAGTTAGGAACCAGACTTTGTTATTGTTGTTGTTGTTGTGTACCTTCAAGTTATTTCTGACCCTAAGGTGAACCTATCATAGGGTTTTCTGAGGGCTGAGTGTGTGTGACATATTTAAGGTCACCCAGTGTTTTTTTATGGCCCAGCATGGTTTTGAACCCTGGTCCCAGAGTCACAGTTAAGTACAGCACTCAAACCACTACACCACACTGGCCCCTTTTATAATGGACACTACTGCTGTTGTTCTTGTGTGCCTTCAAGTAATTTCCAATTCATGGTGGCACTAAGGCAAACCTATCAAGGCCATTGCATTCTTCTGAGGCTGAGAGTGTGTGACTTGTCCAAGGTCACCCAGTGGGTTTCATGGCTGAGTTGGAAATTGAACCTTGAAATTCCCATTAATACCAAATGATAAGTCCATTACTGTTTATGGATGCGAGAATAACGGGATAAGTGCATGGGGGTGTGATAATCTTCCTCCCCAATTGCATGAATAGAGTGGATTAAGGATGGGAGAAGGACATTTTTCTCTCCCGTCTGATAATCTCCTTGGTCTCCACAGTCATAATCCAACACTCAAACCATTACTCCATTCTGGCACTTATAGGCATTGCACTGTATGGAAAATAAACCAGTAATGTAAAGCACAAGAGCCAGTGTGATGTAGTGGTATCAGCATTGGACTATGACTCTGGAGTTCAAATCCCCACTCAGCCATGAAAACCCACTGGGTGACCTTGAGCACATTACACTCTCTCAGCCTCAGAGGAAGGCAAAGGCAAAATCCTCTGAACAAATCTTGCCAAGAAAACCCCATGACAGATTCACCTTAGGGTCATCATAAGTTGAAAATTGCTAGCTAACAGTGGAGAACACTATACCCCTCTGCAGCCTTCTTCCAACAACCCCTCTGTGTTTGGATAGCAGCAGAAAGGTCTAAGAAAAGGAACCCTAATTATTACAAATGGGGAACAATGGACCTATTGGATCCAAGCACTTAAACTCTACAGCTGTCTGAATGGCTCCTATTGTTTCCTTCTATCCTCTTTTTTTCCCTGATTAAATTCATTTTTAGCAACTATTTTAATTGGCATTTTTATTTTCAAAATTCATAGTGGTGTTTTTGGTCAGTTGATAATTTTAAAAGATTACCCTGGATACATAATGGATTAGTCAGAACTAATGACCTTTCCAGAGAGCCCAATCCTATGTACATCTAATTAAATCCATTATGATTTACTTCTGTTTAGACTGGCAGCAGTACATTAATGAGCAATACATTCAACCCTCCACATTCACTGGGGTTAGGGGCACAGGACCCCCGTGAATGTGGAAAAACTGCAAATAACAGAAACACTATGGTTATGTCTGAGAAAACACCTCTCCAGGAATTTCTAGGTCCTACAGTACAACTCTGTGGTCAACATCTGCCAGACATTGACCCAGGAGCATCACTGGGAAGTGCGGGGGGCACGGACCACACTGGGTGACACCACAGGAGGGTGACACCCAGTTGCCCCCCTGCCCCCCCATCCCTGCCATGGTCCCGTTCTCTTCAGGAGAACAGGCCAGCGACAAGGAGCCAGGCTGAGCGTGTGCATGTCCCCGGCACCTCCTTGTTGCTGCCCCTTTCTTCCTTGAGGAGAAGGCGGAGGCAGCAGCAAGGACTACTGGGAGGTGTGCGCACTTCTCCCGGCTCCTTGCTGCTGCTCCTTTCTCCCCTGAGGAGAAGGGGGCTGTGGCAAGGATAGGTGCTGTGGCAGGGAGGCGCAGGGGCACAGGCGTGCACTTGGGCTGACTGAGCCTGTGCCTCCTTGTGAAAGCCTCATCCCCTTCCACCTCTGAAGTCCTGCCCCTGCACCAGGTGACCCCAGCGGCAGGGACGCAGCTGCATTGACCATAGACTTGCACTGGAAGAGCTGCAAATGCCTAGTGGAATGTTCTCTCTAGGAATCTCTAGGTCCTTCAGTGCGACTTTTGGTTAAAGCTAACCATAGAGTTGCACTGGAGGACCTAGAGATTCCTGGAGACAGCATATTAATAAAATCCGTGAATAATCAAAGCCACAAAAATCAAAGCCGCAAATGTGGAGGGATGAGCATAAAAATAATCATGCCGGGGGGGGGGGAATGGAAATTACTCACAATTTAAAAATGTTTCATTTTTACTCTTTGTTAATCAAGAAGTGTGAATAGAGCTAGAATGCAATAGTACAGTGTCCTCTTGTCATATTTTAATTCAGTTAACCTTGAATTGGCAAAATTGGCCCCATTCTTGAAAGAACTCATTTACTGGACTCTGTTGCACAATATTTATTGACAAGTTCCACATCCTTTAGCTTCGTTTTGTTATATTCCAGTTACATTGCATTATGTTGATGTTATGTACTGCTACCTTGAAAAGATTTAAAAATTCAATAAAAACAATTTTTTAAAAAATACTTGGCAAAAGGATACTGAGCTATTATCCACGTATGTAAAAACACAGGTATTCTCCATAATATGTGAATAACTATATATGCATAGCCCTTACATGTGTATACAGTGTACATAGACTATGCACATGTTGAACGTCATTTGTGGATGACTTTACAGTACATAGAATCATAGAATCATAAATTTAATACATGAACAATTGTGTTCCCTCAGCTTTTCTAACATTTTTTAAATTATATTTTAAAACACATTTCATAGATATAGGTATGTACATCACATAGATAGAAGAAAGAAACATAAAAATAACAATGATTTCCTGGCAAATACATTAATAGTGTTACTTTTTTTCAAATCATGTTTCTACAATAAACTAACAATCCAAGAGTTACTTTGTTGCTTCTCTATAATGAATCTTCTTCTTCTTTCTCTTTTTTTTGTACCGGTATTTGTTTTTCTGATACATTATAATAAGATACATACATCCCTTTATAAATAAAATTCATGTATCCCTCGTTACATAACAGGAAAAGGAAAATGTGACTTCCCCACCGGTTACTTCACCAGAAATTGGCTGAATCCTATCTACTTCTCTCTTGTATATTTGTGTTCGCTCTTTCCTTTCTTAACTATAATCGGTCCTACTTGATCTAGTTTCACTGTTGATATTTTGCATTTAGTATTTGTTAAATATTTTATGTTAATCTTTGTTTATATATATATATATATATATATATAGAGAGAGAGAGAGAGAGAGAGAGAGAAAGAGAGATGTATATATTTCTGTATATCCCTATATATATACATATGTATTCTCTTAAACTTTTGATACATTGAATCACTTTGTTTCCCCATTTTTTTCCCCATAGTGGGCTTAGTCTTTTCCAATCTTCTTTCCTTTCGGATATTGGTTTATCATTTACCATGTGTGTCAATAAATCCATCTCATATAATTCATACAATTTTATGAGCCAGTCTTCTATTTCTATCTCTGCAGATGATTTCCATTGTTTAGCGATAACTAGTCTTGTTGCAGTAAGCATATTTAACAATTCTTTTTTTCCAATAAAGCTCTCTAAACTGCTCAGGATATGTAATAAATATATTTCTGGTTTCAAAGGATAATTTATACCTAAAGTTTCTGTTATTAGTTGATGTATTTTTCTCCAAAATTTTTGAATTGGTTTACATGTCCACCACATGTGGAAAACTGTTCCTTTATTTTGTTTACACCTCCAACAGGTGCTGGGTGTTTTTTTAAAGAGATTTTGGCGATCTTTTCCAGTGTCATATACCATCTTAGGTAGACTTTGTAGTAGTTTTCTTTCAGTATATTGTAAATTTTAGGTATTTAGTCCATGATTTCTCCCAATCTTGTAATTGGATTGTATTTCCAATGTTTTATGACCAGGCTATCATTTGGGGTTTTATGACTTCTTGTTCCAATTCTAATTTTAGTAGTATTTTATACATTTTGGATAGTAGTTTAACCTTGCATGATTGTATAATATCATCAAATTCTCCCTTAGATTTTTCGAAGCCTATCAATTTTAAATCTTTTTTAAATCTTTCCACTAATTGTCTGCATGCAGCTCCAGATCCAGAATAAGAAACCAATTGCAATTAGTTCCTATATTTGAAAGTTCTTCTCTTGATTTTATCTGCCATTTGTCTTCTTTAATTTCAATCAAATCTTTATATGATACCCACTCTTTCTCGATCATTCTATCCCTTTTGATGAAGGCCTCATGTGGGGAGACCCATAGTGGTATTTTTTTGGTTAAATATATTCCTATATCTTGTCCAGATTAGCAGAAGAGATTTTATAATATAATGATTTTTAAAATCTTTATGTATTTTATCTTTATTGTACCAAAGGTACGTGTGTAGTCCAAATCAGGCATTAAAGCCCTCTAGATTCAATAATTTTATGTTACACAAATTAATCCAATCAAGAATCAAATTTAGGCAACTTGCATCAAATTACAGTCTCAAATCAGGTAGGCTTAATCCTCCTCTTTCTTTAGCATCATGCATTATTTTCCATTTAATTCTTGGTTTCATCCCTCCCCATATGAATTTTGACATTTCCTTGTTCCAGTCCTTAAAGGGTATCTTGTTTGTTATAATAGGTATATTTTGGAATAGATATAACATTCTGGGTAAGACCATAATTTTTATTGTTGCCACCTTCCCCATTAGCGAAAGTCCTAGATCTTTCCACTTCTTTAAATCCCCTTTCGTTTTATTCCAAATTTTTTGATAATTGTTATTAAACAATTCTGAATTTTTCTTTGTTATATTTATTCCCAGGTATTTTACCATTTTTTTGGATTTTATAGTTTGATATAGATTCTAATAATTCCTTTTCTGGTTTCCTCATATTTTTAGTTATCATGGCTGTTTTATCTTTGTTAATCTTAAAGCCTGACCATATGCTGAATTCTTTTAAGCCTTTCTAACATTTCTGAGCTATCTTGAAGAGTTTCCTTGAGGAAGAAAGATGGGGTAAATATATTGTTATACTGTATTTATATGAGGGTTAAAGTATGGACAGTTCACTCAAATTCCACAAAGATGGCTAGTGGAAGCTAAGGCTGATGCCTTAACAGATATGCCCCATGAGCAGAAAAAAAAATGTTGCACTGTATCACACATTTTGCTTACCTACAATCTACTCTTTATATGCCTGCACTTTCTCTTAACTTTCAGGCTCAAGTCCAGAAAGGGTGTATGGAGTACCCAGATCAGCAAACATACACTTTGTTGCCCTTATCCTGTAATGGTCTAGGAAGCATTTGAGCCTTACTGGACTGCTAGAAGAAACCATCTCTGAGTTGCCCCCTGGCTATCTGTTGTTTACTTCAGTAACAAGATGGAGTAGACAGTGAGGAACGGGGTGGAGATTCTTCTCTAATGTAGTAGCAGTTAGAACCATACTGCTGCTGATGCTCTGGGATGTGATGCTTGCAGCCTTGTTTCCAAGCACTGTTGTAACTGATTATGGTGCTAGAAATGAAAACTAGAAAAGTAAGTTTTGAAAATTATCTATTTCATTAATTTGTTTAAAGGAGATCAAGAAATTTAACATTTTGGCAGTTTGGAGCTGGAGAGTGTACCGGTTTTGAGCACAACAAGGTTACTTAATCATTTATAATTCAGTGAATAAGTAGCCAGTGCATCTTCATGGTAACTTACACAGAATATTAAGTTAGTCAGTTGAGCTTGCCAGCCTTAGCCTGCACATCTTTTCTGTTGTGAAGTGGTGTCAGGCAGATGCAATTTAAAGAAAACAAGTGGTATGCTGGAAGGCTGAGTTTAACCCTACTGCTTATCACTTAATCTTCAACTGCAACACCATACCACCTAACTATTTAATCTTCACCAAGCATTTCAGGTCCAAAACAAGATGTCTTGTGGAATGTTTGATGGTGGAAATCTCTACCTGCTAGTGAACTAATACTTTTCTCACATTTATTCTTGCAGCTCCAGATCCAGAATAAGAAACTTGAATTCTCATGTCATTCATCTCTTACTGCAATGCCTCTCGAGCTGATCTCCCTCCCCCATAAGCCAGGGACCAACATCAAGCTGTGGATCATTCTTAAAGAAATTGATTGCTATAACATTGATTGTCTTGATGCATAACCTATACTCAGGACAAGAGACTACTGTTAGGACTTTCAGAGTGAAGATGGCAACATGTTACAGCCTCCTTTAGCGACTACACAGAGGGGCCTGCATTGAATGTGGTATTGTAGGTTGGGACAAAACCAACTGTTAGGAATTTTCTCTTTGGTACAGGAAGCTTGGAGGAGATTCATTTGTATCTAATTCCCATTCCTAGCATCAAGGTGACAAGTGTTATTGCACCATGACACTGGAGGAATGGAGGAGACCGAGAAGAGACCATTACTATGATCAAGCCAAAGAAAAAGACCATAACAATGGCCTCTCAACTTTCTTAACTTCCCTAACTACAAACTGAAGAATTAAGGAAACTTCCTAATTGATGGGGACATTTTGCTTCCTGCATAGTCACTTCTATGACTGAAACAGTGAGTAAATCGGCTTTAAATCTAAATGAATTTAAAAGTAGAAGACAGTGTTCTCCCCCCTCTTATTTTAATTTGTTATAATTTGTTGTAAGAAAGGACAGTAAACAGAAATGAAAATGCTGCAAACCTAGAAGCCTAAAGAGTCCACTGTACAATGGCATGGACAATCCTAACTTTAGTATTCAATGATATATTTTTACACTTCAGGATCTTGTCCTGAAACTGTAACCTTCATAGCCGCCCTTCTGATTTCTTGACTTCAGTATTCATTCTTATTAATGACTGAGCTAAGCTATGGAAAATCTTAAACTATTTAAAGTCTTCATTGTCTATTTTAAAGGTCTATATATCATCTGTGATCATTGTTGTTGTTTTCTTAATGTTCAACTGTAAACTTGCCTTTGCATTTTCTTCCTTGACTTTCTTCAGTAGTCATTCCAAGTCTTTCCTATTTTCTGCTATTGGTATGGTATCATCTGCAGATCTTAAATTGTTGATGTTTCTTCCTCCAGTTTTCACATCTCCTTCCTCTGAGTCTAATCCTGCTTTACATATGATAGGTCCAGCAGTTAGGACAATAAAATCCAGCCTTGTCTGCCTCAGATTTTTTTTTTTAAAGAATTGCGGTACAGAAAGAATTAAAGCTATTAGAGTGTAGATTTTTTTTTCAAAAAATTCATAATGTTCATTGTCCCTGGCAAAGACAAAGTTGTCACAATGAGGTGGCTGAAAGAGACTGGAGAATATTACCTTCTGGTTGATAGGGCATGGAATATAACTTGATGGAGGTGGAAAGAAATAGGGACATCTAGTTGTGAAGTGGACTAACTACAACAAAAAAGGGAGTTATTATTTTCTACTTTTGACAGCTTTCAGATATATCTGCAAAGCTTAGATCTAAGCCAGGTGGACAAGGAACACATGCTCAAGCAGTAAGGACATCTGTCTATAAAACTAATAAAATGATATATACAAATCAGATTATTCTTGAAGAAATAAAGTGGTTGAGAGATGAGATGACCCATAAGGAACCTGATTTAACGTCCGAATATAAGAAGGATTTGAAGTTTGAATTGAATGACCTAAGAAAATATCTGGCTCAGATTAATATAGAAATGCAGCAAATGAATGAATGAATTATTGACTTTAGAAGACAAGACACAGAAAGTTACTGAAAATTTGACTTCAGATAGAGAACATGACCTGGATGCTCTTCTGAAACTGGTAAGAGACATAGAGTGAGATTTAAAATTCTATATGATAAAAAAAAAAAAGAAGAGGCCTTGGCCCTTGAGATTTGAAATTTGTATTTCTCTGGCTGTTGTTTGGTTTAGGTAAAGGACTGCATAAAGTTGGAGAAAAAGATATTGTTACAGCTGGAGGGGTTAGATTTGAGATCTGGTTGCCATGGTTTTCTTTTGGATAACAAAATTAAGGCAAATTTGGATTTTAATAATCATTGTGTTAAGAAAATGTTTATTAGGAATATAAAACAAATACAAAACAAGATTAAATTGTAAAATGCCTTTATATGGGTCTTGCCTCATGAAGCTTTTTACAGAAAATAAATGCTATTTAGATATAAATGGGTAATTTACTGAGAACTCTTAATCTCTGATGGGGATCATTATAGAATGAAAACAAATCAAGAATTGGAATTGGAGGGATATGTATTTTCATAGTACTTTTCTAGGCAGATATTTGAGAGATTTAAGATGAATAAGAATATATATGATTTGGAAACAATAAAATCAGAATTTGAAATTAAATTATGTACAGATGATGAATATTTAATTGCAAAAGTATATAAGCTTTTGTTAAGAATGGAAATGAAGGAAGAACATGTTAAAGTATGTATGATAAAATGGGCTCAGAATATAGGTCATAATATTCCAATGCATCAATGGGAGATAATGTGGACAAAAAGTTTGAAGTTTAACTTGAGTTATGATTAAAGGATGCTTTTTATAAAATAATGTACCAATGCCATTTGACACCAGAAAGACTCACAGATGTATAAAGGCTCCACTAACATATGTTGGAAATGTAAACAAAAAGAGGTAGTGAACATGCAATCAACTGAGAAAATACTGGATTCAGATACATTCTACAATGCAACACGTCTTGAAGTTTAAATTTCAGCTGAAGCCAGAGCTTTTTCTATTGGGAAATTTGGAAGAACAGATAGAGAAGAATAGATACAGAAGAAAGGTCTAATATATGCTTACTGCAGCAAGAATACTGTATGTGCAGAAATGGGAGAATGTAGACGCTCCAACACAACTGATAAAACTTTACATGATTTTGCAGAAATTGACAAACTGACAGATTTGATTAAAGAAACATCAGCTAGTAACTTTTAAATGAATGGGAATTAATAATTAACTTTTTAAGAAAATATTGGGGGGGGGAAATAACAAATATAGGAATTGAAGAATAGACTGGAGAAGTTTATTTTATATATTTGTTTAGAGGAAGTTAAAGAATTTAACAACTATAACCAATAAATTGGAAGTCATATGTATCCCCCTTTTCTTTTCTTTTTGTTGTGGTATTGCCATTATGTGTAGTATGATAGAGTTAATATTAGTGTATGTATGTGCATTATGTTGTGTGTAGATGTAGTAATGCTTCCCATATATATTGTTTTATAGCATTAAAAGTTGTGTTTTTAATAGAAAATATTTTCTTTTTTAAAAAGGAGCTACTGTCAGAATGGAATACAAAGAAACAGAATGATTTCCATTTGGCATGTGAGGCAGACAAGGCTGGATTTTATCACCCTAACTGCTAGACCTATCATATGTAAAGCAGGATTAGACTCAGAGATGGAGATGTGAAAACTGGAAGAAGGAACATCAACAATTTAAGATCTGCAGATGATACCATACCAGTAGCAGAAAATAGGAAAGACTTGGAATGACTACTGAAGAAAGTTGAGGAAGAAAATGCAAAGGCAAGCTTACAGTTGAACATTAAGAAAACAACAACAATGATCACAGGTTATATATAGACCTTTAAAATAGACAATGAAGACTTTAAATAGTTTAAAATTTTCCATAGCTTGGCTCAGTCATTAAGAATGGAGACTGAAGTCAAGAAATCAGAAGAAGGGCAGCTATGAAGGTTACAGTTTCAGGACAAGATCCTGAAGTGTAAAAATATATCATTGAATATTAAAGTTAGGATTGTCCATGCCATTGTACAGTGGACTCTTCCCATCTTTGGAGGTTTGATTGTGGGGTCTCTTACAGATGGCAAAAACCATAAATGGTTGTGCCCTATATTATTTAATGGCGGCAATGTGCACATGGATGCACAAGCTGCCATTGAATACTATGGTCCACTGTATTTCTAATTTCTATGGATGGTTGTGAAAGCTGGACAATGAAGAAAGCTGATAGGAAGAAAATAAACCCTTTTTGTGCTGGAGAAGAGTTATATAGATACCATGGAATGCTAAAAAGACCAATAAATGGTTCCTTGAGCAAATCAAGTCTGAATTCTCCCCAGAAGCCAAGATCACTAAAATGAGACCGCCATGCTTTGGACATATAATGAGAAGGCACGGCTCACTAGAAAAGGCAGTAATGCATGGTAAGGGAGAAGGCAGTAGCAAAAGGGGAAGACCACATTTCAGATGGATAAAATCAATTAGACAACCCATTTTCTTGAATCTACAAGACCTGAGCAGGGCTGTTGATGATAGGGTGATTTGGAGATCTCTTCTTCATAGGGTCACCATTAAGAAGTTGACTTAACGGCAGTTAAAAACAAAAGCTATTCATTATGGGCCATGTTCCTGGTTCACTGTTCTTGTATTGTAAGCTGAATGCCCAAATAGGCCTTTTTACTTTTTTGTGATCTGGTCACCTTCTGTACAGCAACCTAAGAATATATTGCCTTGTTTAGCAGCCACATCACATTTCTGGGTTATATTTTTCTTGTGAACAACTAGATTATTTAGAACTCTTTCTAAGAGGCAGGTGTTCACCATTCTGTATTTGTGACTGTAAAGGTCTGTACCTAAATGTAGGACTTTACCCTGATCTATGGGCCTTTACAGACCCACTTAAAGGGGCAGCACAAAGCCGCCCCAGGAAGTGGTGGATTGGGGCAACGGCAACTGCACGCCGCGGCACCGATCATCCCTTTTGCCACCCCCAAAAGAGCAGAAAAATGGCACTCCTTTTAGGGATGGCAAAAGGCTACCTTAAGAGCCGGCGCCACAGCTCTTCCTCACCCTTCTGGCGCAGCGTGTGTACACGCTGTGCCAGGAGGGTGTCCTGATGCCGCATGCAATGCGGATGGGTGCACGGCATCAGGATGGCGTTGGGGTTGAGTTGGGGTGGCCGGCGTGCAGTTGCCCCGCCCCAACTCCACCCCCAGGCTGACCCTTTAGGCCGGTCTGCATAGCCCATATGTTGACTTTCCATTTCAATCTGATTTCAGGTCTGTCTGTAGGATACAGATAGCTTTCGCTATTTGCACTGGGAAAAGAATGGGGGAGTATATCTTTGTTGGTTCAGATGGCAGATTTTTACCATATTGTAATTCTGGGCTGCCCTTCTGAGACAGGATTTGCAG
>CM034701.1:173334486-173383986 GCA_020142125.1 Phrynosoma platyrhinos | reverse complement strand
ATATAGAGAGAGAGAGAGAGAGAGAGAGAGAGAGAGAGAGAAAGAGAGTTTACCCCCTTACTGCTTATTCTTTCCTTCATATTTTAAAGTGTGTGGAGGTCTTTTTTCTTTTTTTAATGTAAAGGTGTGTGTATATATGTGTGTGTGTGTGTATATATATATATAGTTTTCTTTATCCCCCCCCATTGCTTATTATTTTTTCATATTGTAAAGTGCATGGGTTTTTTGGGGGGGGGGAAGAAGTGGGTTTTTTTCCATGCCTTCAGTCTTTTCCATGGCTGATGACGAAGAAGAAGAACGTGGCTGTTGCTTAAAAATTGTACTGCTTAAAAATTGGGAAAAAGAAAAGAAAAGAGAAAAGGGCCGAGTTGATTTTGGCATCATGGAGGTGTCGAATGGTGGAGGAGAGACAAAGATCGAGGCACTTTATTGATAAAGAGGGGAAGGCACTTTCTTCAGCCATTGGTTTCCGACAAAAGTGACGAAGAGACATTAAAAAGCCAAGGCAGAATGACTGCAACTTTCTCCTTTCCCTCCTCCATCACATCTTGGATGATTTCTGCCCACCACCACTACCACCTCTTTCTTCCCTCCCATTTCTCCTTCCTCCACCCCTTGACAGTGAGAGAGCAGGGTGTTGTGGGTGTTTGCAGTGAATATCTGTGTGAAGGTTATGTGCAAACAAGTCTTTTTTATTGTTTGCCCATTATAACCTCCCCCCCTCCCTGGTGTTCCTTGCATTAAACCGTATTGCCACAAGATGTAGCAATTATACTGCTTATGAAATGATTAATGCTTCTTTATTTTACTCAAAATGATGTTTAGAAAGGAACTTTCATACAATAACCTATGGTATTCTGGAGGAATGGATATTGCATATTCATGATTTTTCAAATGCTCCCAGCTATGCTACTGGTGTATTCCCTGGTTCTTGCCTTTTGTTTGCATTTGTGTATCGGTGAATACACAGTCCTTAAGAACTGAAACTTTCAAATCTTATAAATGCTACAGCTTTCTTGAAATAGGATATTTAAATTTAATAGGCTTTTGGAGCGTTATGAAGCAGACCTTTTTGGGGTTTAATAATGAAGGCCATCTAGAGTTGCTTAGAAGTGTTTGGAATCCTGGAAATTTACAATGGCACAGTGTGTCCTCTTTTCTCCATTCCAGTAGTCAGACTTGCATCACTCCTTGTCACTTTTGCACACGTTCCTAGATAGGAAGCTGACAATAGCAAGCTCAGATTAGCTTGAAAGCGCTCTAGAAAATACCTGAAATGGTTGGATTTATGGCATATGTTTAAAATGTGGCAGGCATTTTGTTCTTCGCTGTTTCTTTGGGAGAGCTGAGCTGTGAAGCAAAGACAGAGGGGGGTTGCAGACTGTCAAAAATAGTGTGAATTCAGTCCACTTTTAGGGTTAGGGTTAAGGTTAGGGAATCATGGGAACTGAATTTTATTGTGGCAATAGAGTTCTCTGACAAAGAAGGTTCAATGTCTCAGAAAAATAACAATTCCCATGATTCCCTAGCACTAACCCTAACCCTAAAAGTGGACTGAATTCACACTATTTTTGACAGTCTGCAACCCCCCAGAGTTGCATATATTAGTTTGAACTAAGTTCATTGAGCTTCTTCTCTGTCAGCTAGATAATTACTTAATGTCAATGTGTATTATACCCATAATAATGTGCCAGTCTTTATTTTTAGATGACAGTATAGAAAACTAACTTTTAGGTGAATATTGTTTAAAAAGTATAAATAAAAAAATATTTTTCTGGGACATTTTCTCTTGGTGGTATAGAAGTTACATATGCTCTTAAATGATGATCTGTTTTACTTTATAATTCTCTACTATGCTGAGGTGTCAAGTCTAATTTTGTTAATTCATCTTGCAAGGCCACAGTGTAATGCACAGTGTAAATCATTTGTAGACAACAATATTAAGTCTCAGTATTTTCTTCCATGAAGCTAGAAGTATTATTTTAGTAATATGAAGAGAACATGCATGTCACATGAAAAGTTTAGTACAGGCCCTCTCAACTCATTATGAAACTGTTTTGATGATCATATTCAAATTGAAAACCCTGAGAAGAGAGAATGTACCACTGTGCAGCTTTTAGAGCATAAAGTACAACTGTAAGTCAGTATAATATAGTTCTCCCTAATGTAGAGTTACAGTATAGTATAGTATAGTTTTCTCTGATAGTATACTGTGCATGGGCAATTAGCCTCCCCAGCTTTGTTTTCACTTTTAGGAACGCTGGAAAAATACAGTTATGGCAGCAGATGTGACGTTTTGTCAGAGAGTGCTCAGAAAGCTCAGAATTATCATGGCTGTGGACAGACTGCTGAGTTTTCTGAGCAAAAATTGAAATTTGACAAGACTTTTTGAATCTAGACCATTCTCATTTCTTGGAGTGTACTTATCAGTCTAATACAGTTTCCCTAGAAGGGTCTTGATGTGTTTCTAATCAGAATAACATGTAGAGCTAAAGACTTGTAATTGAAATTGAAGCCTTCAGATTTTCATAATAGCCTGTCTGAATGATGTGACCATTGCTGAGTATGAGAAAATCTAGACCCACAAGATGGAGTTAATTATTGTGTAATCACAAGGAAGGCAGAACAACAAAGTTCAGTCGCTAGCGGCTACTATTTGAATTGACTAAAAGTCAAAGTCCATTTGGACTACTGTAATGTGCTCTAGATGGGGCTGTCCAAAAATTATTTGGAAACTTTAGCTGGTCCAGAACCAGTGCCAGTCTGTGAATTTATTGGCAGCTTAATTGACGGTTAGTCTGTTTCTGGGCATAATTCAGAATTCTGGCTATGACTGATACAATCTCATATCTCTTGGGACCAGGCTATTTGCAAAGCTGTATGTTCTCTTATATCCTGGATCTTAAGAGTTTTGGGTGAATCTCTTCTCTTGTTCATGAAGGAACCTTTGATAGGAATGTGGGATGGCTTTCTTGCTAAAGGAAGCACTGGGCTCTACCCTTGTTGCTGAGGAGGGCTTTGATTGTGTGGTGGTGTACTTTTTAAAATTCTTTTTAACTGTGTTTTTCACTTGTTTTAAACTTACATTTGTTTTTATTTGGTTTTACTATGGCCATCTACCTTGTCTTACCATTTTTAGCAAAAAAATGGGCTGTGAATTTAAATAACATAAACATTGTGCATTTTGTTTAATAGACACTTTATAAAAGTGAAGTTGGTTCGGTTTTGTTGTTTTGTACCTCCAAGTCATTTTTGACTTATGGTGACCCTATCATGGGGTTTTCTTGACAAGTTCTTCAGAGTGGGTTTGCTATTCCCATCCTCTGAGGCTGAGAGTGTGTGACTTGCCCAAGGTCATCCAATGGGTATTTATGCTCAAGCAGGGAATTGAACCCTGATCTCCAGAGTCGTAGTCCAACACTCAAACACTACACCATGCTGGCTCATCTTACATAGCAAGCCTACCAATATTTATTCCAAATTAATTCCCATTATTTTTAGTACTGTTGTTTAATCTCCCTCAGTCAAGGCTGAAATGTAATGAGCATTTACCTGAGAGTATCAGTAGGTATCCTGTTTGCAAAATGGTATTAAGAGCTTCCGCTTTGCTGTCACTTACAGTGACATCATAGTATATCCTTTACCAAGCGAAAGCATCCCTTGTTTGTCATAATTTACTTTTTCAAGGAAACGTCTGCAAACTTGCTTGCTAGAGATATGTTTTATTGTGGTGCATTAGTATGGAGAAACTTGATCAGGCTTTGATGAAAAATGACTGAGAATTTCAATGCTATATGGGAAAGATTATTTTTATTTTTATATAGTAATAATAACTTTTATGTTTAAGTTATGACAGAGTAAGTTATTGCATTAACAGTAGTCAGATTATTAACTAATCTGTTTTATCATGTTCTGTTATCCATTGTTATGTAGTCCAGCCCAATCTGTCGTTGGTCATAATGCTGGTATTGTGGGAGTTTTTAAAAAGTTTTTCTTTTGTTCAGGATATTTTATAATGTAGTACCAAATACTGTACTGTATTACTGTTTTGCTGGTATCTAAAGTTCTCTGAATCCTTGCAAGCAAATCATTGGTGCTAGGCATGGCTAACAGGGAGAGATAAAATAACACTAGTTCTCTAGAAGCTGTGTAGCAAGGGTGGGCAACTGATGGCCTTCAGAGATAATAGCCAGCATAGTTAATGGTGAGGGATGATTGGACTTGCAGTCCAGTAACTCCTGGGAGGCCAGAAATTGCTCAACCTGGCTCTAGCACCATTTGTCCCCTACCTTTCTGCCTGCCATTTGTAAACTCCTGGCCCTCTTAGAATTTAATTTTGTTTCATGTTGAGAGGAATAAAAATATTTGTAAGTACAGCAACTTAATTTATTGCAGAGCTGCTGTTGAATGGCATACTTTTCAAAATAATTAAAATATAGGGATTAATTTATTGATTTGTGATACCTTTAGACTAAAGAAATAATTTAATATGGAAAAGTATTTTAGATGTTCACTAGGTGCTTTACTGCTCATTAGATGTCTCCAAAATATAACCCTGCATCATAATGTTTTTAAAAAAGGTAAGATGAATTGAAATTTACTTCTAACAATGGTGCTTGAGTTTGCAGAGGAAGGCCAAGCAATTTAATTCAAATTAAATTGAAAGCATCTGCTTTCTGCTTGTATGATGCTTGAGAGAATGTGAGGTTTCCATTTTAAGTGAAGATTCAAGGAACCACCTCATTGATACAAATGCAAGGGTCTCTTGCACAAGTAACCTCTCTGTATCTTAGTGTTGCAAACTTTGCTGTCTATTCATGGGAAGAACTGGGAAACTTGAAGAAGCAATATTATTGTTATTTTACTGATGATGTATATATCTTCCAACTTTCTGTATGATTCCCAGGGAGTGTGATATTTCCAGTTTCCCCAAATCAAGACTATCATAGTTGCCCCTGTTCATCTGCACATAATTAGTACCATGTACTTTTCAATAATAAGTTGTATGTGAATAACCTCCCTAAGTTTCATCAGTGCTAATATAGCCTGAGAATTCTGTGTGTCTGTTGTGTACTTTCAGGTTCTTTCCGACTTACGGCAACCTTATCATGGTTTTTTTTTTTTTTTTTTTTGCAAGATTGGTTAAGAGAAGGTTTGCTATTTCCTTTCCATGAATCTGAGAGTATGTGGCTTGCCCAAGGTCACTCAAGTTTCATGACTGTGCTGGGAATTGAATCCTGTTCTCCAGAGTCATAGTCCAACACTCAAACTGCTACTCCATGCTGGCATTACCAGCCTGTGAACTACATTTTTGAAAAAGAAATAGCCTCTCAAGCCCTCTTATGAATGCTGTTTCATGCTTGTAAAAAATAGCTTCAGTAATTCCAAAGTAAAATATTTTCATCAGTAAATTTAGACTGAAGTTAAACAAAAGGAATTATTTGCAAGTTATTTACCTGATGGTGTTACTGCCATTCATCTACTCCAGTACTAGCCTGTTAAGACTGTGTATTATATACAGTGAAACAAAAGTGGGTCCAGTACAAATGTCATGGCAAAACTTTTGTTTGACTTTACGAATGTATGTTGGGCTCTCACACTTTCTTGTTCCTTTGTGTGCAGAAACTTTCCCCTAAATCTGCTGGGTATTTTTATTTATCCACCAAAAGATCTCTGAGCTGCCCATTAAGTCATACTGCCCTCACAAGGTGGTGTATAATATTTCGTAACAAAAAGTACTGTATAAAACCATCACATTAAAACTACATTGTACTGCTTAAAAATGATTACTAGCACAGCACAATTAATACAGTGGGTATTTTAATAAAAATGGCTTGAGTTATTTTAAAAACCTGCAGGGATGTGGGCTTTCCAGAAAAAGTAGAAACAAAAAATGTTTTCAGTGCCCTAAATATGATTGAGCACGTTTGGTTTAAATGTTATATTCAAACACACTTAAAACTTTATGTAGAAGATATTTTATTGGAATATCTGTAATAATGTAAGGTGGATAGCATATATTTCCCTTACATTTAACTGAAAATGACTAAGAGAATGGATTCCATTTTTAGCATACATACTTAAAGAGAACTGTGCCTGATACATCTTCTTTTGCAGAGGTATAACTGTACTACCTTGAGCTTCACTTATTCACTCTCTGCACTACTTAGCAGTTCCATTTCAAGTTAAGAAAAATAACTCTAAAGAAGTTCATATCCTGTATTAGACTCCCCTCATTCTGAGTGATGGGTCTGCATGTATTTCTTGTGGGAGGAATTTCCATGAACGTGGAGCAGCCACTAAAAGTTGCTCTGTTTCTAGTACCTATTAATCTGATGTTTCTTATGAGACATGTCAGGGCCTAAGAGGCTGATATGCAAGCCAATGCAAATTAATATGAGTATAGTCAGTCCTTTGGATAGCATAGTCTCAGACCTTTTAATTCTTTAAAACAGTGGCTTCTGGGAGTTGAAGTCCAAAATACCTGGAGGACCCAGGTTTGGGAAATCAGCTTCAAAAAGTCACAACCAGCAATTTAAATTGGCTCTAGAAATCACCAGGCAGTTGATAAAGCAGATAAGGATTTGGTGTTAGGTGTTCCAATTGCTAGAAGAATGCTTGCTGTTGCCTTCTGTACTAATTCAGGTTTCCAGGTGGTTGTTAATAGCATCTCCATGTATAACATGTTCAAGTAATCCAGCCTAGATGTAACCAAACCATGCATCCTAAGGCATGGTCTTTTTTCTTAAAGATAGGGCCACAGCTGGCAAACCAGACAAAACTGGTTTTAAAAAAACAAACTCAGAATGTTCAGCCATCAACATAATGTGTGCTTCTAGTAAGAATTTCGGTCTCAGAAATATCCCAAACTGCATATTTAACTCCTCAAGGGGAGTGCAGCCCCATCCAGGACCCCTACTCCCACCCCTCCTTCCAGATCTGTAGATTTTGCAGTCTACAGAACTTCCATCTTGTCAGGATGGAACTTGAATATATTTTCTCATTCATCTCAAAACTACCTCAAGGTCTGTAATTCAGACTTTGCAATGCATCTCTTGTGATTAGATGATGGGAGAGAGAGGTAGAATTGCATGTCACCTGCATGCTTAGGGCATTGTAGTCCACAGTTTGAGATGCCTTTAAATGGAAAGGCATGGGTCTCAAGATAGAATCACAAGAGACTCCAAAGATTATTTACTCTAGGAAGTAGAATAGAAATCCCCTAGCATCACTTTGTCTGTTCTCCCAAAAAGGATTGGAGTCACTGTAACGTTGTGTCTGCAAGCTCCGTCTCAAAGCAGCTATTTAAAAAGGATAACATTGTCAGTATTGCTGTTGAAAGCTACTTAGATGTCCAGTAGAAACAATAGCATTTCACTGTCCTGAGATGAAACATCTATCAGGGTCATTTTATCAAATACAAACCAAGTCATATAATTAGTGTCCTCTTAGATGGCCTGGAACTGACATGGTACCACTTGCTCTATGAGCTTGTTTAAGAATGGTGAATTAAACCTTGGTAATAATTTTCCAAAGCCAAAAGCCTAAATAGGGATTAAACAGTTTTCATTACTACTAACTTCAGAGTGGCAAGACCTACACCATTTCTTATGATCTCTGAGATCCATGTAACAAGCCTGGGCTTAGTAACTTTCACTAGCCAGGAAACGCAAATGTACACTATAGTTTGTGGTAGTCATAACTTGTCCGCTATAAGTAGAATAGGAAGCCACTTTTTTGAGTAGGTTACCAGTAATGTGTTGGAGACAAACTATGGGGTTCTCTAATTCATATATCCACTACAAACTAGTATTACTGATACAGGAGGTCTAGAAAGGGATTGGAATTTCAAGAACCCAAAGTTTGTGCCCTTTTGCTAAACAATGGCTCAGTGAGTGTCTGGACTGAACCAGAAGTATGGTAGTGTCTCAGAAGTTTCTTAGATGGAATTCCTATTTTTTCCATGTTGCATTCACACTTTTGGTTGGTGTACTTTCCGACTATGTATACAATTCCTTAGCGTTACCCATACCTTTATATTATAGCAGTCCATGTTAGCTTGCTTTCTGTCTGTTAATATATATTTCAGCATTTCTGTAACATTGTTATGGAATCCCAGGTTATTTGATTAACCTGCTTGGAAATAATGAGCTCAGGGGATTGCTTTAAATCAGGGACAGGCAAAGTGCAGGCTGCATGCTGCATATAGCCCTTGGGGACACACACACCCCGAAGACCTCTGCAGCCTCACCATTTTTTTTAAAAGTAATATTCATGCATTTTGTTGTACCCAAATAGGCCAAGACAGCCTAAAAATGCAATCTTTTTCTTTCCCTAACATTGCAAAGCCCCCCAAACCTCCCCAAAATAATCAAAAAGGAAAATAATAATTAGCCAAAATGGTGACTAGAAGTTAAATCATGTCACTTTGGGCACACTGAAGTGGTTGCAACCCACCAGACAGGCTCTGGGAGGTAAAATGGGCCCTATCCGCTGTGCAATTGCCTGCCCCTGCTTTAAATCATTGATTGTAAGTCACAAAAAGAAACCCCCAGTTAAATCATTGACCTAAATTTAGTTGTTAATCCCAGGTAAAGAGGATCCATTGAACCAATAGAATTTACATATGTGTTGACATAACCAAGTTCACATTGATTGAGTGGATCTATTCTAGTTGGACCTGACAGCTAGATTTGTGTTCATGTACTTTAACATTGTGTGCTGGTATTTCCTAAATTAATAAAAATATCCTATTTTTAAATTACACAAACTATACTCTGAGTGTATGACATCTGTAAAGATTTTGGAACTATTTGAATACTCAAATAGCGCTTGATCTTTTCCTTTGCCTGTTTTCCTTTTTGTTTGTTAAATGGATATTATGCTGGTAGTCCTGTTTTAGGGGAAATCTGATGCATTTTTAGATGAACTTCGGCATGAGTTTTTCAAATTACAGTTGCCCCTCTATTTTTGTGGACTTGAAGTCCGTTTGCTGGTGGGAAACGGAGGGGTATAAAATGTGTGTGCCCTGGTTCAAGCCTATAGGGCTTGAATATTTGCAGTATTCCATTTTCACAGAGGGGGCTGGAACAGATCCCTGCGAAAACGGAGGGGCAACTGTATAGGTCATTGTTATTTCATACTCAGGGTGTCTCTCCAAACAATGAGTAACCTGATATTTCTGAACACTCTTACAAATAACAATATTTGAACACTAAAATGAATAATGGGAAAAACTTTCAAAAAGTAACTTTGCAAGCTCTACATGTTACAGTGTGTGATAGATTCTATGTACACAAGACATGCTGTCTTTTAAGGGGGAATTTTTTTTATGAGAGAGAGATTTTAAGAATATTGAACAACACTGTATTTTTAAATTACAATTTTCCCAAGCCATGCCTATTATTTTGTTCTAAAGTTCTAAGAATATCCACACCAAGGATATACAATGGACTCTCCCTGGTCCTGGTGCGATCTGTCCAAACAATGTATGGCCACATCAAAATGACTGTTTTAAGCCATTAATCCAGTTTAGGAGAACCTGCAGTTTACTGTGTTCCAGTTGTCCAGACAGCAAATGCAGCACTATCCATGCAGCACTATCCTTACCATGTGCAGGGAAGGTGATGGATCCTCTTCAGAGCTGCCACCACCTCACCAGCCAAGCAGCTCCCTGTGAGAGCCTGGCCATTGCCAGTGCATCTGCTGAGGTCAAAACAAAGTGCCTGGACAATCAATGAAGAAGGGGTAGAGAGACTTCCCTCCTTTTTGATCACATGGCAGGGCACCCCATTCTGACTGTAGTAGAAGTGACAGCTAGGCTGTAGCACAGAGCTGTTTTGCTGGCAAGGTGGCGGTGATGGCGGCACCAAATGCAATGGGCTGTGTGCGCAACAACACAACATTGTACTGGATTTGGTCCAGTGCATGTGGTTGCCATTGGGGCAGGTCTGGGGCCAGTCTGGGAAATAATGCTATGGACTGGTACCGTATTAAGTGGCTGGTGTAGATGTGCTCTAGGTCTCTATTTCAAAGATATAGGAGAGGTAGCAACTTGACAGGATCAGTTGAGAGTATTGAGTATTGAGAGTATTGCCATACACCACACTCCATTTAATGATGTAGGGTGCTAAAGCAGACTATGAACAGTGAAATGGTCTGTGTTCAAATTATTAATGGACTTTATATTGTGTTTAGGACCTGTTCACTACCCTTCAGTCTTATCTTCCTCATTATGGTAAAACAGGACCAACCACCCATGTGTGCTGCTTTGAGAGTATTTGAGGAAAGAGCATACGGTAATTAAAAAACAAACAGTGATGCAGATGTGTGTTTCTAGCTCAGGGGTAGGCAACCTTTCCCCTTTAAGGGCCCAGGGACTTCAGCTCCCAGAATCCCAGGAGCTATTGGCCAACATGGGACTATTGGCCAACTTGGCTGAGGCTTCTGGGAGATGAAGTCCCTCGGCCCTTAAAGGGGAAAGGTTGCCTACCCCTGTTCTAGCTAAACTTACCGTACTCGTATTGCTTGATTGATCTAGACTCGTGTTTGCCCCTGTAAACTGAACTTTGCAATCTTGTATGACAAGTCATTTCTTCCTCTGTTTCCATTTCCCCTTCTTGGTGAGGCAGGAAAAAGTTTTTCAATTTCATGTGCTTGTTTTTTTAATTATTCTATAGTTGGCCTGCAACTGATTGTTACAGGCTAATAAAGGATCCTTTATGAAAAATATCAGTGTATAGATATTTCTAAGGATGCATGGAATAAATCTGAACTACCTCAGGATAAACTAAAGAGGATTTTGTTGATAGAATATGCTCATGATTATTAATTACAAAATCTGAAAGGTAGATTGTCTGCAGGGGTAGGCAAACTGTCCCCTTTAAGAGCCGAGGGACTTCAGCTCCCAACATCCCAGACTATTGGCCAACATGGCTAAGGCTTCTGGGAGCTGAAGTCCCTCAGCCCTTAAAGGGGACAGTTTGCCTACCCCTGGCTATGGCTTAAGAATAAAAAGTAGGGAAGGAAAAGGGGAGAAGGAGTCTTGTGGAACCTTTAATGTTGACTTATTTTAGCATGAATTTTAGTGGATTACAATTGACTTCCTCAGATATATTGATGTGGATAGTAATCAAAGAAAGCTCATGCTAAAATAAATTGGTTACTTTTCAAGGTTCCATAAGATTCCCTGTCCTCATTTCCTTCCCCCCTTATTATACAAACTAGAACAGGGGTAGGCAACCTTTCCCCTTTAAGGGCTGAGGGACTTCAGCTCCCAGAATCCCAGGAGCTATTGGCCAATATGGGACTATTGGCCAACATGGCTGAGGCTTCTGGGAGCTGAAGTCCCTTGGCCCTTAAAGGGGAAAGGTTGCCTACCCCTGAACTAGAATGTCTGTCACTTCAAATATGGGTTAAGAAGTTGCTGTTTTTATAGTTAGTAAATTGGAGTGATTGGAGAGCAAGCCACCAATATTTTTTTGTATAGATTTAATTCCACATACAAGAATGCTTAAACAATTTTCCTAATATATATTATGTTCCATTATAGATATTTTTAGATTGTCATTGATATAACATTAATAGTTTGAAATATAAAGCAATTATACAAATAATGCCAAGTCTAAACAAATGAAAAACAAGAAAAATATTTTGAAAACAATTTAGGATAGCTTCTGTTTATACTGATATTTCACCCCACCCTAGTCCCTTAATATTACTGAGATAAATACTTCCTATTAGTGAAAAATAATGACATGACCATGCACATTTAAATTGCTCACTTGCTATGATACCCTTTAATAGAAATGTCATGGTGCATTTATAGTCTTTCTACTGGCTGCCATTCCAGGGCACAATTCAAAGGTCTGATTATGACCTACAAAGCCTTCAGCAGCTTGGCTATATCTGACCATATGTGCTGCCATTAGCCTGCCTGGGCTTTGAGATCTGCAGGAAAGAGAGGCTCATCTTTTGGTCCCATCACCTTCAGAGGTGATTTTGATGAGGAGGTGAAAGAGAGTCTTCTTGTTGGTTGCTCCCAGATTGTTAATTTATTTTTTAAGGACTCCTCCCTGTTATTCTGCTGGTAGGCAAAGACTTTTCTGTTCACACAGGTTTTCAGCAACTACCACCTGTAGTTAGGGGTATTGAATGGATGTGGGGGACTTATTAATATTCTTACTTTGAAGGTAGGCATCAGCTTCCACAGTTTTTACCAAAGTGTTGGTTCCAGTTACAGCCCACTTGAGACAGCTTGGAAGGGCTTCGGAAAAGAATTACTTGTATCTATATTTGGACAGCATTTTGGTAAATAAAGGGAGCTGCCCAAAGGCAGAATCGGATTTGAGGAGGACACTGTAATGTCTGGAGCACCATTGGTTCATGGTGAATTACCAGAAGAGTCATTTTGAGAAGACCATGTATCTCAGTGATGGGCTGTGTATTCCTTTTGATTGAAAGGAAAAGAAAACTAAAGCAAATAGTGACTGAGATATGAAAGAAGGAGGCAGATTTGATGTTTCTAGCCAGAGTACTATGATTTCTGGCATCGACAATATTAATAGTGCCATGGGCCAGATTTCAAACAAGGTCCCTTCAACTATTCCTGAGATCATATCAAGTCACAGTAATTAAAAAAAGTCATTTCAATCTTGTTTTACCTCATCAAGTGTTATCAGGTTTGAGGTGATGGATAAGAGACAAATCATTGGTAAATAGCATTTCCTTCTTTCCCTTTGGGAAAGTTGACAACAGACACAATTGTTTAAGGATGGGGCCCCCATTGCAGTGGTCAGTGGTCAGAGATGGAGAAGACTCTACACATCAATCTGTTGACGATGAGAGCAGTCGGATTGGCATTGCTACACTTTGCACTGATAATTTACAATCAAAATGTTCAGATATGTACAGACAATGTAGCAGGAAAGTCATACTTGATGAACCAAGGAGGCTCTCAGTCATAGCAACTAATAAAACAAGCTTTTGGCATTATTCCAAGGAGTCTATACTCCTTGAGAGTGGTTTATTTAAAGGGAGCATTGAACTTGACCACAGATTATGTGGACAGACACAAAATTTTATTAGGTGATATTTCTGGACTTCCAGTCAAGTTTTGGAATGTTTGTGACAGACTTATTTGCCTTTGGGAAGAATTCAAAACTAAACAGATTGTTTTTCAATAAATGGAAGTTTATGTACTAAAAGTCACAATATCTTATCAGTTCCATGGTTGATAAGTCTGCTGTTTCATTTCTGACATTACCAATAATTCAAAGGGATATAGCCAAAATCAAGTTGGAGAAAGCTCAAGTGGTTTTAGCAGTTGCTTATTGGCTTTGCAGACCATGTTTTCCAGTCCTGTCAGTGGAGAAAGGGAGCTATTTGCTAAATCAAGGTTTTTCTGATTCAGTGACAAGTACTATTTGGGTGTCTAAGGGACAGGTTCACTCAACGTTTTCAAGAAGTGGTGTATGGACATTCAATGATGTGTGAATTAGCAACAGTCAGGGACATTTTAGCTTTTTTACTATCAGTTCTGGTGAAAGGTTTGAGGCATAACACATTAAAATGTCAGCATTATCAACAATTCCAAACAGTAAAGGGAAGACGTTGTCATCTCACCCTCGTGTGAAAAGATTTCTTCAAGGGGCAGCTTTGCTTTGCCCCAATGGTGCATAGACTCCCTTCTTGAGATTTGAGTCTGGTATTAAATATACTCACTAAGGGCCTTTGAAGACTGCCAGAAATAGTGCAAATTGAGTCCGCTTTAACTGCCCTGGCTCAGTGCTGGGGAATCATGGGAATTGTATTTTTTTTCTGAGACATTGAGCCTTCTCTGTCAGAGAGCTCTGGTGCCACAATAAACTACAGTTCCCATGAGTCAGGGCAGTTAAAGTGGACTCAATTTGCACTATTTCTGGCAGTCTGCAAATGCCCTAAGTCGCCATTTGATCTGCTAAGGGAGGCATCACTTGTGTTTTCTGTCTTTCAGAGTAGTGTTATTAACAGCAGTTACATCAACTAGAGAGTCTCTGAGCTAGCTTCATTGTCTGTCAATCCAAATTTCTGCAAGTCTGAAAAACTATTGCTGATGGTAGATCCATCATTTGTGCCAAAATTGGTATGGTTGAGAGTTGGGTCTCAATCTCTAAAGCTGCCAACATTTATCCTGAATCTAGTGCAGTTGCTAGGGGGAAATTGGATTTCGTTGGACATTGGAAGGGGGAGGGGTAAAAGTGTACATTCAGAGAACAAAAAAGTTTAGGAGATCGGAAGCCTTATTTATCTCTTTTCATCCAAGAACAATTGCCCATAAAGCATCTAAACAAATGCTTTCTCGCTGGATAAGAAGTTGTATTCATTTTTGCTATGACTATGCAAAGATTCTAACACTGCAACGTATCTGGGCACACTTAACACCTTCAGCAGTGACGACTATAGCTTATAGGGTGGCAGCTTCATTAGAAGATGTTTGTAGAGTGGCAGGATGGAAAGAACCATCCATGTTTGTCCATCACAAAATTAACAAATAAAAATTGGGACAGGCAACCTTTGAAAGAACAGTTCTCCAAATAGTTTTACAACAAGATAACAGTTAGCTTGCCCAAGTAGTGGGAGCTTAGGTATTTCCCATGGGTAATGGATTGCTACTTCAGCCTACTTAAGAATGAGAGATTGGTACCTGCTGTGAACAGTCATTCTTGGTAGGCTGAATTCACCCCCATCCACGATATGCATTTGTCTTCCTCCCTCTTTCTATTCTGAATTCTGTCCAGTCTTCTCTGTTTGCTCTTTTCTCTTTGGTTAACAAGGCTATGAAATCAAACTAATGGGAGAGAGGGGAGTCACCTTGTATTCCAATGCTTGAAGCAAGGTGGGGTGGAAATCAAATAAACAAATAGTAGTCTTTAGGTAGTATTCCTGTGCTGGCAGCATTCTAGAATTGGAGACTCTTACACCTGATAGTTACACTATTGCAGCTTATGGACTTAGTGTATATGAACAAATGATAAACACCTGTTACCATGTATGGATGAGAGAGCTGGGCAGGAAGAATGCAGATAAGAGGAAAATCAACACATTTGAGATGTGGTGCTGGAGAAGAGTATTGTGCATACCATGGACAGCCAAGTGGACAAACAAATGGGTTCTTGAGTAAATAAAGCCAGAAACAACCCTGGAAGAAGATCAAACTGAGGCTGATATTCTTTGGCCACTTCATGAGAAAGCATGATTCATTGGAAAAGACAACAATGCTAGGAAACGTAGAAGCTAGAAGAAAGAGAAGAAAACCACATGCCAGATGAATACACTCAATCAGGGAGGTCACGAGCATGAAATTACAGGAACTGAGTAGAGAGCAGTGAGGGACAGGAGGTCTTGGAGATGTTTCATACACAGGATCACTGTGGGATGGGGACGACTTGAGGGCAGTTAGCAACAGCAACAGTGAACAATTCCAGAAAGCTTTTATTGTTTCATGATCCTGCTGTTTTTCTATTGCCTTTTCTGTTTTTTTTCCCTTGTAGTAGAAAATTCATGAAGGGTGGGAAAATGGAATAGCTGCACACTACCTTTCAGTTGCTAATTCTAGGAAATTTGCATGTGGATATGCCCTGTGCATTCTTTAAATTATTGATGTTCAACCTTGAAAATCTGTTTCTAAATAGATCCTTGTAAGTTGAACATGCTTTGCTATTACTTAATACAGAGTTTTCAGGGGAATCTAGGCATTGTAAAATAAGGAATGGAACATATAAACATTACAGTAATTGGGGAGAATGAACTTAAGTGGACAGGAATGGGATATGAGCAGATTCAGGGGCAGAACAAACTGTCCCAAAGGAGTAGCTTCTGGCCACCTCTTTGAGCACCAGATCGGGGCCATGGAAACTGCATGCTGCGGTCCCTATCCGCCAATTTTCTAGCCCAAAAGAAGCATCAAAAAGCTACCGCAGCTCTTCTGTGCTCTTGTGGCGTGCGACACCTAATCGCCATGCCATAGGAGTGTTGCAGCGCTGCCTGCCATCTGGTTGGGCAGGTGATGTGATGCTGGCTTGGGGGTAGCGTCAAGGTGTGTGTCATTCAAATGCCACGTCCCAATGCTGCCCCTAAGCCAGTGCTTACTGACAGTCTGTTCAGCCCATCAGCCTACAGGACAGACTCTACTCTAGTTCTAACTAAAATCTGCAAAAATTTATGGAAAACAAAACAGTGGTCTACAGATTGGAAATGCTCAATACATTCTAACCCCAAGAAAGGGGGCACCAACCAGGGATTGCAGGAACCACAGGACTGTTTCATTAATTAAGTGAAGTGATGCTCAAAATTCTACACCAAAGATTTTTAGCATATACAGAGTGAGAAATGCCAGATGTCCAAGCTGAATGCAGGAAAGGAAGAAGCGCTAGGGATCATATTGCAAACATATGTCGGATAATGGAGCGCACTAAATAATTTCAAAAGAAAATCAGATTGTGCTTATTAGATAGCTTGCTAGATTATAGCAAAGCCTTTGTGTAGATCATGAAAAACGATGGATCTCTTTTAAAGAAATGGATGTGCCTCAGCATTTGATTGTCCTGGTGTATAAACTTTACTCAGGACAGGAGGCCACAGTCAGGACAGATACAGAGAAATGGAATGGTTTCCAGTTGGCAAGGGGGTCTGGCAGGGCTGCATTCTGTCTGTATGCATAAAGTAGGATTAGACTCATAGGAAGGAGGTGTGAAAATTGGAGGAAGGAACATCAATTTGAGATATGCAGATGGCACTATATTACTAGAAGAAAATAGGAAAGATTTTGAACAATTACTGAAGATTTAAGGAAGAAAGTGCAAGACGGGTTTACAGTAGAAAGTTAAAAAAATGAAAATAGTGACCACAGGTGATTTCATAACTTTAAAATAGACGATGAAACCTTGAAATAGTTGAAGATTTTCCATAGCTTGGTTCAGTCATTAATCAGAATGGAGACTAGTCAAGAAATCAGAGGTAGAGTAGGACTTAGTAGGACAACTATGAAGGAACTAGATAAGATCCTGAAGTGTAAAGATATAATTGAATGCTAAAGTTAGGATTGCCTCTGCCATCATATAACCCATTTCTATGGATGGTTGTGAAAGATGAACAGTGAAGAAAGCTGACGGGGAGAAAAATCAACTCATTTGAAATGTGGTGCTGGAGAAGAGTTCTACACATACCTTGAACTGCTAAAAAGATAAATCAGTGAGTCCTAGAGCAAATCAAACTTGGACTCTCCCTAAAAGCCAAGATGAATAAACTGAGACTGTTGTACTTTGGCTGTGTCAAGAGCAGACCTTGCAATAATGCTTGGTAAGGTAGAAGGCAAGAGGGAAAAGAGGAAATCCACATTCCATATGGATAGACTCAAGTCATTGAGCCGGCAAGTCCTATTGCAGATCTTTAGAAGGAGCAGTCGCTGGAAGTGTCTCTAGTAGATTGAGAGTGAGTCAGAAAAGCTGAGTAGAAACTGAAATGGTTTGAGTAATTTTACTTGTGTTTTCTGTGGAGCAGTTGATGGTTTTTGTGTGTTCTTTGCGTATTTTTGGAGAGCAGACTATTTTGTGTGTTTTATAAAAGAGAGAGAGAGGGTGGTGTAGTGTTGGTGAAATAGAAAAAAAAGTGGCCTCAGAGGAGTGTCTGTGTGTTCCTTTGTGTATTATTATTATTATTATTGCATGCATTTCAGAACATGTTGTGCTGCCCATATTTTCTTCAGAGTAATCTAATCTTTATTTCTGTGTAGATAAGCCTGTATATGCATGGTTTGTATACTCTGCTGCTTTTCACTTTTATTTTGGGCAGATATTTAAGTAGTGATTTGAGGGCCAGCATAGTGTAGTAGTTTGAGTGTTGGACTACAACTCTGGAAATCAGAGTTTGATTCCCCACTCAAGCATAAAAACCAACTGAGTGATCTTGGGCAAGTCACATTCTCTCAGCCTCAGAGGATGGCAATGGCAAACCCCTCTGAAGAAACTTGCCAAGCAAACCTAATGATAGGGTCACCTTAGGATTGCCAACAACAACAACAACAAACTGGTTTGCATGCAAAAGATTAGATTTTAGATTCTTCTAAAACACTTCCATGTGACATCATTGTCATCGTTGTCTTCAATATATTCCTCTCCCACACGCTCAGCTGTAAAAGTGTATTGTTTCCCTTTTTTGCGAATGGGTTGCAGTGGGTTACTGTTTTTCATTATAATGGACATTTTATGTGTTGCATGTGTAGCTGAGTAAAATCTGTTGGGTTGGGCTGTTAGCATCTGTGATGTTACAGGGTTGAAAATTGATTCATATATGAGAGGTTTTGTGCTGCTGTCTATTTTTACTTTGTATTTTTATTATTTATTTAGCTTCTGTGTCTCCTCTCCTAGATAGCTGACACATGTACACAAAGAGGACACTGTTTTTGTAACTGCTTCATAGTTCCAGCCACCTTAATCCAGTCCTGACTCCCACATTCTCCACCCTTGTCTTGTGCCATTTATGTTCTTAAGAAGCATTAACATGGCTATTAGATTGAAACAGTATTAAGAACCAGTTCATTCATCGCATTTTTGCATAGACATACCCCAAATAATTCTCATCTTAACATTTGCAGTACAGTAGTGCTGAACTGTTGAATTCTATTGATGTATCACTCATCAATTGGAATAGTGTAGCTCTGAGGTGGAAAAAGTGTCACATATGGGGCCCTAGGATTGTTTTTGCAGCCTCACAGTCCAAACCTTGTTGGATTTTAGGGAGTGAAAAAGCATTTTAGTTCCAAGTGATTGATTGTGCATCTTGGGTACTTGGGTAGTGCACTTGGTAATTTTACCATGTTTGGGGCGTTTTTCTTCCCTAAGCTTTAGGGTCACTATAAGTCAGAAATGACTTGAAGGCACACAACATACACATACAACCTTATAAAGGCCTATAGGAGGACTTTGTCAAAGTTTGTGTCCTCCTTTACTGTTTTGTATTGGATGTGGTGTTGGGTGTCTCAAAACAAATGTGGCATATAGTCAGAAGCATTCCCCTAGTGATGTGGGGGTGGTATTGGCTATATGAAGAACCATTTTTCTCCCTCCTGCCCAAAAGTTGGGGTGTGGAGGAAGCAAAGGAGACAGTATTCCATGGTTGCATTGGAGGAGCAATATTGATGTCAATCCTTAGCGGTTGACAATAACATGTCACTAGCGATACTAAACTATGATTTTGTATGGTTGGATGGTTTTTATAATTCACAGTTGCTTTGGGGCTTTACAGTTGGCCCTCCATATCCACAGGTTGTTTATCCATGGATTCAACCATCTGCTGCTTTAAAATATTAAAAAATATATTTTAAAGCTGAAGATGGTTGAATCAGTGGAAATATTAAACATAAATCCCAAATAGCAAACCTTGATTTTGGCATTTTATATAAGGGACACCATTTTACTATTCCATTATATGTATTGGGACTTGAATATCTTTGGATTTTGGTATCCATGGGTGGAGTGGGCATCCTGGAACCAAACCCCAGTGGATACCAAGAGCCCATTGTATTTACCACTGCAATGGTTTACATTTTGTATATTTCAGATTTGTTAACAAATAGTCAGTTGTCATTTTCAGTTCATAAAAATGGTGCTGGCTAATGATACTTTTGTGATAATTAATTAATGTTGAGAGAAGAGGTTGCTGTGTGTAGTAAATTAATCTTAATATGACTGCTTCCATTTTGACCTTGTCTGCCTATGAGATTTAATTCTTAATTAGCTCTTTTAAAACATTGGGTTTGTAATTCTATCAATTTATGGAATCTAGGATAAATTATAGCAATGGAAAAACATAGACAGACTGGTAAATGGGTGGATTGAACTTAATAGTGTGTATTATTATGAACGTCTTAAACATAGATATGATTATGCAAGGCATAAACTAGTGTTGTAAAAGGATTTCAGCATTGTGTCACATGTTTGTTTTTACATGATTCAAATATGCATATTGTTAGAATTTGGGTAAGGCTTTTGGTTGCTTGTGCTGCTAGATTGTTTGAAATAGTTTGTGTACTGTTGTTGGGCAGCATAATGATGGTCAGAAGCAGAAGAAAAAGCTTTGTAGAGAAGAAATTTGTATCTGAAACTACTTTTGATTTTTGGTTAAGTCATAATTAGTTATTTTTCTAGTTTTGATAAATGAATTCTGCTTAACTCAAAGCCTATACAACAGTAGCAGCATAAGATTTCATATTAAAAATAATAATACTTGTAACAAACATGGCGACAACTATTCATATGGTCCTACGTAAAAACAGCTGAATTGGAATGCATTAATAGTATGTCATTGTGAAATTCAGTCTACAAATCCTAGGCATGTGTACTTCTTTGCAGAAGGTAGTGTTCCTTATGAGCCGTGCTACTGATTGATACAGTTGTCCATCACCATTGGTTCCTAAATGGCAGTAGATCATATCCATACAAGATGCTCTTGCATCTGTTCTGTTTTTTATTTGTTTCTTGCCTGGTACTGTAACTGATGTACTGCTGTGCTGTCTGCTGTAACATATTGCCAGATTTTGTTTGTTTTGGCTGCATTTTTGGCATAAACCCCTTTCCTGTATACACTGTGTGTGTGTGTGTGTGTGTGTGTGTGTGTACATACATATATACAGACATGCAAGTACAGGTATTTCATTCCCTTGAAGTGTGCTTCATCAGTTTATGCCACAGTAGATTTGTTAATCTTGAAAGCCATTATTCTTATTAGCTAATTCATTAGCAATTCAGTTATTTGCGTAGGTGGCCTGGATTGTTTAGTAGGCCTGTTTCCAGCTACTACAAATATTTGGTGTATCCTGAAAGAATAAAAGGATATGAATGTCATAAAAGAGCATTGTGATGTCAGCACATTAAACTCTATTGCTCAATGTAAATTTCAGTGAAGGGAATTTTATCATCTTTGTGATAGTTGGCTACAAGCATACTATTTTATTATATGATGCTAAGTTTACTTCACTTTTCTAAAATGCAGATTATTTAGAACGATATACATGCTGAATGCCATCAAACAGTAAGGTTAGTATACAGCATTTCTAAAGGTTTATATTCCACTTACATAAGCTCCATGAAGTCCAGCTATAGTGTGTATTCTGAAACTGTATGAAGTTACACCATCACAAGTTGGCTGGTATTTTAAATACTGTGGTTTTATATAGGACCAGCAGAATACATGCTTAGAGAATAACTAATCAAAAGGAAGACCCTTGTCCCAAGGAACTGAAAATTTAACTTCCAACATATAGAAAGGAATTGGTGGAAGGGAAGAAAAGGAAGCAAGGGTTACAGGATAAAACTTGTATAAGAATTTAAGTTAAATTCTACATGAAGGAATAAAGTACAGTTGCTCAGTTCATATATAATGTGGAATTTTGGTTTGTTCAAATCCAGTCAGGGCTTTCCTTCTTTTTAATTGCATGTAGTCTCCACACTCCCTTGTGTGTGCATGAGTGTATGTGTATGTGCATGCTTTGCAGTAGTGGTTAGGAGGTGAGCACAAGCAATAGTTTCCCAGTTTGGAGACTCTAGCAAACTAGTTAAACCAAAAGCAGTAAATGTGAGTTGTGAAAGACATTCCTAGGCACCAAGCCATGTTAAGTATTGCATCTCAATTGACCCAGTGTAGTTGACATAGGTTGCATATGCTCTGCAGAAACAATCCAGTTTGACACTGCTTTGGCTGCCATAGCTCAATGCTATGGAATTCTGGGAGTTGTAGCTTTGTGAGACATTTAGCTTTTTCTGTCAGAGAAACTACAATTCCCATAATTCCATTGCACTGAGCCAAGGCAGTTTAAATGGTGTCAAACTGGATTATTTCTGCACTGTGGATGCAGCCATATTGCAAGGTACCATTATGAGTATGTTGCTCCAAGATTGATTAAATGTATTTGCCTTTTCTATAACTATATTTGTTGCATGTGCCAGTTTGAACAACTTGCTATTGCTATACTATGTTGGAGGCATGCATGTGCTTCACATAAACTGTATTGATGGCATGAAAATAGGTGTAGTTCTCTCTGTTTTTAACTGTTCCAGAAACCATTATAATTGGCTAACTCTCTGACAAGAAACAGAAAAATCAAAAAGCAATGCTAGTGTAATTCTTGTTCCTGTTTCTTTTTAAATTAAGCACTGAGGATATTTGGGATAGGAAAGGCAAGTCATTGGAGTAATATGAAAAATGCAGCCAGAGATATATGTTACACGTGAAACGTGTTTCTGCAAGATTTTCTAAAGAACTGATATGTTTGTGTTATCTTCCAGTTGGCCCCCACTTGAGAAGAATAATTCTTTACTGTTGCATCAGATATGGTTGGATAATGATAGAGACAGTAGAATTATCCACCCCTAAGGAACCTATCATGGCATAGTGGTTTGAGTGTCGGACTACAACTTTGGAGACCAGGGCTTGATTCCTGCTCAGCCATAAAACCCACAGGGTGACCTTGGGCAATTCACACACACACAGCCTCAGGGGAAGGGAATGGCAAATGTCCTCTGAACAAATATTGCCAAGAAAATCCCATGATAGATTTGCCATAAGTCATATTTGACTTGAAGGTACACAACAACAATCAGTAGAATCTGTGCATAAATCACTGCTTTGGGCTTATCTCCCAATCAAGAGGTAAGTCTATACCAGCATTTTTTTCCTTAAACAGAAGGCAGGTAATACTAATTCAATATACTGTAACTCATAAAAGTAATTATTCTTAAATGATAATGTAATATGCTTTCAGTTTAATTAAAAGTAAATGTTATCCTGATAGCCAGAAATTTTAAAGAATCTAAGGGAATGTGGCTTCAAAGAAGGGATATATGATAGCTACTTTATAGAGAACCAAAATGATGGACCCCCCCACCCCATTATAAGGGATGCAGTGGCTCAAGGTGGTTAAGATGCTGACTCTGTTGATTGCAAGATCGGCAGGTTGGCAGTTTGAGGCCCAGGTGCTGCATGATGGGGTGAGCTCCAGTCACTAGTCCCAGTTTCTGCCAACCTAGCAGTTCAAAAGCATGCAAATGCAAGTAGATAAATAGGGACCACTTTGTTGGGAAGGTAGACAGTGTTCTGTGCAATGATGCTGGCCATATGATCACAGAGTAGTCTCTGACAATGCTGGCTCTTTGGCTTAGTAATGGAGATGAGCACTGCCCCATACGGTCGGACATGACTTGACAACCTTGTTAACAGGGAATACCTTTACGTTGTTGATTATGTTAACTGCCTGGAAACTTTCTGTAAGTTGATCTTTTCCAAAAGTTCTATTATAGTTGGTGGCATTTAGTAAACGGGGGAATTTGCATTAGAGAGAGAATGTGTAGAAAATGAGAGCAAATATATCATAGAGAAATGGCACTGTGTAAGATAGCTATATAGTCATTTGAGTTGTCTCCCATTTTTACACTATTTGAAAGTGGAACAACTAGCTTTGATTGAGTTTTGTTGATGACATAGGAGGTAGTAATGACAACACCATTCACTTGTAAATGAATGTGTGGTGGTGAAGTAGAGAATCCAACTTGAGGCTTGTTCCATGCTTTTCCAGGTGGGTAGGTTATACATTGCAGCACAAAGTGAGTCAGACCAAAAGTGTTACATTGTGGAAAACAAGAGAAGAATGCATATTGCTGCTTTTGTATGTATATGGCTTTAAATATTTTCCTTTTAGGTGATAAAGCAAAGCAGCTTCATTTATATACCGCTTCATATCGCGCATGGGATGTCTAAGTGGTTTACAACTGTGAGCTGATTGCCCCCCAACAATCTGGGTACTCATTTTAGCGACCTTGGAAGGATGCAGGCCTGAGTCGAGCCTCAGCCCTGGCTGGTATTGAACTCGCAACCTTGTGGTCTATGAGTGAGTGGCTGCAGTACAGGCATTTAACCACTGCGCCACCAGGTGATAAACCTTTGAATTGGCTATTTCCTTTGAGTCACAAAGGTATACATGATAGGAATAGTGCCATGCCCCTTAAAAAATAAAATAAAAATAAAATAAAATTGGGTGGCTGCTAGTGGAGAATCAAGTGGCAGAGTGGGATAAGGCCATTTACAAGCAATGAAACAGAAAGGGTGTCATCATCAAAATATTTTTCCATCTTCTCTCTGTACAGTCCTCCTTTTAGCTAGGCTCAGTTCAGTTCTTGGTGTCTGGCTCAGACAAGTGATACAAGGGATTGTTTGGAGGGAAAGCAATAGGGAGAGAAAGTGTATAGCATTTCTTTCTCTCCTGCTGCTTCTCTGCTGGATGTTGTCATCTCTCACTCCTCCCTCTCCCAAGTTTGGTGGGAACTTGCAAGACTAATATCTGAGACCAAATGTGTTAGATTATTATCCTGACCCCTTTCAGGTAGATAGTTAATAATTTTAGGAGGGAAGTGAATAACTTTTTGAGAGAACATAGTGAACACACTATGTTCCAAGAATAACCTCTTTGTCCTGTAAGGATGCTGAGAATATTAATCTGTACAGACTTCTGCATGTGGTCTTTGATAATGAAGTAAATCTGAAACTATACAGGGAACATACAGTCAGAACTGAATGAAGTTAGATATGACTTGAAGGCTTTCCATGTGAAAGGAATTGCCACAGACTGGTGTATTTTGTCTCATTATTTAACCTTAATTGCAGTTAATCCCACTGCTATTAATTTTTTTTAGCAACATTGAACGGAATCAGACCTATATGAGGGGCAACATATATACATATATACAGTGGGCCCTTGGTATCCTCTGGAGTTTGGTGTCAGGACCTCCCATGGGTACTAAAATCCATGGATGCTCAAGTCCCATTAAATATATGGTATAATCAAATGATGTCCTTTATATAAAGTGGCAAAATCAAAGTTTGCTTTTTGGAATTTATATATTTTTTGGAATATTTTCCAGTTGTGAATGCTTGAATCTGTGGATGAAAAATCCATGGATACAGAGGGCTGATACTTCTAGGTTCTGTTGAACTAATTGACACTGTAAAGCAGGGGTCAGCAACCTACGGCCTGTGGGCCGGGGCCGACCCCCAAGGCCTTTGGGCTGACGCCTGACGCCGCCGACCCCCACCACTGCCACGCGCTGCTGCCGCACCACCCCTGCATGTGTCGCGGCCACCATTTTGTTTTCCAAAATGGCGGCCGCAACTCATTTGCGCATGTGCAGTACTCGGCACATGTGCAAACGAGCCGCGGCTGCCATTTTGGAAAACAAAATGGCGGCTGTGTGACGGCGGCGGTCAACGAGGGCCGTGCATGCGCGTGCATGAGCAAGCGTGCCGCCATTCCCACCACCACCACCATCGGCCCACGGAAGACCCAGGGATCCCTGGACCAGACCCAGGTAAGGGGAACTTGCCAACCCCTGCTGTAAATTCTAGAGTTTTAGATGAAATGTTTTGAATTGGATACTAAAACAACTGAGGAATTGCTGTATGGTGAAGCTTGTATTTGATGGCTTCAGGCTTGCTTTCATGTACCTACTTTTGAGAGCCATTTTTAGATTTGAGCAGACGGAGTTTATCTCCCCCATAATAAATAGTGCTGCTGTAAAATATTTACCTTACGAATACTAATTGTCCCATTACCTTTTGCATTGCATCTTAAGGGAAACAGTACAGTGAGCCCTTCTTATCTACTGAGTTTTGGTTCCAGGACACATCTTCCTTCATGGATACCAAAAGGCATGGATGCTCAAATCCCATTAAATACCATGGTGTAGTAAATTTGTGCCCCTTATATAAAATCGAAAAATAAAGGTTTGCTTTTTAGAATTATATGTTTTTAAAATGCTTTCAAGCCCTGGATGGTTGTATCTGTGGATAAATAATCTGCGGATATAGAGGGCTGACTGTATTTTAGGAAGATGTTAAGAAAATGAAACCAATTTTTGGTAGATCTTGCTATTTAAATACCTCTTGGTATTTTAAACATGGGTTTGCAGCACAGCAAAATAAAAATGCAAATCTTCATCTGAGGCAAATGGATGTTTTAAAAACATGGCAATACTGGTGAAGGAGAGACTCTACATAAGATTACTTGAAATTGTTTATCTAGTCAATATTTTTCCCCTTCAACCACTTCAACCTAGTAAAAATTTTGAACCTAGTAAAAATTCTTTTGCAACATGTGATGGATATTTATATTTGCAGGGAGAGATGTTTTAACTGTTGTATAGTTTTAAACTTAATTTTATATGCTTTTAACTGGGTTATTTTAGTTTTTAAGGTGTTTTTATATTGTGAGCTGCCCCGTGTCTCTTTTGGGGAGAAAGATGGCATAAAAATGAAATAAATAAATAAATAAATAAATATCCCCTCAGATCTAGTATACCAGGTTGGAACTGTATCACAGTCTAATGCTGAAGCCAGAGAGACAGCCACCAAAGTCAGCATGCAGAAATTCAAGTGTAAATAGTACCGTATTTTCCAGTGTATAAGATGACTTTTTAAAGAGTCAGGAGTCATCTTATACATCGGGGGTCATCTTATAGGGCGGGTGCTGACACTTCTGAGCTGGACTGGAGAATCTGCGGTCGCCGCATATGGTGGGGGGAGCTCAAAAACGTCCCCGGCTACATCCCCACTGTATGCGCCGACCATATGAAAGCAACAAGGGCAGTGCTGTACAAGTACGGTAGAAGAAAATCCACTCACCAGGTGCACATATGCAAGAGCTGAGAGGCAGAGAAGGAGGTAATAGGATATAACAACCAGCCAGTTGCCAATAAGGTACATTGCTTGTCGTGATTAACTGGTTGTTGTTGTATACTGGGTATCACATACAGTACAGCACCAGTATCTGTACCTGTTCATACAGTATAGCACCAGTACATACAGTACAGTATACAAATGTCGAACAGTCAAAACCCCATTATGGCTCCACTAGCAGGAAGAAAGAAATATGAAGATAGTTTCAAACTTAAAGATGTAAACTTTGCCATGGAGCATAATAATAACATAAGATGACTGCCTTACAAATGTATCACAAGATGTCACTGATGTACTTATGATATAAGATGACAAACAGGAGGATTTTGAAGACTTTTAAATGGAAACTATCACACCAGCAAAACCTGTAAAAATACAGTAGCTTGCAGTTATGATGGGCATTGCTTATGCACCAGGGACTTGCCTGGCACTTGCTCTCTCTCTCTATTGTTTGTTATCTTCCTCCTATCATCATTAGTTCCAGTTTGGTTGACAGGTTAGAAAACAAACAGCATGGCAGCTCCCATGGGTTTAAAGTTTAATCTATTTGTACTGTGTTATGTTTACATGTTTGATGACAAACAGCCTTATGTTTATAACTGACAGTATTCGTGCTAAGTACCTACATGACATAAGCATTTGAATTAAAATTACCGTATTGAAATCAAATCAGATTTTTTTTAATTTTTATTTGGTGTGCATTGGAAGAGGGGTAGTCTCATACGACGAATATATCCCAAACTCTGTATTTTAACTGGAAAAGTTAGGTGTTGTCTTATATGCTGGAAAATACGGTATTTAAAGGAATTGAAACAGAAAAATAATAGAAGATGCAAAGGAGGAGTGGATGCCTTACTTCAGTGATTCTTAACTTATGGTCTGGGGACCCCAGGAGGCTGCAGTGTTCTCATAGGGGTCTTTGAGGGCTTGAAGCTTGCTCAACCCACCACCTCCCTGCTGCAGAACTGCCATTTGACAGGAGCCAAGGCAAAGGCTGGCTGGCTGGCTGGGCCTGTTTGTGTCCTGTCATGTGGCCATTCTGATTTTGGGAAGAGGTGGGTTGAACAGCTGAGCAACAAAGGAGCTGACATCCAGTCTGCCTGCCTGTCTGCCTGCCTTTGTCTTTCCTTCCCTTCCTCCTTTCCTTCTTCCTAGCCAGGAGGAGTCTAGTTCCCTATCAGAAATCCCTCAAACACACTTTTTTGTCTTCCTCATCAGGAGGGAAGGACAGCAAAACAGGAGAACGAAAGAGAGAATGAGGGAAAGAAAATAAAGAGAGTGAACTAGCAAGCAAGCAAAGGATTTGGCGCCCCTTCTCAGCACTGATGTCAACTAATACTAACCTACTCAGAGTTAACCGGATCATGTGCACACAGCTCTTTGCCCACTTAGCATCCTCTTCACCTTGCATTCTCCTTGCTCTTCTCCTCCTCTCTGTCTTCTTTTTCACCAATAGCCCCATACCACCCTTTTCTACTTTGGCACCACAACCGCTCTGCCTCACTCAAGTTGCCTCCACAGGACTTCAAGCCCCCATCCCTCTGCCTCTTTTCTATTTCCTAGTTAATTTCATATCTCTTCAAAATATTGTGATGGATATAATAGAATCATAGAATAACAGAATAATCCTAGAGCTGGAAGGAGCTGCAAAGGGGGGCACAAGTGCTTTTTTGTACAGTGCTTCATGATTGCTGGTTTGGGGGAGCAGAGTTCAAGTCACTCCAGCCTCAAGAGTGAATTGAACAGCAACATGCAGGCCCAGCCAGCCTCTGCCTTTGTTCCTGTCACTTGATTGTTCTGCTGTCGCTCAGCTGCTCAGCCTGCTTGCTACCTGGAGTAGAGCAGCCGTGTGATAGGACCCAAGGCAAAGGCTGGCCGGCTGGGCCTACACATTGCTGTTCAGTCCACTCCAGCTGCAAACTGGTAGGAAGAAGCAGGAGAAAAGTCATCCCTCTCCCTCCAGTGCCTCTGAGGGAAGATTTAATGGATGGTATAATTGTTAATGGTTCAGTACCCAGGTGTTGTTATTGTTGTTATTTTTATTATTGTTTGGATTTTAAATCTTGAGTTAAGTCTTAGGGCTCTGTGGCAACAATATATATTTAAAGGGTTCCCTAGTTTTACAAAAAGGCTAAGAACTACTGACTTAGTTTATTACAGATCTGTGGGCATGTGGAAGAAACAAAAATAAGAGCTAACAATATGTTGTAGGGTATAAACAGTATTAGCTGATTTTTGATTTAAAAACATGTCGAGTTGGTTACAAAAAAACAGGATAGTAAACTCAGAATTTTTTAACCATTGCTGATTAAATTTTCTGGAGGCAAAGGGATCTTGCAGCACTTTTGAGACTTACTGAAAGACAGAAGTTGGTAGCATGAGCTTTTGTAGACTTGAAGCTACAGTACTTCCTCAGATGCATTTGGTGGAGTGGAAAGCCCAGGGATAGACCTATTTAGCAGTCTGTGTATGAGAATGTCCATAGAAATGCAAAAGTTTGTGGATGTAGAAATGAGATGACAAGTTCAGTTTTAACAAAGGTCACTAGGGGACAAGGCAAGGATGTTGACTAAAGTAAGGTTAGTAGATTGATGGTAGGGTGGGAATTCAATCTCAGCCTGGAACAGTACAAGTTCACCTTCTGGACACCACTGTACAGTTACACAACCTGGACATCTGAACACCACACTATATCGCAAACCCACTGACCATATACATACTGGCATGGCTCGAGTTTCCACCCTGAACACCATACCAAATCCATACTTTACAGTAAGCCCTCCTATAAAATCGCATCTGCTCAGACCCCAGGAGAGGGACGCCAAACTCATAGAATTACAACCAGCATTCCTCTTTTAACAAGCATATGAAGAATTAAGCTCAAGTCTACAAAAGCTCACACTACCAATATCTATCTTTCGGTTAGTCTCAAAGGTGCTGCAAGATCCCTTTGCATACTGATTTTCCAGATCAATAAGGCTAGGCCTTTGAATTTATTTTCTGAATATAATTGTGCCTTTGGTATATACTTGGTAGAGCTTGGAGGGAATATGTTAAAAGTAACAAATTTACCTGTAGCATGTTTTTGTAATTGGAGTGCAGTGCGATAGCAGTGATGTCCCCTTTTCAAAATACAGTCGGCCCTCCATTTTCATGGGGGATCTGTTCTAGACCCACCCACCCTGCAAAAACGGAAAGTCGCCAATATTCAAGCTCCATAGTCTGGAGTGCACCCCATTGATTTTAACTGAGGTCACCCCTCCATGAATATTCAAAACCACGGACCTCAAGTCTGCGAGAACAGAGTGGCGACTGTAATGTAATGGTTGGTAATGTTGTTACACATGGTTTAATGTGTTAATGTGTTGTTATTCCTTGTTGCTTGGTTGAGATTGGAGGGCATTTTGAGGGGATATGTTAAGGTTTCAGGCCATCTTAGTTTTAAATGGTTTTATTTTTAAAGGATCTTAAAAGTAATAGAAAATAATAAGCAATGAAACAAGCAATGCAACCAGTTATTAAAAACGTACAATGGCAGTAGAGATGCTTGGAATCTAATTAGTTTGAAAAAATAACTTCTTAAGCTCTCATACTATAGCAAGTTCATTCTCCTTCCTACTTCTTTTACCTTGCAGCTATCTGCAGTTAGTAATCTTTAATGCCTAATCCAGTGGGGTTGAACATCAGGTGCTCTAGTGGTATTGATACATAGATTACTGTTGTGCTTTTAGTGCCAAGATGCCAATGCATATATATCATATGAAAATGTGGTCTAATAAACCTGTTATTGCTCTTTATCACATAGATTTATAACCTGCCCTTTAACACGCTAACATGGTGGATTACAGTGTAAATTAAAAAATCCCAAGATGTTTGTGATTGAATAAGCTGCTGTTCCTCTTTGGTATTTGAAGATTCAAACGTTGCTACACTGAAGTGTAGGTTGGTATTCCATGGGACTGGATATGGGGGAAAATAGCAAGAGTGGTAATGATTAAGAACCTGTACCACTACGGTTTCACTCTTGTGCCTGCTATCTCCAGCTGTGAAGATCAGTATCTGCAATGAACCTCATTCTTGGGCACTATTACATACAATTTCAAAATTTATGAATGGAACTTCTGCAACTTATTGAGTTCCTGAAAGTCTGTGGGAATTTGGTTTTGTTTTTACCCTGTCAGATTCCCCATACTAAAACTCACATCCACTGTTTCTGGGAGTAGGTTGGCTCAGCTGTATCGTGAGGCGAAGTGCCTCAGGGTTTGCACTAGCTCTTCTCCTAAGAGGAAAATAACTTTTATGAGTAATGAATTGTACATATTGAAACCAACATGAAAGCAAAATCCATTAATTTACATTCCAGCATCCTCAGGCAATGGTGCTCAATCAGCCATGGCCAGGAACTATTCCAAAGTAGTCCAGTGAATTTACAGGATCCCCTTGGGTCAGCAGTTTATGGCTATTTGCACCAAGGGGTTCAGAAAGAGCAAATATGTTTGTTAGTATTTCTATCCGTATGGAAGATGGTGTGGTGCAGTGCAGTGCATGTATGTTGTTATTTGTTTATGTTTAATTCTTATTTTCCCAGTATCATCAGATCGAAGTTGTGGCAAAGATTTAACAAATGATTATATTGTTTAGTCAAATGACTCACTAACACTTATTTATTGATTTTATTCTTGCAAAAGTAGTTTGATTGGTGTTCTGTCATGTTTTGCTGCTGGTCTAGGAGCCCAGGAAACCAGAGTTTGAATCCATGCTTAGCCATGGAAACCCACTAGGTGACCTTGAGCACTCAGGAAAAGAATAGCAAACATAAATTGGAGTATACTTGAAGGCATATATTAGCATAAAACAAAACAAATAACAGATCCCGTTCATTTCAAAAAGTGTGTTTTAAACAGGACTAATTTTAGTGGTTTGTGTGTTGAACTACAACTCCAGAGATTAGGGTTCGATTCCCCACATGGCTATGGAAACCCACTGGGTGACCCAGGGTGAAATACACATGATGGATTTCCCTTAGGATCGCTAGAAGTCGGAAACTACTTGAAGATACACAACAACAACAAGAACAAAAACAGTGTGAGGTTTAGTCCTCTTGACTACCCTTATATGTCAAGAAGATTCAGGGACGGAAATATTTGGTAGTGATTGCAAAAAAATCTGGTTTTTGAGCCAAGCCAGAATTTTGTGGATTTCTGTCCACTGTGTATTTTGAAGTTAATAAGGAACTCTAGAAGAACATGAGTTATAGAGAAAGACTGAATTTAAAATAGAAAAAAGTGATATCTTGGAATTAACATTTCAAAAAACTCAGAACATTTGAAAATAAATATGTAAAAACATGGAAAGAAACTCAAAACAATCTAGAAAAATGGAAGTTAATAAGAAACTCTGAAATTGGCAATCCCATTTGTTTGCAAATAGAAATACAGTCGCCCCTCTGTTTTCACGGACTTCAAATCCACATCCTGCACCTATCCATGGGTGGGAAACGGAGGGGCACTTAATAGGTTGCACACCCTCAGGCATGTGCCTCCATTCAAGCAATGGGGCTTGAATTTCAGTGAGTTTCTGTTTTCGCAGGGGGCATCCGGAATGAATCCTCCACGAAAATAAAGGGACAATTGTATATAGAATTATATTTCCAGCTTTTGTTGTTAAGTAGGCCAAAGAATTTGGAACTTAAGGAAACTGGGGAAAAAAAAACATTCCAGGGATTGAAGGTATGCAGTCAAATAACGGAGCTTCACTTGATCATCACACCAGACTTCTGCCAGACTTTGCTAAATAACTATCTCCTATGCATCACTTTCTAAATGGAGGAGTTGACCACAGTGTAGAAAGAGTAGGGTAATAGGATGAGAAGTGTGCTGCAAGTGAGGTAAATTATAGAGCAGGACAAATTATGTGGACAAAAATAATTATCCACATATTGCAGATCACTAAGATTATTATTATATAACAATATATATAAATACTGTATAAGTCGAGGGCAGGTTTTGGAGCCAAAATTATGGATGTTGAAATGACCCATGGATAGGTTGAGAGTATAACCTAGAGGCTTGTAACAAATGATCTAAAGGATGAAGCAAAGGAAAACAATGACAAAGAACTTACAAAATTCTGTCAGGCATAACTGTTTGTGCTCACCCTAAAGACTTGATAGATGAGAGAGTAGAAAGTGGTCAGGGCTTCCGGGACAGGTTACATACATCAGCAGAGGATGGTTCCTTTTTTAAAAATAAGAGTTTCATTGACCTGTTGATAACTTTCATTGACCTGTTGATAAGTCAACTCAGTTTTGGGGAGTCAACTTTTTGACTAAAATTTTAGGCTTATACATGAGTATATACAGTAAGTTAAATTGCACATACACCTAACAGCTGTGTTTGCGGCTAAAATTGAAGTAATTTCTGTTCCATCTTTTTAATAAATATTTTTATTCAACATTCAACTTTTAAAATATAAAACAACATTTAAAAACTGCATTTACTAAAGACAATAAAACATAAAAAGACAAAAAAATAATAAAAGGGAAAAGTAGAAATAACACAAATCTAAACCTTACTACACAACAACAACTACTACACAAATTTACAGAGAAAGAAAGACACACCATCCCTTACAAACTATGATGATTCCCTTCCTTAACTGATGATCATAACCCATGATTAATTTAATATATTTTCTGGATATGATAACCTAGTCCAAAATTACTATAAGCATATTGCTACTATCTTGTGAAACTTAAAACTGATATATTGCCCCATAATTGTATCAAAAATAAATAAACATATCCCATTCCTTAGTAAAATTAATCAAATTAATTAGCATTGCCAGTTTGTCCATTTCTTCAAGTTCATATATTTTCACCAGCCGATCTTGTGTTGCAATTTCATCTTCCTTCCATCTTTGAACATACACAGCTCTCACAGCTGTAACCATGCACTGTAGAATTCTTCTATATTTTCACTCTAATTGTCCTTCCATCGTTCCCAATAAAGAAAATTCAGGTCTCTCCTGGAATTTTGTTTTCAGGCTATCTTCTAGCATCGCGTGACTTTGAATCCAACATTTTTGAGCTTTATCACATGACTACCGCATGTCATAGTACAGTTGACCTTCTGTATCCACAGATTTTTTTATCCATGGATTCAGCCATCCACAACTTGAAAATATTTTTAAAATATATAAATTCCAAAAAGCAAACTTTGATTTTGCCGTTTTATATAAGGGACAGCATTTTACTGTTCCGTTGTAGATTTTGGTATTCATGTGGAGTCCTGGAGCCAAACCCCAGCGAATACCAGGAGCCCATTGTATGTCCTAACCTTTGGTTCACATTTCCAAAATTTATTTGCAGCATTTTTATACATCTTAGAGTCTTTCCATTTATGCACCATTTTATAAAAAACAACAACACAACTTCTTGCAAATTACAGTTCACAGTAAATTTTAAAGATTTTGTCTAGACCTTCTCCCATTTATACAAATGTAAATTGATACTAATATTTTATGCCTATTTTATCATACATTTTTAATTTGTTCAGCTTTCATTTCCATTCTGAACAACATTTTTTACATCTTCGCAATCAAGTGATTGTCATCTGTGCAAAGTTGGGTTTCAGATTCTGATTCCATCATTTCAGTGTCCTGAAGTTTTTTATCCATCTTAAATTTCTCAATAAGTTATCTGTGGTCCAAAACACACTACAGATATAATTAGTTTGAGACTGCTTTAACTGCCCTGGCTCAGTGCTAGGGAATCCTGAGAATTGTAGTTTATTGTGGTTCTAGAGCTCTCTGCCAGAGAAGGCTAAATGTCTCACACAACTACAGTTCCCAGAATTCCCTAGCATTAAGCCAAGGCAGTTTAAGCGGTGTCAAACTAGATTATTTCTGCAGTGTGGTTTGGACCTACATGCTTCCAATTCTTCTCTAGATTTCATTTTGTATTGCCCAAAATAATAATTCCTTGTAAATCATCCATTTATTTTTAAAAAAGAATTTCTCTTCTATATACTGCTTCATGTGATGAATCCGAAAGGCGCAACTTGGAATAGAATCAAGCTTTATATCTGTTCCAAGTTCTCAGTACTGAACTCCTCACATAATGATTATTAACTTCTATATCCATTTTATCATACCAGATACATCCGAGCACCATCGGGCCTAGAATAATAAGAAGAGCCCTCCCTCCATTACCATCCGATGTCATCTGGGGGAGAGACACTAAGCCCAGCACCACCCAGCCTAGAATAAGAAGAACCCTTTCTTCTTAAAGGATGGGTGGGATTCGGGATTTTATGTTCCATACATTATGTTTAATGTATGGAAATTGTAATGTTGTAAGCCGCCCCGATTGCTCTGCAGAGGGGCGGGATATAAATAAAAATTATTATTATTATACCAGCCAAATCTCATATTGAAACCCTCCAGTTGCAATAATCTTTCATTTTTTAATGTTATCCATTCCTTCAACCAGACCAGACAACAGGCATAGTAATATAACTTTAAATCTGGTGGGACCAAACCTTTTCTTTCTTTTGCATCTTGCAATATCTTAAATCTAACTCCTGGTTTTTTGCCTTGCCAGATGAAAGTTGAAATATCTTTCTGCCATTGCTTAAATGGTACATCATTAGTAAAAATCAGTAAAATTTGAAACAAAAACATTTTAGGTAAAAAGAGTAATTCTAATTACAGAAATCTAACCTAACAATTACAATTTCAATTTTGTCAATTTCTGTATTTGTTTAATTTAATTCCAAGCTTTCTCTACATCTAAAAAATGAGGGCTGTTTGTTTCTTGTTATGCTTATCAAAATATTCAGGACATTTCTGATATAGTCTCTTAAAATCTCTTTGGTAGAATACCTGATTGGTCTTCATGTATCAAGTCCTATAAAACTTTTTTCATTCTGCTAAAATTGCAGGAAAAAATTATACTCATTATTAAGTAAAGAAATTGGTCTGTAGTTCTTCATTTCTTTCATATCTTGACCTTTAGGAATTAAAGTTCTGTTGGCATCACTCCATGAATCTTGTAACTTTTTCTTTCAAAAAAGAGTTCATAGTTTGTTGAAGAGGTACAGTCAGTTGATCTCTAGAATCTTAAAATAAGTTGCAGACAGCCCATCTGGACCTGGAGCCTTCACCGTCTTCATTTTCTTTATAGACTCTATCACTTCAATCATTGCTGTAGGTTCATCCAAGCTTTTTATTTGTTCTTCACTATTTTTTGGCAATATTTTTCTATTTTCTCCTCTGGAATCCACAATCTGGTTATTTGTTTATGAACTGGCTAGAAAGGACCTTCCAGTTAAGTTTGTAGCTATTCCACAAGGGCTGTGGCTGCTTCATATGCCTTCCTGAAGGGCATGCCCTTGGAGGATGTCTACTTGATCTCAGCCTATGATCTTCATGTCACACTATAAACTAGATGCCAGGTGTAGGGTTAATGCATCCTTTGGCTGAGCAGTATTGCTTTCCTATCTGCCATAATGTTTGGGAGATTGGTGTTTTTCATCTGTTGCATGACACTCCCACCTACTATGATTAGTAGCTTTCTAGTGTGAATCACAGAGACCATGAAGAAGTAGGACAGGTTCCATACCTGTAATAGCAGTTTTTTGAGTGGTCAACAACTCCATCCCTCCTCCCTTTTGTCATGTCCTGACCTTTCTTAACTTCTTTGATTCTGTTACTATAATGTCCATGAAATCGAGGGTTTAGGCAAGAACCTCACTAGTAAGATGCCTAGTGGGTGGCTAGGGTTACTACCTAAAAGCTTATGCAATAGGTCTAAGAGGTTCCAAATGATGCATTGCACAAGAGCAGATGACCCTTTTGTGTGAGTTCACAGATGACTGCTTGAAGAACTATAGTTACAGGTGTGCAACCTGGTTAGCTCTTTGAAACAATTCCAACTGTCATGGCTCCATCCTGTGGATACTTTGGTTTGTAGTATCATATGATATTTCAAATTCTTTGCTAGAGAGTTCTATTGCCTCACCAAACTACAAGTTCCAGGAGTGTGTAAGATGCAACCAATAGCTGTTTAAAGTGGTATCAAAGAACTACAAGTATGTAATGTGAAAGAGAGAGTGTTCCTGTGGACTTGGTGAGTGATTGATAAACTACAGTGTCTTCTGATGGTCTAGGTATAGCTGGTTGGAATGGTTAGTATAGTTTTGTTTGATTTACATATTAGTTTAGAACAGGTGTGGGGAACATGTGGCCCATGTGTACACACACCACTCTAGTCTTTGCCAATTCCAGTGTTGCCAAAATCCCAGTAATTCTGTGGGAAACATGGCATTTGAGGAGCATGTGTTTTGTTTCCCATCAGAATTGTATTTTCTATAAGCCACTAGGGGTGTATTTCTAGTCCCTCTGTGCAATACTTCCTTAAATTGTAAGATTTTTGTGGCAGAAGTGGTTATATGGTAGAAACAACAGCAGCAAATTTGTCAGTGATGAATAGCTCAGCAACAGATTTGATGGTGGTGGCAATGGGAGGGTGCAAGCTCCCTTTGTGTTCTGGTGGGGCTAAATTTGCCTCCTCCCCCTTTACATTTATCTGTACACTCCTGATGCCTAAATGTCTTAGTCCAGTTGGAAGGACCATTATACAGAACCATCTTGGGGATCAAAGGTCTTGTAGGAGCAAATGTAGTTACTGTAATTTGTTTCCTTTTAATGAAAGATGCAAGTGAAAAAAGCACCATGAAATGAACGCTTCCAAGATGCAGAACTTTGACCCACAAGCTAGTAAAATGTCCTTGGAGTAACCAGAATATTGAACTGATCTGTGCATTATGCAGAACAAGATGCTGAGATTCTAACTATACAATTTCACATAAATGTTCACCAGTGTCACAGTCCTCTTGCATTTTGTAAATTAACAAACCTGAGGGACATCTTTCCCTTTGCTAATTTACTACATGCAGGGAACTTTTGGCAAGAAGACTCCTTAAAAATATTCCTGTGGTGTTCGCGCATACAGTCAATTGTTCTGTCACATTACCCTGTCTGATGTTCATGTAGACTCTTAAGTTAAAGAATGAGAGATGTTCCACATCAAATGTTTAGCACTGCTGCCACTTGCAATTAGTCATGCTTCTGGGTGTTGTTTTAGTATACTGTTGGTGGGATATGTAGCAGAACAGTACTACAAAACCATTTTTTTCAGGCAAATGATAAAGTTTATGTCAAGTCCTGAAAATATGCAAATGAAAACTGTCTGCGTAGGCAGATAGCTAGAATATATAGGAGTCATTTGCCAACATTTCCCCCTTTTTGAGTTCAGAAAGTATCTTTAAAAATAGAGTGGAAGAAAAGAGGTGAGCTTCATTCAGTTGCAGTTATATAGCTGAAACAGTTTAAGTAGTATTGATCTTTTCATTTGAGTCTTTTGTTTTCACTAGCAATGGGAATAACATATCCTTGGAAATGATAACCTGCTGACAACTTTATGAACCAGCCTGTCTAATACCTCTCATCTGCTTTTCCCCTTTAGCTTGCCATTATTGAACAGATTGAGGAAAATACTTTTTTGTCCACTTTTTATTGCTGTGAGGATGCTTCTTATGTCTGATTTTAATGCAAGGTGAGTTGAAGTTAAGCACGACACTGAATTGTTGACTTGGACACATTGCTAATGAAACAGTCTTTTAGAGCTAACAAAGACATTATAGTGGTAAATGAGTGTTAAAATGCAGCTTACTTCATGAATTCTAGTAGAGCAGGTGGGGGTGGGAGAGGGCTTTCTATACAGCGGCAGCTGGGCGGGCGGGTGGGCAGGAAGGGATACTGAATGCTTGTTCTTGCCAGGACTTTTCCCATGGCTATGTTCTTTGAGTCATATTTCTCTGAGTGCTGCTAAGTGATTCCTATAGGGAAAAAAGCAATTGAGAAGAAGGAGTTTTAGAATCATCTAGGTCCTATGTTGAATTATGTGTCTGGACCAACAAGTATCTCTTCTGGGGCTTTAAAACTAGTGAAAGGCAGCCCAGTCCCTGGAGTATTGATAGCTCCTGGGGAAGAAAAACTTATCCAGAAGTAAACACCACACATTACCAGAGACTGGGAAGACTGTACAGGAAGACCTGCTAATTCAACAGGTTAGGGCCAGAGCACTGTCACAAAGTGGAGACAGTGTCAAAATGCGGAAGCATTATGTGCTGTGGTCCCTAAACTATTGAATAAGTGGGGGACACTTATATGTCTTCTGAGGAGTGGTGCTATGATATGATTTGTGCTCACCTTAACTATGACTCCTACTTATAAGGAATGTCTCCTTCATTGATGGCTGAAGGGGCAGGGAGGCTCAAAGAATTGCTGTGTTGGAGCCCTCATTTTTCCCATAAGCAGGAAAATATCATGACCAGTCAGCAGATAGTCGGCGATGATAACAACAACCACAACACCATATTATTTATTTGAACCTGGAGGACTCAAACAATTCAGCCAGGGTGCCACTGAGCAATTAGGCTCATTATTCTTCCTCCTCCCCTCACTTTACCATGGTACTGACTGGGATGAAGACTAGCAGAGAGTCAGCTATGGTAAGTAGATTCTGCTAGACTTTATCCTGGTCAGTGCCATGACAAAGCGAGGGGAGGAGGAGGAATAACAAGCCTGCTGCTCAATGGTGCATCAGCTGAACAAGCGGCTGCCCTTCAGATTCAAACAAAAAACACAGTGTAGTGGTTGTTGTTGTCATCAATTCCCTGGCAGAAGACAGGGCGACCCTGCAGTTGGACCAGCCATGTTAGTTCCCCCTGTTTAGCGGGAAACTGCTAGGGCTCCAATGTAGTTCCTCAAGCCTCCCTCCCATCTAGAAAGAGTGACATTCTCCGCCCTTCCCCAGGAAAGAGAAAGGAGAGAGCAGTAAGAGGTCAGAACATTCATCAGCCTGTACTCTTAAGGCCATTTCCTAAGTGGGGTCTGTGCATGGAAAAGGCAGAATCTACCTGGGAGACACCCCACCTCTGGTCTTTCAATCTTTTTAAATTACAGTGGTGTATAACCAGAACCCATTAATTCAATGTGTGGTCAAAAGAGCGAACCACACAGCAAATATATGGGTTCTGGGTATAATTTAGAATGATCAAAAGAGCCAAATGTCAGAAAGCAAGGTGTCAGAAGACAAGGGACCACCTATATATTTTGTTCAGCTGCATGATCAGTTTGGGTAGGCTGCTCAAAATTGCTGGCTTGAAAGAGAGGACAACGTATATGTTATTTGGCATAGAAACGCTTGGGATGCAAAATAGTTCTTGAACCACTATTGTTAACTTACAGTGTGTGCATGTGGATTTAGAGAAAGGACAACATGTTAGACTTTTTGCTTTTTATCAAGATTCTGTTGTAGAGTCAAAATTGACACAGATAGTGTTGATTGTATCATGCACAGAGCATTATTGAATAGGCGTCAGCTGCTGATGTGCATAAACTATATTCCTGTTATATAAAATAAATATGTTTGTAATTATTGATATTGTATAATAGTGACAAAAGAAATGTAAGGATATGAGTAGAAAATATTACTTAAATATCTCAGATGTCTGCACAAAGTGCAGATCTCACTGTTTCACCTTGTTAGATACGGGAAGCACATGTAAATTGATTAAATGCAGTGATGTGATATGATATAAATTTGATTGTTTTACTTCAGACTATTTCAAACTACACTGAGTTCTGCAAATGTAGGGGAAGACAGGATATAAATACTTTAAATGTTTATTTTATTTGTACAAAATTTGCTAAATTTAAAATTAAACTTTGGCTTTTCACAAAGCAAAGATGCTGCTTAGAGTTATTTCTCACTTTTTTCCTGTTATAAAGTTAATACTAGTACTAGAGAATGATGTCTTGAAATACCTTGATTCATCCATTGAAATTTAATATAATGCTATGGCTTCCTGCTATACATACCTGAAATATTTTAAAATTTTTATTACTGTGTGTAGTCTGTGTAGAGATTTTTAAATTAAACTAAATTAATATTTTTGAAACTCACTTAAATTAAAAGACGTGGACACCCTTTGAACTAATGGGAATGCAATATTAATCAGTAAAGTTCAGGTTGTATTTTGACATGAGAACACGATGACAGTTGTGACTCTTTCAAACTAGTTTTGTTAACCATGACAGGGACTCTCTGATGCTTTTAGGAGTCTTCAAAAATATTCTTGATCACTTGTTTCCAAGAGTAGCCAGAACCCTCAGCCAGTGGCCAGGGATTTGTGGCATCAGTTTCATGTTAGTCCCAAATAAAGTAGATCTGTTAAATTGGTGGTACTTAAGTGTTGACTTATGAAGTTTACATTGATTTAGTAAGTTTACTCTGTTTGGGAATAACAATTGGGAGTTGAAGTTTGGCATGATCTTGGGTCCTAAGATGGGGACCACTGCTCTTGAGCAAGTAGAATCCTGGATCAAATCAAAGACACTTTTAAATTTTTTAAATATTTCTTGTCACTTCTATAGTTCTCTAGAAGATAAATATAAATATATATCTGTTCCTTTATTGTACATTACTTTGATTTGTGCACAAAAGCTTTTCATATTGTTTACTTTGGCTTGACAGTGTGACTAATTCTAGAAGGAAATATTCACATTTACAAAGGAATAGCAGTCAAAAATCAGATTTATAAACCATTTAAGCCTAAATGTTAAGTAAGGGGGGTTGCAGACTGCCATAAATAGTGCAAATAGAGCCCACTTTTAGGGTTAGGGAATCATGGGAACTGTATTTTATTGTGGCACCAGAGCTCTCTGACAGAGATAGCTCAATGTCTCAGAAAAAAACCCAATTCCCAAGCACTAACCCTAACCCTAAAAGTGGACTCAATTTTCACTATTTCTGGCAGTCTGCAAGCACCCTAAGACTAGTCCTGCTCAGTTAAAATAATAGCAGTTGAAATTGGTGATTCAATTTAAATATTTGTGTCTACATTTAAAAGTGAATACACCTGGCCTTGTGGGGAAATTACTAGCTCTTTAACTGAATATAGTCCACTGAATTGCAAATCATGCTTTAGCTAAATAGTGAACATTCTTTAGTATTGTATGTGTTAGGAGGTCATTAATACAACTGTGTTAAAACTGTTGGAGAGAATTAGTTGAAATTGTCATTGTTATAGTGTTTCCCTTTATCATTTGATTTCATCTCCCCCCCCCCCCCACAGACCTATTTCTTTTGGATGTCTTGAAATAGAACAAATGAATTGCGCTGTTTCATTGATTGGCATGATGACATGTTGAATGCATAATGGGGGTGATGTTTTCAGTGTGTTTTAAGTATGTAAACGTAGCATCTTTTGAGAATTGAAAGAAACAGCATGAAAGATAACAGGATGGAAATGAGTATTTTTTGTGGACAGGATTGGACTAAGTAAGCAGTGTTTTTCATTGAAGTGGTTTCTATGCATTGGCACACTTTTACGATACGTAGTAGAAGTGGACTTTTCAGTATACGTTTGTCTATATTTTTTCACTGTTTGTCTCTCATAAATCATTTTCATGTTCTCATAGCAGCAGGCAAGAAAAGTTTGATTTGCAGTAGACCCTTCCCATCCACAGAGGTTCAATTCTGGGGCAGGTCAGATGGGAAAAAACACAGACTGTCGCACCCCTTATTTTTCAGTGGGCAGTGACGTTTGCACGTTCCCTCATTGCATCTGTATGCGCTCGCTGCCATTGAATAATATGGGGTGTGGCAATCTGCAGCTATGATAATGATTTTAATGAACTGAAAGACAACAAAACATTGCATTCCCTGAAAAGCATTGTGTGCCCTTTGAAAAGTTGTCCTTAAATTTGCTGGACGCTGTAGAACAGCATGATATGTGATAGGGGCTAACATGGGAATTGAACAGGAATGCTCACACAAATGCTCACCATTTGATTTCATTTAATTCATCCATTTCATTCAATTCCCACTGCAGCAAAACCCCTTTGTCCATCCCATGTTCTAGAACTCCTCAAGTCCTAGGGGTGGTTTTCCAGGGGATGCAGGATGCTGTAGTTAGAAGGGATAAGGAAATCCCCATGTACAAGCATCCTTATACTTGTCTCTCTCTGTTTACATTACATTACAACCCAGTGTTTTCACTATGTGACAATTGAAGCAAATTCTTTTGGCTTCAATGAGAATTCAGGCTTATTTGACTCTTGAGCAGGGGTAGGCAACCTTTCCCCTTTAAGGGCCGAGGGACTTCAGCTCCTAGAATCCCAGGCGCTATTGGCCAACATGGCTGAGGCTTCTGGGAACTGAAGTCCCTTGGCCCTTAAAGGGGAAAGGTTGCCTACCCCTGCTCTTGAGCAATTTATCTGTCTTTTTGGCACTCCATGGTATCCATAAAACCACCTTGCTTTCTGTGGTGGTGGCACTGCGTGCTTCCATGAAGCAAGAGGTTGTGCTGATGATAGCATTGTTACTGGCAGGGTCTTCCATGTCAGAAAGGATTTTGCTGAAGATCTATACCAGGGGCCGGCAACCTATGGCTTGCGGGCTGGTTCCGGCCCAGGTACTCGCACTTACTGGCCCAGGCAGACCCCTGCCACCGCCACACGTCACCGCTGCACGCCATCGCCACCGCAAGTTTTGGCTGCCGTGTGGCCACGTGCGCTGCCGCTGCCATTTTGATTTCCAAAATGGCGGCCGCAACTCATTTGCGCATGTGCAGTACTCCTGCGCATGTGCAAACGCATCACGGCCGCCATTTTGGAAATCAAAATGGCGGCCGTGGCATGCGCAGAGGCGGCTGTGGCTGTGCATGCTACGGCGGCGGCATTGCATGCACGCTGCCATTCCCCCCCCTCAGCCCGGCGGAGGGGAGGACTTCGGAAGACTGGCCCCCGGCTCAAAAAGGTTCCCTACACCTGATCTAGACTAAACATGCCAAAGAGCTAATGAGCAGCAGCAGCAGTACTAGTGTGTGTGTGTGTGTGTGTGTGTGGGGAGCAACAATGGTGGCAGTAGCATTTAACACTATGCAGAAGATGCCAGTAAATCACTAATAAATGCCTTTTACCCAGAAAACCCTATGATAATGCCTTAAAAATCTAGGAATGTATGACTTGGCTACTTAAAATTTATAAAGTTTATGTAAAGCAATTCTTGAGATTCATATTTTCTAGTCTTGCTGATGTTTATGTGTAGAGATGCGTTTGCTTCCCATGCTGTAATTGTATTGAAGTATCAGGAGGAGAAGTACATTGTAATAAGCTCCAACTGTACAAATAAGTAATACAGGCTAAGTATCCCTTATCTGAAATGCTTGGGACCAGAAGAATTTCAGAGTTGGGATTTTTTTGGATTTAGGAATACACAAGTAGTGCATTGTGTGCCTGTTCTGTATTTTCAGGACTGGAGAGAGACATGAGGATCTGTGAAATGATGGGAGGTGTGGATTCACACGGAGCACACACCTGGGTTTCTGCCATTTCATAGCTCCTCAGTCTTTCTCGTTTTCCTGCCACATCGTTTTCCTGCCAGCCGCCCTCTTCCGCCTTCAAGGCAACTGTCCAGCTTCAAATTTTGTTTGTTTGCTACTTGTAATATGAATGAGATGTGAGGCTGGAGGGAGACTGAGGATCTGGGGCTGATCTCTGAGGTAGGCAGCTGGCAGCAAAAAGCTTTTTTTGTTTTTTAGATTTTTAGATTTTTTGATTGAGAGTGCTCAACCTGTTCTTACATTTTTCAGGAGGAAAGTTTAAGATACCACTGTATATGTTGTCAGTTAGTAATTTGTTGAAGATTACAATCCTGATAGCTAATAAAGAGAAGCTACATGTTAAGATACCAGAATACGAAAACTCTTGTCAGTTGTAGGGTGATGGGTGGGTGGAAGCAGGAAATCCACAGTCTGTTCCATCCTGGACTAGCCTTACTGCTGTGCTTGAATATTTAGTCTCTTCCCCTTGCAGTGATAGGCTTAGGTGCTTGAATCTTTAGTTAAGGGTGACATAATGAGAGGTTTATTTAATAATAATGTTATTCATAAGTCATCATAAGTCGACAGGTGGCTTGAAGATACATACTTTATTTTTATGTGTAGAAAGTGGATTGTCTCATAATACTAGAACTAGGTTTCCTGCCAGTCAATGCCATCCAGTGAAACTGGATGGCAGTAAGTCCAGGGCAGAAAAAGAGGAATAATAATGCATGCAGTGCCTGGTTAACTGTAATTCATTGCCACAAGACTGGGTGGTGGGTACTGGTTTTACATACATTTGAAATGGGATTAGATAAATTTGTGGAGCTTAGGTTTACCAGTTACTAGTGATGATGGTTATATGGAACTGAGCTTGTGGCAGTCTTAATTGCTAGAAAGCAAGAACAAGAAATAATAATTGCCTTAACGAGGTGTTTACAGAATTTTTTTAAAGAAGGAATTTGTTGGAATTTAGGGCCTGAACAAACTGCCAGAAATAATCCAGTTTGAGACTACTTTAACTGTCCTGGCTCAATGTTAGAGAATCATGGGAATTGTATTTTTTTTAAGAGGCATTGAGCCTTCTCTGTCAAATGGGTTCTAGTGCCACAATAAACTACAGTTCCTATGATTCCCTAGCACTGAGCCAGGGCAGTTAAAGTGGTTTGAAGCTGGATTATTTCTGGCAGTCTGTTCAGGCCCATAGTTTTTGCTCAAATGACCCTTGCAACTTTTTTTGGGGAGTAGGGAAGCCTAACATCTTCTAGAAAATATTGCTATTAGTCACACATGGGTAAATACAATGGGTAATTTCTTCTAATCTTAAAAGTGGGATGAGATATATGATACTTTGGATTATGCTGTAGTTTAGATAGGGAATCCATGCAAATTGAAAATTGGTGCCTCACTGCTGGTTTAAAGGAATTATGGTAGAAAATCTAGGGGAATGTAATAAAATTGTAGTGGTATGATACTGTTAGCTAGTACATGTTCTGTAACTTTTTATTATTATTTAGGTGCAATGGATGAGCTTCATAGCCTGGATCCAAGAAGGCAGGAATTGTTAGAAGCTAGATTCACAGGAGTAGTGAGTGGTAGCACTGGGAGTACAGGAAGCTGTAGTGTTGGAGCAAAGGTGAGTAGCATTATGACTGTGCCATTTCAATGTCTTTGTCTGTTCAAAGAGTGATAATAATCTTCCCCTAATCTGCAAATAAGGAGAATGTTACAATGGTCTCAAGCAGAGGCCACTCCCACCCCAATTGCCACAGGACTGTGGCAACTGCACAAGCCCAGCCGTGGTCCTGAACCGGCTGCCAAAAAGCTCATTTTGTGGCCCAGTTTGGCCACCTTGGGTGGCTACAGCACAGCTTCCACCTGATTTGCGGGCATGCATCATTTGCCACGTACCGCATCAGACCACAGCTGGCTCTTTTGGCCTGTCTGTTTTGGACCAATTAAACACAAAAGAAAATACCAGTGTAGTAAACACAAAAAGTGCTGTTGACTGTGACAAACCTCTGCTTCTGCTTATATGGGCCAGGATCCAGTGGGGAAGGGTGCATCTAATCAGAAATGAACAATCTTCCTTCCCCACATGCAGCCCCAAAATCTTTTGAAACCCTTTGAGAACTCAGTCAGCCTCTCCAAGGGCAGAAACTGAAAGGGAAAAGGGAAGTAAATATCCATCATACATTGTGTCATTGGATTTGGTGACTTGAGTATAAATGTATGTTTTTTAAAAGCATTAGCTAGTAAAACATTATGCAAAGGGATCTTGTGGCACCTTTGAGACTAACTGAGAGAAAGAAAGAAATTGGTAACATAAACTTTTATAGACAAAAGCTTATGCTACCAACTTGTTTTTTCTCTCAGTCACAAAGTTGCTATAAGTTCCCTTTGCATACTGATCCAGATTAACAGCTGTTTTTGAATTCTTGTAAAACATTGCTAACTTTCTGGCAGGTAACTTCAGAAATGTTAATCATTTGATTCCTTTGTTTCTGAACAGGCCTCAACAAATAATGAGAGTTCCAATCACAGTTTTGGAAGTTTAGGATCTCTAAGTGACAAAGAATCAGAGGTATGAAATATTTTTTAAATAATCAAACTGATAGTTATAATGTAATATAGCTTTCTCTTTTTTTATTTGTATACACTTTGTTCCTAAAATGTGGACATAGTTAACACACTTTTCTTTATTTGCTACATTAAAAACTAGTAAAGACCAAATAACATTTTGGTATACTGGCAGAATTATTATTTTTAGATATTAGATATTGTGCAGGCCATTTATTAGTTTGTTTAGTTTATGCAAATATGTTTAAAATCTATAAAAGGTAATTTTTTTGTTGACAGAAAAAAAGCACCATTTATCAAATTCTCAATTTCTTCCAAAAAAGCATTCTACTTGGCTAACAACAAAATTCACTAAAACAGAAATACATATAGAATATAATCAGTGAAGCAAAATAATAGCCCCATGTTGGTTAAAAACTCTGTAACAGCAGTCTGGCTTGACTGCAAAAAGCCTGTTTAATGTTTTTAAAAACCTTTGCTTGATCTGTGACGCAAAAAATTAATAGCCTAATCAATTCTAGTTTTATTTTATTCTTGAAATTTGTTTTATTAGAAATAGCTTAATAGTATAGGAAATTGTGCAGGGTAAAGTTATTTCATTGCATTGTGTGACTAACAAGATGTACATGGTTTGTTAATTTTTAAATTGATCATTCAGTGGTTCTGAACCAGCTGGATGATTTCATTAGTGGTTCCAGTTTCCAAGTCTGATTAAATGTCTGGTTATTTTATTCTGAGAAATATTAATAATATTTGGTTAAGAATACTTAGATACTTAAGCATTAGAAACTCTGAAATAAACCCCATAACCAATGATCCTTAAATAGGGCCATCTACACGTTGTTTACAATTCAAGAAGAATAATTTTCTTGTCTATCTCAGTATTTTGGCACTGTAGTGTGACCTGTTACCTTTCTGTGCATTTCCTATCAGCAGCAGTACTATTTTGATATCTTCAAACTGTGGTGTAAATCAGTTGCCAGGCCAAACCTGGAAGCCTGTGGAAGCAATGAAACTTCCATAAATGTTGATTTGTCAAGTTCCCCGTGATTCAGTGGTTCTACTCTAGTTGATACTAGATTCAGTGGTTCTACAGTTGGGTTTAAGCCTGCGAAAGCAGCTCAAAGTATAAACACTATTTTCATTATGTTTTAGTAAATTATTTGAAAATAGACTCCTGTAAGCAAAACATGGTTGTAGAGCTGTAATTCTGAAAAGACAAGAAGTTTTTGATAACTTGTAATTTTCCAAAATACTTGAATATGAAACAGGCCACAGTTGGGATTGATCAGAAGGAGACAGCTTGCCATATGGTGGTGGGGTGTGTGTATGTCTTTAAAAGCAGCTTTCTGGATTGCATGGCAACCATATCTAAAATGAAGGGAATTCTAAAAGTGGGGCACCATGAAATCTCTCTTGGTATTTCTATTTGCTTGATTTCACATATCTGATGTAGATCTTTGCATTCTGTTCTCTGACCTTGTAGGTAGACAGCATCAATAAAATTCAGTATCACTTTTATGATGAAGACTGTCTCTCTAAAAATAGATCTGTACCATTCAAAAATAGGAAAGGATCCCCCCTTTCTGACTATATATAGCTGTTGCTGCTGTCAATGACTCTACTAGAATACCCATTAAATTTGGCCTATAATAGTGCCTCTTGCATGAATAGTAGTGTTCTTCAGTAGCATTCCAGAGTCATAGAATGATCACATGTTTTAAATCATGTTGCTAGTTTGTGACTGAATTGCAAAGAATCCAGAAAATGCTGTTTTGGTTCAAAATAACTCAGCAGTGTAATTTCTTCAGAAACCATACTTGAATTTTACTTGTGTACTAGAAACAGTAATAATTTATGTCTCTTTTTAAAAAATATCATAGTGATTCCAAAACCTTTTGGCTTACTTATTTCTGTTGTAAAGTTACAAATTTTATGATAGTAAAAATTGTAGGTAATAAGAAAGACAGTGTTTCATGTGTGAGTTGGCCATTACAAATTTACTTTCTTTAGATACATTGGTGGTGGTGGTGGCATCAACAGTTTGCAGTATGTGTGAACTAATTAAGCATGGATTTACTGTAATTTGGATCTAAAGTGTCTGTTTCTGACAGGAAGGAAAGGTTCCCTACATTCACTAAAAGAGCTGAGCTCAGGCAATGCTTCCCATTGAAGGAAAGTGAAATGAAACAGTTTTCCAGCAGATGAGATGGTAGCATTCTAAGGTTCGGGAAAAGACTAAATACCCTCATTAGCTCCAGTGCTAGGTTCCATAATATGTCAAAGGTTTCTCCAACCTTCCAGAACAGCTTTCCTCGGGGGCTGAAAGGAGAAGGAGGAAGCTGCAGAAATTATCTTCATTGTTTTGCAGCAAAACATTTTGTAGGTAGCATTCCGCTCATGGGAATTCGGGATCCAACCTTAAATTTAAATTTGTTATAATGCTTTTGAAATGACCCTGGAATTAGAATGAGAAATTGTAATGGAATTTCATGGACTGGATCAAACGCGAAAATTAGCAAAAGGTATATCACATGCTGCTGCAGGATTTTGGATTCTTCCCTTTCCCATCTATTCTAGAAGGTCTCTGAAAAGTCAGCTAGGGTTTGTGGGAGAAGCAGAAGAGTCCCCTTGTGCGAGCATCAGCACCTTAGCATTACTTTGGATCTGAGCCAATATTTTCTAGTTTATAACAGTAAGTAGAGCTGTT
>CM034701.1:173291087-173333840 GCA_020142125.1 Phrynosoma platyrhinos | reverse complement strand
TATACGCCCAGTCGTCTTATACGCCGGAAAATACGGTATATTTTTAATTGTTGGTTTGTGAGGATGTGCACGTTGTTGTTGTTGCTGTTGTTGTTGTTGTGTGCTTTCAAGTTGTTTTCGACTTACAGTGACCCTAAAGTGACCCTCTCATAGGGTTTTTTGGTAAGAGTTGTTTAGAGGAGGTTTGCCAATGCCCTCCACTGAGCTTGAGAGCATGTGACTTGCCCAAGGCCACCCAGTGGGTTTCATTGCCAAGCAGAGAATTGAATCCAGATCTCCAGAGCCGCAGACCAACACTCAAACCATTATGCCATGCTAGGAGTACTTTAAATAAATATGGCTTAGAGGGGTTAACTTCCCTCCAGAAAACATTGGAATGTCTGGTACTATCATCATCATATTTAAAGAAACAGTTTTCACCTATCCTGAATCAATGGTAATGTAAAATAATATTATTGGATGGTAAAATAAAAAGGAATAGTTACCGTAAATTAAAAAGTCTTACATAGTACCTTCTGGATTCTTCAGACTCTTCAAATGGTCTCAGACTAGTTCAGAAGGGACAAGCTTATCTGTTCTGACTTTGGACATACGGTAATCCTTTTAGTAGGTGTTGATAGCGTATGTCAGGGGTAGGCAACCTGCGGCCCGGGGGCCGGATGCGGCCCCATGAGTCCTTTGAGCCGGCCCAGGCTGGTCCTGACTCCCCCGCCATGATGATATTGATTATTGTTGTTATTATTTGTTCTTGGGGTTTTCTTGGCAAAATCTCCACAGGGGTTTTGCCATCATGGCTTTTCTGGGGCTGAGAGAGTGTGCATGCATATTTTTAAATTTTATTTTATTTTATTTTTATTATTTTTATTATTTTATTATTTTGCTTCGGCCCGCCAATTGTCTGAGGGACAGCAACCCGGCCCCCAGCTCAAAAAGGTTGCCTACCCCTGGCGTATGTACTGACATCTGTAAGGGCTTTTCTTAATTCTTCATTTGTTCTGTTTTTTAAATTAACAAAAACCCAACAACACCTGGAATTCTGGTGAACTGAGAATGTATAGAGTATAACAGAAAGATAACTTGAAGTTAAGGGTTTATGATAAAGTTTATTTATATTTAAATTGTAAGATCATATTCTGTACCTATATAAAGTGTTGGAACTAGAAGAGCTGCCAGGCTGCAACATTGTTCATTGCTTCATTAATTGTCATTAATTCAGTTCTTGTATACTGCATCATTCTAGCACAAAAAAGAGAATATAAATAGTGCTATGGCTATATAATATGCAGTAACCCGGAGAGAATATTTTAAAGTACATTTTCTTATCATTGTAGACTGTTTAAAGTACAAAAATCCATATGCTTGTTATGCATAGATACATGCACATGGAGAGTAAACATGGCCTGGGTGTCATGTAACTTGGGAAGTATGCTGCTTTAGATTAAATGTGTGCAGAATTCTGTGTATGCATACATGTGTACTACTGCACAGTAGTTAACTTGTTGGTTTTGTTTCTTCAGCATCTGAAAAAGACCAGATGTTCGTAACAGATTTAGAGTTTCAGTTTGCAAATTAGCCTTAATCTAGTTTTGTGTTAAAGGTATTTTGCTATGTGGCATAACTTATTATATAGTTAATACATTTTTAGGCCCTACATTAACAAAAAATGTCTGGGTGGCTTAGAGTAAAAACCTAAAACCAATAAATGCACAAATAAAATCATAAAACCATAAAATTTAACAGCATAAAGTCACCAACAGAGGTAAAATGAATACAACAGATTTATAGAAACATGAGCAATTTCACTGACCTTGAAACATCAATAAGTATCTGTAATTACTAAATGATTTTTAAAGATTTTAAAATATCTGGCAAAAAATGGTATTTATTTATCATGAATAACTACTCCATTAGCTCCAGGTGAGCCTCTTCATGGAGATCATACAATAACTGGGGCGGGCAGGGGGTCATTTTATGAATAGACTATGCCATATGTCATTTGTTGGAGGCATTTGGAAAAGGCCTTCAGATGGCAACAGAAATTAGTGGAAAAACAAAAGATTTGGACATAAGTATGTCAGCCCCCATCGGAGTGAGCAAAATGAAGGAGCTGTTCCCCCCAGAGAAGCCAGTGAAGATCGATTATGCTATGTAGGCACTTGATGATGATTTGAGGGATGATTCAATCATTGGGGGAGGAATATAGCAATGACTGGAAATTGGAGAATTTTTGTTGCATGTTGCAAGTCACGAATTCTACCAAATAAGCATGATGTTTATATATAGAGAATGTTCATAGAATTGTCTGTCTCTATTAGATTCATGAAATTCCATTCTTAAGCCATTCACCAGTGTATCTGTGTGTCTTTCAAAAAGCTATAAAACCATTTCATTGGAGTCAATTCTTTGTGGAGCAGGTTAAGGAAGGAGTGAGAATTAGCTTAGCTTTAAACTTTAATCTTATTGGAATTTGTGGTGGTTTTATCTTGAAGGATTAAGCAAAGCAAAGCAATTTCATTTATATACCGCTTCATATCACGCTATGGGATGTCTAAGCGGTTTACAATTGTAAGCTCATTGCCCCCCAACAGTTGGGTAACTCATTTTAGCGACCTTGGAATTATTTTAGGAATCATGGTGATTTGACTTAATGTCTAGCCTTGAGCTGTCAAAATCAAGCAGATAAGAACAGTAGATAGATACAGTGTTTGAAATGCTTTGGTCTTTTAGGAAATCAGCTCAACAAGTAATTCATTCTGCTTTCATGCTGCTTGTTGTCTCTGTTGCTAAAATATTCATACAATTGTTAAAATATCCATTGCTGCCTAAATCAATTTCATTAGTTATATTCAGAGTGTGGAAAGCTAGTGTGATCTATGGAAACCAATTACAGTTATTAAGATCAGAATATAGTTGACCAAGTAGTTGATGTAACTCATAGGCTTTCTCCTACAAAAGCTCGTGCCACAATCATTATTTTTGGTTTTTGAGGCCATGAGCTTTGTGTTTACTGTACAGAATAACATGGTGCAGTCTTAATAAAATTTAGCTAAACTCAGATTAAATCCCACTGAAAGCAAAATGACTTACCATATTTACCTGCATATAACTCAACATCATGTATAGATCAAGGCAAGTTTGGGGGCCAAAATGAAGCAAAGGCAAACAGTGCTAAAGAAATTTTAAAATTTCTGGTAGTCATAACTATTTTTGCTCACCTTAAAGGCTGGATGGATGAGGAGGGAACTATGGTGAATGGCAGCTGTGTGATGTGTGTGGGAAGTAACCAGGCTCAGGTGGGGTTAAGAAAACGTACAGTATTAACTCTTATTAAAAAAAAGAAACCATCCTCTTCTCTGAGTAGCATGGGGAAAGACAGGAGTTTACTCCATTCCAGGAGAACCCAAAAGAAGTTCTTGACCCCCTCTACTTTCTCGGTGCTCCTTTGAGGAAAACCGCCAAAGAGCTGTCACCACTGGTAATTTTCTACCAGGCATTCAAAAAGGCCAGACGTGGTGCCACAGGAGAAAGGGTAGAGGGGGTTGGTGCTTCTTTTAGGTTCTTCTTTGTGGTCTCTGTGACTCACACACATGGGTTTTCTGCACATACACAGAGCCTATTTGGAATTATAGAGCTATTAGAAAAAACTTTGGTCTAGGCACCACCCACTTCATGGCAGCCTTAACCCGTAGTTAAGGGTTAAGGCGCAGAAAAAACGTGTGTGTTCAGAGATGACCACTCGCAGAATTACGTTACTGGTAAGCAACTTGTAAGACAACATCTTAGAAAGTAACATTTTTAAACAATAGTTGACAGATTATTATATGTTCCTCCTCAATGCTTGGAATTACTGAATTGCAACTCCCAGCATTCCATATGATTGGTGTTGCTGGCTAGGAGTGCTGGTGCTTGTCAAATTTTGGAGGTTTGTGCACTTCCGATCCCTGTTATTCATACTTTATAGCATCCGTTCTACTTTTTGTTTCTGCTAAGGTCTCCTTTTGAAAACTAATAATAATTAATTATGTTTCTGTTTTTGCTTCAGGAAAAAACATTGGAGCGCGTGGTCACAAAATTAGTGACTATTTTGAAGTAAGTTCCATTTTGATTAATTTTATTTAAGGGATTTATGGGAATACATAAACTATAACTTTATTTGAAAAAAAATCATTTGCTTCTGGTCATCTGCTTTTGCATATTAAAAAATTAAGAGCTGAATTTTCTGACAGGTGTTGCATGTCATCTTAGGTGAATTTGTCTGCTTGCATGAACACTTGGCCTTTGGCATACAGTGATCTTAAAGAAACCAAACTATTCAAAATCAGTCTTCATAGTTTTGGATATTCCTTATTTCTCCTTTCATCGTCCCAATAAATAGCCTCTTGTTCTTCCCATACATAAATACAGTATGACTGTGCTAATCCTGATTGGACCAGGTCCTGTAGAATAGTTCAGGTGTCTTTTCTGCATCCATTTAATTCACATATGAGAAGTTTGAGGCTCTTGATCACTAAAATGATGCCTGCTAACTCTGAACTAGGTCTTTGATCCCTGCTTTCTTGAATCTAGAGTTATAGAACATGGCTAGTACCTCCCGTTGTTCTCTTAGGCTTTGAGTGACGAGATGAAAGGAGGCTGAGAACATGGAGTTGTTGAGACAACAGACTATGGATGATCAGTGAAGAAGATGGACAAAGCAACAGAACAGTCTATATTATATACCATATTAAATTAAGTAGACTCCCCCCCGCCCACACCACCCACACTTTTAGCCTGGACACAGAGATGACCTGGTATAAAAAGTTAGAACATTTCAGCTTTCCTGTGATGAGTTATATGTGTATTTGTGCACATGCATCATGTACTTAAAATACTTATGGTCCACCTCTCCATCCAATCACTAACATGCTCAAGACAGTAAGCAAGAGTGATAATACCATTTCATAATGCAGTTTTGAAAAGAACAAATATTTTAACGAGTGGGAATAAACTGAAGAGCTGGTCAGATAACATTATTTAAGTATTTGCATCTAAATGCCATTAAGGTTGGGGGGTGGAAAGGCACGATTTACACAAACAGATCAAACTAGCTCTTGTATTTCAAGGCAAGTTGTTGCATCTATCGGAGCACTTCCAGTTCTTGCAGTCTGTTACTGTAGGGGAGTTCAGGCCTTCTGGATTCCTGCTTGTCCTCAGAATGTGCAGAATATGAAATACATACAGCTAGACTGAAAGTGGGATTCTTCTTAGAAGAGATTTCACACCTGACTTTAGTATGCCTCCTATGCTCCCAGTTCAGCTTTACTGTTTAGGAGCAAAATAATGCTTTCTGGGAGAGCCCTTTCAAAGCACAGTGGGCCCTTGGTATCCACTGGGGTTTGATTCTAGGACACCCCCCTGTGGATACCAAAATCCATGGATGCTCAAGTCCCATTAAATACAGTGGCATAGTAAAATGGTGTGTCCCTTATATAAAATGGCAAAAACAAGGTTTTCTAATTGGAATTTACACTTTTAAAAATATTTTCAAGCCATGGATGGTTAAATCTATGGATAAAAATTCCATGGATACAGGGGACTGATTGTAGTTGCATCCTCTTTGATGCTTTGATTGGGAGTTCCTGCATGGCAGGGGGTTGGACTGGATGGCCCTTGTGGTCTCTTTCAACTCTATGATTCTATGATTCTATGATTCTCTTATTTGTCTCACTGGAAGAAAGTGATAGATTAAAGCATTGTGGTAGGAGACTGAGGCATCTTTCAGGAGTGCTTTAGTTGTGTATTCCTGCATGGCAGGAGGTTGGACTATATGACCCCTATGGTCCCTTCCAACTCAAAGGTTCCACAATTCTATATATTGGTAATTAATTCAAACATACGTTTTGTAGTTTTTAATCAATAATGTTTGTTGCTGTAGCTAATCATCATCATCATCATCATCTAGGCAGTAATTAGAATCAGAATTGAGTATAAAACCGGGCTTATCCATGTATACTTAAATAAATAAAGTTTAAGAATGCTCCCTTGTTCAAGGCATGCAGGTGCAGACATAGCTGGACCTACGGTCTTACTGCATGAGAAAAGAAAGCCGAAACGGAGCAGGAGAGTAGGGAGCTTTTTTTGTGCCTCTCTGCATGCTGTCATAGCACTTCTGTTCTCTTCCCAAGGGAGGCAATTGTAAAAATGTGTCTTTTGTTGCGCTACAAAAATGTGATTGACAGAAGGCGTTCTTTTACAACAGCCTCTCTTGGAAAGAGAATGCAAGTGCTACAACAGCATGTGGAAAGACACAGATAAAGCTACTACTCTCCTACTCCCCTTTGGTTTTCTTTTCTCATGTGATAAGGCTCCTAGTCATAATGAAGTTTTCTGAAACTATATTAACATATAGGAGGAGGAGTTTGAGTTCTGCCTGATACTTGTAATCATTCACTTTCAAGAGCAAATCCTCAATAGCATGAATTACTCTCCTCCATCCAGAGTATATGAGCTGAAAAACTTTATAGAGCTGGGAAGAAAAATATTGACTTCATAAGCCAACCCTGCTTAGCCATGGTAAAATGAGATTCATGTAGGATGCACAGAGTGCTAGTTTTTCCACTGTATTTTTTTGTGAAAAGTTATAGACATTTGCTACCAACTTTGTACAGCTTCTTTGGAGTACTTGGAACAAAGCTTCTCTGATAGTTTATTGTCTCTAATCATTTATTGTCACAAAATGCAAGTGTTCTGCACTGTGCAGCTATTGTTTACCTTTTTGGCATGAGCTGGCAAAAAGGGTTATCAATAAAAGAATAGGCTGTTGCTAATTTCCTCACTTTAGTCATGGATATAAATTAGAAGCAGCTGTTTGAATTTACATATGGATTTGGAGACATTATCTTCTGCACTGAGTATTTAATTGATTTCTGTGTTATGAAAGAATTGAGAAATGCATGCAAAACCTTAACTGCAGTTGTGTGTTGCTTGCCTTTTTTTGGAATAGCTTGAAATTCTCCATTTCTCCAACAATAATACTGTACAGTCTGCCCTGTGTATTCACGGATTCAAGCATCCATGGCTTGAAAATATTTGTAAAAAGTATAAATTCTGAATAGCAAAATTTTGCCATTTTACATAAAGGGTGCCATTTTACTATGCCACTGTATTTAATGGGACTGGAGCATCCATGAGTTTTGGTATCAATGGAGGGGGGCTGGAACCAAATCCCTGCAGAAAAAAAGGGCCCACTGTACGCACATTCAACAATTTGTATCTGAAGGCGCTAGCCACAGATGCTGGCGAAACGTCAGAAAGAAACTCTTCTAGAACATGGCCACACAACCCGAAAAACCCACAAAAAGAATTTATATAATACTTTCCTCTTTGTTTAGTTTATGGAGAATTTCATAAATGCAGAATCAACAAAAGTGAAATAAAGTAGTAAAATAACACAGTCATCCCTCCCTGGACACGGGGGATCCATTCCAGACCACCTCCCCACGAAATAGAAAAAATGTGGATATTCAAGCCCCATTGAGTATAATGGCAGTGTGCTCCCACGTGTGACCTCGCATGTGCACCACAGATGCGCTCTTCATTTTGTCCCTCTCAGCTTGCCCTCTACAAAACTGCAAAAGAGAAGTCCACGAACGGGAAGGGACGACTGTAATCAAATGTCCTCAGCTCATGGTTTTCTTAATCCAGTGATGGCGAACCTATGACACGTGTGTCAGCACTGACACGCATAGCCATTTCTGATGACACGTGGCCGTTGAGACGGCCGCATGCTGAGAAGGACGTTTCATCCTTGGGTCCTGCATCACCAAGTGCAGTAGCTGAGGATGAAACATTTGCGACTTAGAGTCTTAGACTCTAGTCGCAAATGTTTCATCCTCCCCTATTAGATACTCTGTGCCAGAGGTCTGTAGGCCAAAACAACAGAAGTCCAGCACAGAGCATCTAGTTCAGGGACTTCAGGTGCAGCGGCACCACCAGTGTGGGGCTGGGAACAGGCCCAGGCCCAGGCCAAGGTATTTAGGCCCGTCCCTCCTTCTCCCGGTGGCAAAATAATGTTTTTTCCTCAAAAGTGACACACCACCCAAGTTATGCTCAGTTTTTTGGCAAAGTTTGACACACTAAGCTCAAAAGGTTGCCCATAACTGTCTTAATCCTTACTCACTGACTGCTTTTCAGCATTGGACTAAGACACACTCCAGAAATAATCGAGTTTGAGGCCACTTTAATTGTCCTGGCTCAATGCTAGGGAATTCTGGGAACTGTAATTTTGTGTGACATTCAGCCTTCTCTATCAGAGACCTCTGGTGCCACAGTAAACCACAATTCCCAGGATTCCTTAGCACTGAGACGGGGCAGTGAAAGCAGTATCATACTGAATTATTTCTGCAGTGTGTTTTGGACCTTTATTAATAATCTGATAATGAGAAACTGTTTGGTATATAGACCATATCTTGCAGTTCAACAGTCATTGCTTTTTCCTTTTATAGTTTTCAATATAAATTTATCCATAAGGTATTGCATTTTGTTACATAATGGAAGATTTGCTAATTCATAATATTCTTTACTGTATTCAATAAACACATTTTTCTTTGTTGGGTCATTTTTCCCCAGTACCAAGGTGGAAATGGGTCTAGCCCTGTAAGAGGAATGCCTCCTGCAATTCGTTCTCCTCAAAACTCACATTCCGCTCCTTCTTCTGTAAGTTTCATTTCCAGAAGTTATAACTGGCTTGTACAAAATGCTCATGCTGTTTTAAACAAGCCTAACTGAAACAATGCTTTGTTAGACTGTGTTGTCATAGCAGCCACTAACAGGTTTTATTATTATTATTCTGCCTCTGTCAAACTACATGGAATGTGCTTGGTTTGGGTGGTCTCTTTAGTTTGAGGTGTTTGTAGGCCTAGGTCAGGGGTAGGCAACCTTTCCCCTTTAAGGGCCGAGGGACTTCAGCTCCCAGAATCCCAGGAGCTATTGGCCAACATGGGACTATTGGCCAACATGGCTGAGGCTTCTGGGAACTGAAGTCCCTCGGCCCTTAAAGGGGAAAGGTTGCCTACCCCTGGCCTAGGTGATAGGTTTCTTCTGTGTGGAGGTCCATAGGCAGAAATCTTGCAAAAGCTTGCACTGTTTTATTTATTTATTTTTTTAAAGTAAGCCTTTAAGATGCTGCAGGATTTTTGAATTTGGGTTTGGGTTTTTCTCTGCCAATACATTAACATGGCTACTTGCTTGCAATTAAAAAAAAACACAGTATGATAAATATAAATACTAGAATATAAGTTGTTAAATAGCCTTAACAAAATCAAACATATCCTGTTACTCAATGTTCTCATTGGCCACAGTCTGGAATATGGGAATAGGTTCTTGCTGAGCAATTAGATGGAATATTGCCTTAACCTTTTCCTTTGATTTTCAAAAGGAAAAGCTTGCCTTTTAAAAGTAAAAGATGAAAATTCAAGGTCAGGAGTTGAAGTATGCATAGGATGGGGGGAGATGTAGGCAAGTGTTTAACAGTCATATAGGTTGTGAAAAGGTGAAGATACCATTTAACTTTGGTAAAACAGATTGTACATACCATGTTACACCTGGTAAGAAAAATTCTAGAAAGACTAAAATCTTGTTTCTAGATCTCAGTGAGTAGAGTCTTCCTTTTTACTTGCAGGCGTACATGGGGAGTGGGGGAGTGAAATTTCTGATATCTATTGGTTGCTGGTCTCCAGCAAGTTTCCAGGAAAGAAAGAAACAGTTATAGTTAATCACACAAATACTGAGCCAGTCCCTGGTCCATTGCCTCACATTAGACAGCTTAAGAGGTACTGCTATAGTTAATACTTTGGTCCAAAACACGTTGCAGAAATAATCCAGTTTGAGACCATTTTAACTGCTCTGGCTCAATGCTAAGGAATCCTGGGAATTGTAGTTTATTATGGCACCAGAGCTCTCTGACAGAGAAGGTGAAATGTCTCACAGAACTACAGTTCTCAGAATTCCCTAGCATTGAGCCAGGGCAGTTAAGAGTCTCAAACTGGATTATTTCTGCAATGTGTTTTGGACCTTTGTTACTTACTGAAAACACTTAACCCGTGCAATCATTTTTAAGAAGTACTACTAATTTTCGTTAGTTATGCATCTGTCATCTCTGATAGAAAACTATGTTGAAGTATGGCAAATACTGCCAGTGGTTCTTTCCGTTGCCTTGCCTCTCTGATGATGGAAGCTTATAGGCAAATGTCCAGTTCCACTGAGCTTGATGATAATACAGTGAGAAAAAATATTCCAGCAATTGTTGGCACCTTTATTGCATGGACATAATTATTAGGTTTATCAAAAATAATATATCTAAAGAGTTGATTATGTCCCATGTAAAAAAAAAAAAAGGTGAAGAGTAAGATACAGATGTCCCTTGATTTTCTGCATTCTCTCAGAGACCAATTATGTCTTTTTCTTCTCTTAAGATATTCCCATTGTCCCTTTAGAGACAATTAGGAATTAGAGTCTCACTGAAGATTTGTTCTTACTTATAAAAGCAGAAGGAAGTAGGCAAAGAGTGACTTCATTCTGTACAGATATGCTTCTGTACCTTGAGGGGGATGTCTGTCCTCCTAGGTTGAACAGTGAACAGTTTTTGTATTTTTCCTATTCCATGTTCTTCTCACATTTAGCACAGGACAGGTGTGGCTTCTTTCACTCATGACTGAATTGATTTCTAAACATGTCAGATGAACTGAAGAGACTAAATTTTGATTTAAATACAGATTGGAGCTGCCACAGATCACCCCACCCCATGTTAGTCAGTGATAGCGCGTGTACGCAGACACATGCATGTTGCCACCCATTGACTAATATGGGCTTGAGCTCCCATCCACAGGTGGGGCAGAACTGAACCCATGCAGATGAGAAAGGCCCACTGTAATTTTTTAAATTTGCCTTTTGAGTTTTTTTGGTGAAATACACATTTTACACAAATTTGTACACCTCTAGGTTCGGCAGAATAGCCCTTCTCCTACTGCATTGTCTTTCGGGGACCACCCTGTTGCACAACCAAAGCAGTTGTCATTTAAAGTTACTCAGGTAAGTCTTCTGAATAGTAATTGTGTTCTTAATGCTAAAAATATTATCACAACATTCAGTTTCATTACTCCTGTACCAACCCACTGGCTTTAGGATTGGAACCATGGCTTCCAAAACATTTTTAAAGTAAAACTGAAGTATTTGTTCTGCCCCAAGACTGAATATGTACAGATAAGCAATTCTGCTGTGTTTGCATTTTACCGCTGCTTCCAACATAACACCATGTGAACTCCCAGGAGACCTTTAAAAAAACAAATATTGTGACAATATTCTCAGAAAATATGCTTTGGGTTTAAGTTAGGGATTAAACCCAGGACCTGCACATAAACCAAAGCATGGTCCTCTCACAAAGAAGTTCAGCAAGTGTGCGTATTTTCTCTAAATATTATTCGGCCATATTTTACAGTTTTGAGGATCACCAGACAATTCTTAACATTTTCAAGCTTATCTTCACATCCATAACGGTAGAACCAAAGGGTTGAAATTTTGAGAAATATGAACTTTGACATAAAAGATCTGGATCAGTGGATGTATTATTTTGGATCTTCTCATTACTATTTCTCCAGTGCTAAACTTGGCTTTTAGACATGCTTAACTTTTTTGCCGGAAACCGCAGCTGGCTTTCTGGCTTTCTAGACCTGTAAAATTTCTGGATGTTTTGAAGCCTTGTGTTAAAATGTGTGGGGTCTTTGGAAGGGGGGAATTGGTAATTTTTGGAAAAATTGGGAAAATTTAATAATAGCATGCTTTATAGATTGAAAGTCTCTTTGTTACTTTAGGAACATAGAACACACATTATGCACAGCTTGGATGTGGCATCAAAGCATCCTGTTTAACATATTAAACAATCACTGGAATAGAATTTACCTTTGTAAAATTTTATTTTTGTTAACAAATGAAACTACAAGATGCTGAACTTCAAGAAATACCTAAGGAAGTATTTCTTTTTTGCCAGTTTATAAGAAGCAGTATTCTCCTCCCCCCACACACCAATAAAAACAGAAACCATCAACACTTGTGCAAGGAGCTACTGAAAAGTTCTTGGCCCAACCAAGGAGGGAATGACCTATAGCCATGAAACTTAGTTGCTATTCTACACATTCACCCCAAATTTCAACACACTTGGCACATCTTTTCTCAAGTTTCTTTAACCCTTCCAGAAAATTTCTGATATTTGATCACTGGAATACTGCTCTGCTGCTGCAACCTCTGAATCATTTGAAAATTTCCTCATTTTCAAACTTATTTAAAAATCTGAAAACAGGCTATAGGGCTCAAACAAACAAGCCAAATGAAGTGGCTTTGGGCCACTTTGGAGGTATGCTGTTTAAATGATGCAAACGTCCTAAGAGGCCAGAAGCTGTGTGGAAGCTGCGCTCCAGTCTTAAGGACTGGAGCATGGCTTCATTGTGGCTTCCAGCTCTTAGGATGTGTGTGTCGTTTAAACAACACACTCCAAAGTGGCCTGAAGCCACTTCATTTGGCCTATCTGTTTGGGCCCATAGTTAGATGGAGCAAGACCTAGTGAGAACGATGGATAGTCTATGCACTCAAACCCTAAATTCAGGGGTAGGCAACCTTTCCCCTTTAAGGGCCGAGGGATTTCAGCTCCCAGAATCCCAGGAGCTATTGGCCAACATGGGACTGTTGGCCAACATGGCTGAGGCTTCTGGGAGCTGAAGTCCCTCGGCCCTTAAAGGGGAAAGGTTGCCTACCTCTGCCTAAATTCTTCAAAACATGCATGGTCTTGCCAGCCCTGTGAGCAGGTGCATTGTCCTGCAAAAAGAGAACAGCTTTTTGCAGTTCCCTCACTGTTTTTCCTTCAATTCCTCTTTCAATCAGCACAGCAAGTTACAGTAGAATTCTGCATTAACTGTTTGGTCCTTCAGATGTTAGTTATCAAAGTACCTTCCTTACCCAAAATAAACATGGCCAGGACCTTTTGTGTTGATCTTTGAGTCTTGAATTTCTTCTGCTGTGGAGAACTCAAGTGCTGCTACTGCAAGGACTGTTCTTTAGTTTTAGGATTATAAGATCATCAACAGTGATGAGTCATTCCAAAAAATTATCACAAGATTACTCAAAATGCTGCAAAATCAACTTAGAAGTATCCACTTGATTAGGTTTCTGGTCAGCATTCATACATTTTAGCGCCCACATGGCTGACACCTGCATAACTGGTTTCCTCATGAATTATACAAACTCAGTGTTTTCCTGGGATATCTCTAGCATCTCAGCATTTGTTTTAGCTCAGATTCACCGATCTGTCAAAATCAGGTCTTGAACACGCTCAACAATTTCAGGAGGTGACACTGTTGAAGGTCTCTCAGACATTGCTGCATCCTCAGTCTCAAAATCTCTATGCTGAAAGTTGGCACACCACTTCTTCGCAGTTGAGTATGGTGGGGACTTATCACTCACTGTTTGCATCATACACTTATGTTTCCTTTGGAGTTTTCTTCTGCAGAAACAGAAACCACATGATGGCCTGGAGTTCAGCACTTGAAAATTCCACTCTTTTTTTGGCATGGTTCTATCAGTGTCCTGAAAAAATTCAAACATTAGAGCTATGATCCTGCAAATTGACAGTTTACAATATAAAAGAACACTCTTTCAAGGTGTAGTGACAAAATTATGCCCATTTTGTGGCTTGGACTGAGAACTTTTGAGCATTCCATCATGGAACAAAGAAAATTATTTTGTCTCCCCGAGGGGTGAAACACATGGGCCAAATAAAGTGGTTTCAAACCACTTTGAAAGTTGGGCATTAGATGACGCATGCCTCCAAAGCAGGGAAATACCTGATTGAAGCCACACTCGGGGGTTAAAAAATTGAGTCAAAAGACCCAGAATATTCCAATATAGCCCAGAAAATGTGCACCTTAAATCCTACATATAAATTCCCTGACACCAGAGTCGTTCTAAAGGAGCAATCCTAACCCTAACCCTAACCTAAAACTGCATATAAATTCCCTGACACAAGTACACATTTAAAAAGGACGGAGTCAGCATACCCAAGCAATCAGGGCAGCAGCACAGAAAAGTGAAAGTGTGATACCTCCAATGGATGTAATTAAAACATTCAGAAACAAAACAGTCCAAGAAGGGGTGGAGGGTGAAGGGGGCATGTACGGGGGAGTGGCATGATTATGCGTTGCCAGTGTTTTACTGGGCACACCAATGCTCCAATGCCCTGTACCGGTGGAGGATTGCAGGTCCGACTGTGTGACCAAAGGCGTGGCCATCCAGTGGTATGGCATCTAGGCAGCAGGCGATCGCTGGTGGTGAGTTTGTGATGGTGTGTATAGATGATGGGGGAGATGACAAAAATTATCCATCGTTGTGGCTCCACATTGCATCACGTGGGCAGGCTGTGCTCATTCGGATTGCCTTGGGAGTGGCCTATGCATTCAGCAGGGTTTCAAATGCTTTTGGAAAAAAGCAGATTTGAGCTGCTTTTTCCTGCCCATCTGTTTTTCCCCCAAATCCTCCATAGTGCCAAACAGACATAAAGCATCCATTCCCATAAAAAGACCTGGAAAAAGGAAATTAAGACTAGAAGTTGGGAAACAGTCACATGGACGTCTACTTTTTACATGGCTTTTAGAAATAATATGGGGGGGGATATATTAACACCTTGTAAATATTTCATTCATCGTTCTAAAAGAAAAAAACATAATCCATTCATTTTTCATTTTATTTGGGGCTGAAAGGTCTTCATATTTTTAATGGGTCTTCATATCTCTATGGCCAACAAAAATCAATAATGGATCATTAGCTGTTTTTTCAATTACCATACTTAGATTCAATCCACACTATTAAGTTAGCTTTGCAACTAATTACTGAAATAGGTCAAGTGGTTGATTGTATTTCCCTCCCCTATTACCATTCTGTCTCTGTGTTTGGACATGGGAGGCCACCCTTTTTGCAGGACTTATAATTCTTAAGGCAAGAGAATAAGAGCTATGTGCAAAGCTTCACAAGGCAGCGACTAGTTTTAATTCTCATGAGCTCTGCATGCAAACAGTTTGGTGCTCTCTGATTAAAATGGAATCCTGCTTACTTGGCCATGTTTTCTTTTAGAAAAGGAAAGTATAGATTTGCCGTTTGTGGGATTGTCTGAAGGGTATTTAATTCTGCCTGAGCCAAACAGGCCACTGGCAAATTAGAAGGCTGAATTATGATGGAATCTATGTTGAATCTGTTTGCATGAATGACCACTCTTCTCTCCTGTTTTTATGTAGACTGATCTCACAATGTTGAAGTTGACTGCACTTGAAAGTAATAAAAATCAAGACTTAGAAAAGAAAGAAGGTCGTATAGATGATTTGCTCAGGGTAAGTGTGATAATGGTATGATTAAGAGAAATAGTTGGTTACTGGTATTAAATTAGGGAAGAAGAAAATAAATATTGTTCTAAAATGACAAATGACTTAATTATATTTGCGTTATGGTACCAGACAGACACAAAATGGAATGTAATATGATTGCAATTTTTCTAATGTAATATCCTTCAGATTCCTTCACTTCCATTTCATGAGAGTCAGCTTTTTCACTTGTACTGGAAATTCTTTTTTTCTGAGAGTTCAAGAGAAGAAGGGAGATTTCAGTTTTGGTTGTCTTTGCATCTAATTTGAAATCAGCATCCATAATAAATATAATTTCCTTTAATTCTTAGGCTAATTGTGATCTACGACGACAAATAGATGAACAACAAAAGTTACTTGAAAAATACAAAGAAAGATTAAACAAATGCATTTCAATGAGCAAGAAGCTTTTAATTGAAAAAGTAAGTTGACTTAAAAAATGTGTGTAAGCCCCAAAAGAAAGAACATTCAGTCATCTTGATACTAAGATTAGGTTCAGTAGCAATGGTACAAAATTAGGCAGACCATATTTCCTTGAGACCAATATGGGACATTGGGATAGCAAAAACGGGATGAGGTTATGTAATATTTAATATTCTGGAAAAAGTAAGATGATAACAAAAGTTTTATTACATGAACATACTGAGCAACAAATATTCCTCAGTGACAGAATTCATACAAAAAAAATTAATAGATGTTGAGAGGGATTGTATTTCACCATGATTGTACCATAAATACAGAAATTAGAGGAAATTATCCTTTAATGAATATTCTGCAGTGAAGTAATCTTATGCAGCAAATTTCAGTCATGCAATACCTTAGCATAAAATTTCTCACATTCCATGACACAATTTCTTTTTTGACAGCCACAATTTCAAACAAATCTTCAAACTATTTTTGCAACATAATAGTGCATTTTTCTTGAAAATGGGTCAAAATTGACATTTATATTAAAACGATGTGATGGTCTGGAAATATGAAAAAAGCAGCACTGTCCCATTTAAAATGGTATATATGGTCAGGCTATATAAAATGTAATTTGTGCTGTTCCAGTGAAGAACCTCAGTAGATGGCAAGGTGGATAAGAGATTCTGGAGGGAGCAGCTTTGACTACAGTCATGCAAAAATTGCTTTGCAGTGGCTCATTCCCATACTCAGACAAAGAGAATGTATTATACAGTCCCCCTCTGTATCCACAGATTTTTTATCCATGGATTCAACAATCCATGGCTTGGAGATACTCAAAAATAATAAAAATTCCAAAAGTAAACCTTGATTTTGCCAATTTATATAAGGGACATCATATTACTTTGCCATTATATTTAATGGGATTTGAGCATCCACAGATTTTGGTATCCACAGTGAATCCTGGAACTAAACCCCAGCTGATACCAAGGGACCACTTTATATGCCAGGTGGGGCCACTTCTCTGGATTTGTCCTCTTCCTATATCTTCTCCCTGGGATGAAGTGCCTGGCAAGAAATGTATGTGCTAGAACAGGGGTAGGCAACCTTTCCCCTTTAAGGGCCGAGGGACTTCAGCTCCCAGAAGCCTCAGCCATGTTGGCCAATAGTCCCATGTTGGCCAATAGCGCCTGGGATTCTGGGAGCTGAAGTCCCTCGGCCCTTAAAGGGGAAAGGTTGCCTACCCCTGTGCTAGAATGGTAACATTGCAGTTTTGGATTGCAGTGCCCACTATCCCCTAGCCAGGTTGGCCACTGGGAATTCTTCTAAGCTCTGGATAACATAAAATATGAGGCCTTAGGATGACCTTGACTACACTACTGAAACACAGAAATTGATTCAGCAGTTGCCCTTGCCACCAAATTCCAAACTAGTACAAGGGAAACCTGAAGCTGAGTGGGAAACAATGGCTTGCCTTTTGTGAAATGGATGCTCTATTTGAGCAGAAAGCTATGCAAAGTCCATCATGATCCTGCATAGGGAAAAAGGTGAGATATAAATTGAATAAAATAGATAAGGAGTATTTTTTTCTTTTTAGGGCTTACATGGCCCCTTGTCCTGTTCTCAGATTTTAGACAAAGTACAAGTCTATCAACTTTAGGAATCCTGTGAAATGCATGTTTTGAGATCATGGAGGCAACCATAACAGCCAACTTGGAAATTCTGTTTCCAGTTATGAGAAAATGCAGTGTCTTTGCAAAATAGAAGCCTTGAGGGACACTATCTTGATTCAACACAGTGCATTAGCAAATATGTTGCATTTATTATTTGATGCAATATCCATTGCTGGGAAAGACTCTAAAAGTAACTGGTAATATTTTGGTTTTCTTAGAGCACGCAAGAAAAGTTGGCAAGCAGAGAGAAGAGTATGCAAGACAGATTACGCCTTGGTCATTTTACAACTGTTCGACATGGTGCTTCATTTACTGAACAGTGGACAGATGGTTTTGCATTTCAGAATCTTGTGAAGTTAGTCCATGTTGTATTTTTAAATTGTTTAGTAATTACCAGTTCCCTTGAGTGGATGTTTTGTATTAGTTACCATATTCTGAGATCTATTTTTACATACATCATATTCTGCTTTTTGAGTACAGTAGAGAACTTGTTTTAATCTTCAGAATATTGAATTCCCTGCTTCTGGTACCTTTGAAAACAAGCAAATATCTCACTTTGATTTCCAATGAACCTTAAAAACAAATAAAAATTTACTGAATAAGTACTATGTACATAGAAAATAGTAAACTTAGACTACTGAATTTCAAATAAGCCCATGATCTTTGAGTTGGGTATTTGTAATAAATAAGATACTTGTGCATCAGAATGATTTATAACTAAAGGCGACAACAAGGAAACAATAAGTTAGTTGACTTTATTACAGGTTTCTTCTAGCATAAAGTGTGTGTGTGTGTGTGTGTGTGTGTGTGTGTGTGTGTAAAGGTGGCAGGGGGGTGAAGTCTGTTGTTATGTGCCTTTAAGTTATTTCCAACTTACAACAACCCTAAGGTAAGCCTGTCATGAGGTTTTCTTGACATGTTTCTTCAGAATGGGGTTGCCATTGGCATCCTCTGAGGCTGAGAGAGTGTGGCTTGCCCAGGGTCATCCAGTGGGTTTACATGGCCGAGCCAGGATTCAAACCCTGGCCTCCAAAGTCATAATCCAATGCTCAAACCACTTCACCACACTCACAGATATATACAGGTGATGTCTGTACCTGCTAGCATTGAAAGAGCAACCTCCATAACATACTTGAGCAGAGATGTCTGGGAAGGGGATGACAAGGGAGATGTTACAGATAATTTAGAAGAATGAAAGCAAAGGAAAGGAGAATTGGTGTACAGACACACCTCAGTTAGCAAAGCTTGTTACAGTGAAGCTCCTTTTTTTTTTTTTTTTTACAAAATCTTTATATAGCTGCCAGCATCCCCTTTTCTTTTTACCTTCTACTAGCTGGAAGTTTCTTATCAGCACTGGCAGTGGAAGGATGGGGAAGGAGGGCTGGCGAAACACAAACTTGTGGTACTGGGTTGTAGCAACACAATACAATACAATAAACCTTGAGGTGAGAAAGAAAGGGATTCTGCTCAAGCCAATCCTATTGTAGCTCTGCAGACATAGCTCCAACAGTCAAGGTCAACAGCAGCTGCTGCCAGAGTTATTTACTAAGCATACATGAATAGCAAAAGCAGAGCAAAAAGAGGGAACCAGATTAGCCTGCCTTACTAACTACTCACAGCATGTTTTTTTTTAAAAGCAAAGAAGCAACCAAAATTGAAATCATAAGAAAAGTGAAAGCTGGAGAGGGAAAAAAATTGCTAGAATTCTTTTGCCTGGTTACAAGTATGTAATCTAGAGTTACATACTTGTAACTGTTTCATATTCACACACTGTACGTAGTCCCAAGTTTGGGGAATACATAGGGACCATGGAATTCTCTAGTACCCGCTTACCAGGCAACAGCCACTGCAGTCATTGGGGTCTTGTTCCCTTCTTGATCAAGGGGCAGCTGGCTAATGCTCCACCTTCCTCATGTAAGCAATCTCTGGCATGAGGGGGAATTCTGACAGGTGTCATGCGTCTGCCTGTTGCACTGGAGATTGCTGATGTGAAGGGTGAGAACCAAATTAAGGAAGACTTGAAGAAATAGACAAAGCTGAAGCGTTCCCTATTAGGGAGAATATCAGCAATTAAAATGAACATATTACCTAAAATGGTATACCTGTTATACTAAATGCTAAAAGATAAACCCTTTAAGCAGTGGGAAAAAGAACTCTCAAAATTTGTGTGGTTAGCAAAGAAGCCGAGAATTCAGTGGAAATCCCTACAAAAGAAAAAAGAAAAAGGAGCATTAGTATTCCTAAACCTGAAAGCTTACTACTATGTGTGTTGCATCGTTTGGACGAAGAATACTCTATAGACTTTTACAGTTGGAAGGATTTGATATGCACTTTGGTTCACATGCCTTCTTGTGTTAAGCACACTTCAATCTAATAAAGAATTTAACAATCATTGGAAACGATTAATATACATTGCCACCTACAAAAATGGTACACACAAGAGACTGCAGCAAATTGTGGAACAATAGCGTTAATTTCCCATGCAAGCAAAATCATTTTCAAACTTCTGCAGCATAGACTCCAGTCATAAATGGAGAGAGAATTGCCAGATGTCTAAGCGGGTTTTAGGAAGGGAACAGACACTAGAGACCACATCACAAACATACGAAGGATAATGATCGAGCAAAAGAATTTTTTTAAAAAATCAACATGTGCTTTGCATACTACAGCAAGGCCTTTGACTACATGGATCATGAAAAGCTATGGAATGTTCTTAAAGACATGGGAGTGCCACTACATCTGATAGTCCTGATGAGGAGTCTGTACTTAAAACAAAAGGCTACTGTAAGGACATAATATGGAGAAACAAAATGGTTTCCAGTTGGCAAAGGGGCCAGGCAAGGTTGTATCACCCTATCTGTTCAACTTGTATGCAGAAAATACCATACGTAGAGCAGGTTTAGACATGGAAGAAAAAGAACTGATAGGAAGAAAGAACTTCAACAATCTAAGATATGCAGACGCCACCATACTACTAGCAGAAAGCATCACAGACTTGGAACATTCACTAAAGAAAGTAAAACAATAAAGCACAAAGGCAGGTCTACTGTTAAACAGAGAAAACAAAAGTAATGACCATGGAGGATTTACATAAATTCAACCTAGCTGATGAAATTGAAATGGTTATTTTTGCATACCTTGGATGAAAGGTATTTTGCATATCTTGGATGAATCATTGATCAGAATGGAGAATGTGGTCAAGAAAGAAGATGACTAGGGATGGGAAGGGCAGCTGTGAAAGAACCAGACAGAACCCTAAAGAGTAAAGATATACTGCTGAACACTAAAGTTAGAATCGTCCTAGCCATTGCATTTCCCCATTACCATGTGCGAATGTGAGAGCTGAACAGTGAAGAAAGTAGATAGGAAGAAAATTGCTTTATTTGAGATGTGATGCTGGAGAAGAGTGCTGAAGATACCACGGACAGCCAAAAAGACAAGCAATTGGGTCCTTGAACAAATTAACTCTCCCTGGAAGCCAAGATCTCTAAATTGAGGCTGTTGTAATTCAGCTACATAATGAGAAGGCACGACTCATTAGAAACGACAATGATGCTGAGGAAGATGGAGGTCAGTAGAAAGAGATGAAGACCACAATGCCAGATGGATAGACTAAATAGAGGAAATGATGAGCCTGAACCTACAGGACCTGAGCAGACAGTTAGAGAATAGGGGGGCTTGGAGACATCTTATTCACAGAGTCACCACGAGTCAAGGTTGACTTGAAGGTAGCTGACAACAAACAACGAACTTGGGTGAGAACATCAATTAGCTGCCTTCCAGTAAACAAGATAACAGACCCCTGTTGATTGCAGCGGCTGCTGCCTGGTACATGGAGACTGAGGGAATCAGGATGGGATTCACTCTGTGACACCACAACTAGGCATTTGTAACTCCCCAGCAGGATTCTGGCCATTATTCCTAGATGCATTTCTGAAGAAACAAGTGGTCTAGGTTTAAAATGTTTTTGTTTACTTACACAAGGCTTCCATGACCTGCGAGCTTATCCCACCAAACTCTTAAAACAGGGCTAGTTCGCTTTAACAGCTCTGACTGCTTCCTGTTGCATTTTAGGGTTTGTAGTTCCATGAGGCTTAAAGTCTCTCTGGCTGAATATTCTAAATACCTCTTCCTAAACTACAAGTTCCAGAATGCAACAAGAGGCAGCCAGAGCAGTTAAAACGACCTAGTCCCATTTTAAGAGTGTAGAGCGATAGTCTCGTTGGTTATTTCATTTCACAACTGTATTTTGATAGTTTTGGATAAATAGTTTGCTGAAACATGTTGACCTGTTCTTCTATTTTTGTGGTGTAGGAATCTATCCTCTTTCTTTCCATACTTTTTCTGCCTCTGCGGTCAAATTTTCTGTTAAAGAAGTAATGCCTAGGAACACATCAATTTCATTAACTGAGATGTACCTGAATTTGAATGTATGTTTTGACTAGAAGGATGCCTTATGTCTGTATAGGGAAGATGGCTTCAGCTGTCTCTTGAAATGAGTAGAGAGGTCAGAAATATTTTGAGAATTTCTGCCTTGCCAGCTTAGACATTAGCTTTGTATGTCTTATTTTCATTTTCCAGAATTCTGTACCAGTTTTCTGAGACTATTTGGCATATAGTTCAGATAGTTAAGTCAAAAAAAGCATCACTCAAAATTGACATTTGTTATGGCCTTCCTTTTTAGTCTTTTGCTCATCACTGAAAATGTTTGTCGCTGCTGGTAATTTAAACCTTTATGCTTTAAAAATATACTTTTAGAAACTATGCAGGTTGACTCTCCCTTATCCAGAATTCCGAAATCCAAAATACTGCAAAATCCAAAACTTATTTCATGGTTAGCTGATAGTGACACCTTTGCTTTCTGATAGTTCAAAGCACACAAACTTTGTTTCACACACAAAATTATTTTAATATAATGTATAAAATTACCTTCAGGCTATGTACATAAGGTGTATATGAAACATAAATCTATTTTGTCTTTAGGGGTCCTCTCTCCAGGATATCTCATTATATACATATATGAAAATGCAAGTATTCAAAAATCCCAAAAAAGTCCGAAATCCTAAACACTTCTACTCCCAAGCATTTCAGATAAAGGAGACTCAACCCTGTATCAGTATATTTCAGACTTTTTTTCTAAAGTACACAGCCTTCCTGTGACCATGCTTTTAATTATGTAAAGGGACAGTATATTTTCATAAATACCTAATATGCCCATCCTTCAAATTCATGTTGCCTCTTGTTGCTCTTAAATAGCAAACTGCCATAATTTCCTGTCAAATACATCAAATTGTGGAAAGCATATTCTTGAAGGTGCCAAGTTTGTCTCTTGTAATCTTACTGAATTTCAAAGATTCTAGTGTTCCATGTAGGCATATTATAAAGAATGATTTGATATGAAAAGAAATTGTCATCATTTAGTACATAAGCATCTATTGCTGTGGATATATTTGAGAAAGCATTTCATTAATCTGAGATAGAAGATGAAGATAATCCCAATTAAATCTATTTTTGAATGAGATAAATTTGACACAGTTTCATTTTAATAAAAATTGATAGCATGGAGAACACTTACAGCAGTGATATCTGACATCTTTAATGACTCTTCCATTAATTTCAGTTTTGCCTTTAAAACTTATCTAGTGACAGAAATTTAAAAATCAGTACTAGAAGAAATATCAGTGAATCCTAACATGTTAGAAGCATAAAATCAAATTCATTTTTTTTTGTCTTAATAGACCCAGTGAATCAATGGATTTTATATAAGTGTTAACTTACCAAGTTCCCATTGATTCAATTGGGACTAACAACTGCCTTTAGTGACATTTAGACCCTCAGGTTCTTGGATACACACTGTTTTTCCTTCCTTTCTTAAATTAAAACATGCTTCAATGGGAGAGAGGGATTGAAACAGTAATGATCTCATATGGTAGGACATAGATCTGGTGTGAAAAAGCAGAAGTCAAAAAAGTTTTATGTCATTTATATGCTCCCGTAGAAGGCTGGTTTGAATCCACAGGTAGGAAAGGGGTTTTTTTTGTTTTTGTTTAAGAATGCAGACCCTGAAATCATTTTAAAACATTGTTTTTGGGTTTGCAGGCAACAGGAGTGGGTAAATCAACAAAGGGAAGATATTGAGAGGCAAAGGAAACTTCTTGCGAAGCGAAAACCTCCATCTACAAATAATTCTCAGGCGCCCTCTGCCAATTCAGAACCTAAACAGAGGAAAAACAAAGCTGTCAATGGAGCCGAAAATGATCCATTTGTTAGACCCAACTTACCACAGTTGTAAGTTCAAAACTATTTGTTTGCTACTTATGAATAAAGGGCAGGATAAAGTTCCTGTCATGACAGGGTGCCACAGTCACCTGTTAGCAGTTCGCTCAGATGACCTATAAAGTAAAATAATATAAAAAATACTGGGAGATTGGAACTAAGCTTTCTTCCCAGATTGTGAGAACCTTGTTATCCTGTCACTTCCAATAGCTAAGTTAATTGCAGCTTTGCTAGGCTAATCCATAGATGTCTATGGAGCCACTGAAAGCTGGCATACTATATTCTTTATTTTGGCCTTGCTTGGTTATGAAATAGAAACAGAACTGAGAACTGGCTGTTAAATTATTGTTTTTGGTCTCAGACATTGTGTAAATGTAGGTGGTGGTCTTCATGGTCTCTAGGTTTCACTCATCATCTTTTTGTATACCACCCAGCCTTTTTACCATACTCAGAAATATGGAACACAGGGATTTACTAGAGTCCTCACAGTGGTATCTGTAAAAGTGACAAACAGTTGTATTTCCAGTCTGAAGGATGAAGCTTTCCACCCCAAATTGCTCTAGAACGTTTTGAGGTCTTGCACAGGTACTCAGGGAGTTATAGTTTCAGGTACACAAATTGTCTTTCCCTAAAACCCCGAAGCTACGCAGCCTAGAACTTGGTTTGGATAAGTTTGTGCTAGCATCAAATACAAATTAAGTTTAGATGGTTTTTAAAATATTGTGTACAATATTAGTATTTAGCTGTATAAATACAGCTATATTAATATTAATATTAGTAGTGTTAATATTAGCAATTAATATCCTTATTTACTAAATATTTAGTCTACTTTTATATTTATCCACTATCTTTCTGTTTCCTTGTTTAAGAAGTTTTAGTATGTTTTGAGTCAAAGCTCAGACATAGAGTTAGGGACTTTTGATTCTAATCTGTCACCATTTTGGAGAACAGAGTGGAAAAGACTGGATATAGTCACTAGTAATTCATAATGTAGGCACACATAATGTAGGCACACTCAACTTAAATTCAAAAAGCAATTGTTTTTTGACAGTAAAATAGCTAATTATGCTAATAGTTTTTTTGTGTGGGTTTTTTCGGGCTGTGTGGCCATGTTTTAGAAGAGTTTCTTTCTGACGTTTCGCCAGCATCTGTGAAACTCTTCTAGAACATGGCCACACAGCCCGAAAAAACCCACAAAAAAAAAAAAAACTATGGATGCCGACCATGAAAGCCTACGATTTCACACTTATGTTAATGTTTTCAGGCTAACACTGGCAGAATACCATGAACAAGAAGAAATTTTCAAACTGAGATTAGGACATCTCAAGAAGGTATGTTTAACATTTAAACTTTTTCATAATCACATAAAAATCTTGCTTCTGTAGTCATAGATCTAAATTGCCTTACAGAATTGAATCTACTATATAATGATATCTGTCTTATTTGGTCATCAGCATGTTACTGGCTTACAAAAAAGCAACAGTTTGCTTTTTAAAAAAATAATTTCCAATTCTTCTTCATCATTACTGTTGTTACTGATGTTTTGCTTATTACTGGAACATTATTTGGAAATAAACATTAAACAATGCTCAGATTATATTAGATGGTCTAGATCTGAAAAAGGGCAGGAGCAGATTATCAGGAAAATGTGGCTTGATCCTGGGTTTTGTGAAAGGTCGAAACCCTGCTGTCCTCACAGCTTGCTCCCAAAGCGGCCAAACACCACAGGACATCAAACCACACTATGCAGTTATATTTTTTTTTGGTCACCTACCCACCATGCAGAAGCACAGTCACACAAACACACTAGCTGTGACCTCCAGTTATCTTCCTCTTCCTGCCCAGATGCCATTTTATTGGATACCCACCTTTATGACCAGCCACAAAGTCACACATGTGATACATTGCCTGCACAGTGCTTTGGTGTGCCCAGTGATACATTGGCAAAGCACAATCATGGAGTGCCCCCCCCGCCCCCGGTACATGCCTCCTTCACCTTCCTTCACCCCATGTCTCCCTGTTGGACTGTCTGGTTTGTGTATGTTATAATTACATCTATTACATGATTGGCAATCATGTTTTTGTTTGCTGCAGTCCCATACTGGATCCAGGTTGTTTATATGCTGGTGCGACAATGCACATTTTCTGCCTTGAGTCAGAATATCCCAGCTTCTTTTTGCTCCAGTTTTTAGCCCCAGAGTACAGCTTTGTTTCACTTTCTTACTGGTTTCGCCTTGTGCATTGTCTAAATACCCAGCTTTCAAATGTTTATAAGCTGCTTTATTTGGCCAAGTGTGGACAACTCCAAAGGAAATAGATGGTATTAAAGTATCTGTATAGCTGGTATTAAAGTACTGAAAGACAGTAAAGGCCCAGGTCCAGACAGTTTGATGTTAGCATAATATAGAACCTTTGTTGAGGCGTTGGTCCATCCATTACAGTGTAAAGCAGGGGTAGGCAACCTTTCCCCTTTAAGGGCCGAGGGACTTCAGCTCCCAGAAGCCTCAGCCATGGTGTAAAGTTAATAAAACTGTGCAGAAATTAATTCCTAGAAGCATGCTTTAATTTAGTGCCGATGGATCTTTTAAGGATCATGCCCCTCTGAGGATTTAATTAAAACTATGGACCCCATTCCAAGAAAAAAATGGGAACTTAAATGCAGTATTTAGAGGGGGGGAATTGAAGTTTAAAAAGGTTTTATCCTGTTCAGAGGAGCTGTACGATCTTAATTGCAACACAGCGGGTCCTTGGTATCCACTCTAGTTTGGTTCCAGGACCTCACATGGATACCAAATCTGTGAATGCTCAAGTCCCATTAAATACAGTGGTGCAGTAAAATGGTGTCCTTTATATAAAATGGCAAAATCAGGGTTAGGGTTAGGGTTAGGGTTGCTTTCTGGAATTTATTTATTTTTTAAAAATATTTTCAAGAAGTAGATGCCTGAATCTGTGGATGAAGAATCCATGGATACAGAAAGTCAGCTGTGCTTAAAAGAAGGAAAATAAATAAAAACAAACAAATTTGACATTGGAATAATGATTATGAAAGTTTGCACACATGTTAACAATGTGTTTGGACAAGATTTTATTGAAACAGATTTACTAGGCTTGAACTGTTTTTGTTTTGTTTACTGGAGTGGAAAAATGAGAGTGAATGTTAGAAAAAGCCTTGCATGTGAATGAGACTTCTGGATTAAATGAAAAAATCTTAATGATATTTTTAGGTGCCAAATAAGCTTTGGATAATATTGAATGGCTTTTAATTCAACCTTCTTGATAAGTTTGACTCGTAGGCCCACACTGTAAAGGAAATGAGAACTAATTAAAACTCTGCTCTGGCTATGAATATTTACAAATAACTGCTGATGCCAGTTGTTGCCAAAATTATATGATGTGGATAAATTGACCATGTAGAAGGCTCATACACGCTGCACAGACTTAAACTGCTTTATAGCTTTTTGCCTATCACCTTGGGTTTGTAAAGATTACCTCTAGACAAGAAAAACTGGCACTTGTTTAGGTATTAACCCAGATGTATTTCATCTTACAGTACTGGCTCTATGGTACAAGAACACATGCTTTATTTTTTTATTTTTATTTTTTTGTTGGAGGAATCATGGCTTGAAAGTATTTTTCTCTAAAATGTCTTTGAATTTCTTTTGAAAAATGTTCACATGTATTATTGCACCCTATATTTGTTTTGCCTTAGCAGTAAGCACTTTTATTTGTGCAGGCTAAAATGTGTGATTCTGAATTGTACCTGCTGCATTCTTCTGCTGTACCCCAGTCTGTTGTATTAGCTTCCCTAACCCTCAGGTATAACCTGGGTCCAAAACACACTGCAGAAATAATTCAGTTTAAGACCACTTTAACTGCTCTGGCTCAGTGCTAGGGATTCCTGTGAATTGTAGTTTATTGTGGCACCAGAGCTCTCTGACAGAGAAGGCTAAATGTCTTACAGAACTACAGTTCCTACAATTTCCTAGCATTGAGCCAGAGCAATTAAAGCAGTCTCAAACTGGATTATTTCTGCAGTGTGTTTTGGGCCCTGGGTGATTGGGATCCACAAAAAACCTAATGTTTCATCTTCCATATGGCAAAGCCAGTACTAGAGGCAACCTTTTGCAGGTTGTACTTTCTTAGGGCCTTTGCAGACTGCCAGAAATAGTGCACATTAAATTGAGGCACTGCCTTGGCTCAGTGCTAGGGAGTAATGGGAATTGTATTTTTTTCTGAGACATTGAGCATTCTCTGTCAGAGAGCTCTGGTGCCACAATAAATTACAGTTCCCATGATTCCCTAGCACTGAGCCAGGGCAGTGCCTCAATTTAATGTGCACTATTTCTGGCAGTCTGCTTAGGCCCTTAGTTATCTTTTACCATCTTTACAGTTTGATATGGATAAAAATATTTTCTTTCTGAATATAAATTCATTATATTTTTATTTTTATTTGCAGGAAGAAGCTGAAATACAAGCCGAACTTGAACGTCTGGAACGAGTCAGAAATCTTCACATACGAGAGCTCAAAAGAATAAACAATGAAGATAATTCCCAGTAAGGAAGTAGATTTAGGGCCTGTACAGATTGCCAGAAATAATCCAGTTTGAGACCACTTTAACTGTCCTGGCTCAATGCTAGGGAATCATGGGAATTGTAGTTTTTTCTGAGATGTTGAACTTTCCCTGGCAGAGAGCTCTGGTGCCACAATAAACTATAGTTCCCATGATTCTCTAGCGTTTAGCCAGGACAGTTAAAGTGGTCTCAAGCTGGATTATTTCTAGCAGTCTGGACAGGTCCTTAATCTTTCACATTACTTTTTTTCAAACTTTACTAGCTTTGAAGTACATATGACACCAGGATAAGTGCAACATACTCTTAACTGAATTTTCTTTTAGTAAAATTCTGTAAAAGTACTGTTGGGATTTCAGAATTACTGAAGTAAAATAAATGACAGTTTTAAAACAATGTTACATAAATTGCTACTAAAAAAAAAAACTTAAGCATCAAGCAGTTATAAATGAACCTGCAATAGAATGTTGCACTGTACTATCACCTAGGATGCATCTGCATTGGAGAAATAATCCAATTCATCCCCACTTTAACTGCCATGACTCAGTGCTATGGAATTCTGGGAATTGTAGTTTTGTGAGACATGTAGCATTCTTTGTTAGAGAGCTGTGGTGCCATAACAAACAAATTCCCATAATTCTATAGTATTGAGCCATGGCAGTTAAAGTGGTATCAAACCGGATTATTTCTGCAGTGCAGATGCAGCCCTACTTAGAAAAGTGTTTCTTTTCAAGGTTTCCTCCCCTGCCCCCAGGTTACCATTTACTTAACAGCAGCTGTGCTTGAATTTGGGCTCCCCAATTTCTCTTTCCTCCACTCTCCCATTTCCTTTTCTCTTGACCTCCCCCACCTTAACTAATACGTCAAATCCTATGTAACCTGAAAGCTCATAAATTGTAATCATCCTACTTGTGATTTTTTTTTTAAAAAGTCTTAAATTTTCAAACATACATTTTTAAACAAAAAATTCTGTCCATTGTACTATTATCTAGTTGGGAATATTTCTAAGGATTCTGCATGGGTGTCTCTACCAGTGGCTGACTTCATTCTGTCTTTAATTATTGCATCTGTTTTGCACTATTCAAGCAAAAAAGTTCTCAGATCAGCTTAAATCAAATCAGTAAATATGACTGTCCCTGCCTGCAGTTTTCATGACTAAAGGAAAAAAAGACAGGCAGGGAAAAGGGAAAAAATATATGTTCAGTAATTTATTTTTAAAGTTACCAATCATTCCAGCTGTTCTTTCCATTTCCCTTTGCTATGACTTGATGGAATGACGGCTGCCAGGTGATGTTTCATCATGTGATATTATTTTACATTTAAAGAGATGTGCACACATACTATAGCTGCATTAAATTTACAGAGTTTTCAGACCTATTGGAATCAATGGAATTATGAAGAATAATTCTCATTGAACTCAATCAAATTTGCTTCTGAGTGAAATGGAAAATATTGCATTCTATGTGACCTTGATTTTTATGTAGACTTGCATTCTCTTCATTATTATATCAATAAATGATACTATAATAATAATAATTATTAGGATGAGGATGAATATAAAATCTATATAAAATCAAGGTCACATAGAATGCAATATTTTAGTGCTATCAGTATATGTGGTACTTTACCAAGTAAACAATAAAGAACATCAGTGTGTTTCTGTTGCTGTCCTGAGATTTCTTTTTTGTTAAAGATTTTGAACCTTTTTTTTTTATTTTAAAAAGGATTAGCTATACCGTTAAGCTAAATACTTCATTTTTTTTGTGAACAGTGTTTCTGCTTTATTTTTTTAAGGTTCAAAGATCACCCTACATTAAATGAACGGTATTTGTTGCTTCATTTACTTGGTCGAGGTGGTTTTAGTGAAGTATATAAGGTAATGTCCTGTCTTTTGTATTTATGTATTTTTCTTAAACTATAATTCACTAGCATGCTGCTGAAGAACCTCACTTAACACAGTATAAATATAAACATTTTAAATAAAATTTTATTTAGCCTTTCTTTTTTGACACACATACAAATTTGGAAGCTTTCATCATTTCTATTTCAGATTAACAATAACTTAACATGTCCTCATAAGATAGGCAAATTAATGTGTTTTGTTTCAACAAATCACAGCTGAAATCAACTACAGTTCATGTTTCAAGTATCACATGAACTGATTAGGCAAAATGAAACTTTGTAATAACACCAAAAATGAAATTACAAAGAATATATCATTAAACATTTATAAAAAGAACAGAATTAATATGGCATTCATTCAACCCTTTTTTAAAAACAGGAACCTAAAAAAGAGCCAGAAGTTCCTGATATCCTAACAATTAAGCTGGACAGAAATGTGCATAAGCTTATTGATGCTCATTCTTTTAAAATTAAAAGTACATATTATTTAAAATATTTATATCCCACCTTGTATCACAGCATCTCAGGGTGGCATACAAATAAATCAATGTAAACCACTTATAAAAATTTAAAATTTGAAACAGCAATTTAAATAGATAAAATACATATTAAACAGTTTCATTTACCATTATGTCTGAATATGTTATGTTTATTTGGTTAATTAATATGCATATGCTGAACTAAATTGGTTTACAACAACTCAGCCAGTAAAATCAATTTTCCTCAATAAACGCAAAAGACAATTACAGCTGGCCCTAGCTATCTGCGGGGGATCCATTCCATGCCCTGCCACACAGATAGCAAAAAACATGGGACCTTAAGTCCAGTTCTTTTCAGCGTGCACACATGCACGCTTATGCCACCATGTGTGCGCACACCCATTGAAAAAGCTGGGGTTTGCCATCCATGGAAGCTCAAACTGTGGATGTCAAGCCCACAGTTGACGCAGGCGCACTGTACATGACTTCAGTCATTAACAAAGGTATACTTGGGGCTATTCATCACCTGATGCCTAAAAAATTGTATGAAAGACATCAACTGGCAATGTCTTAAAAAAAATTCTACAGTTTGGGTGCCACTGTTAAAAAGAACCTCCTTCTGATAGTCTAATTTCAAGAGATGGCAACAACTAGATTTTGGCCTTCAAATTAGTTTTCAGTGGCAGGCAGGTGTGTGTGAGAAGGCAGTCCTTCAGATAATTGTGGATGTGTCTGTCCATGTCCATAGAGAATTTATGTGTCTGTTCATTTTTCAGGCTTAATTGTACATCTCTTTTGTTAGATGGCAGAGCTTTTTATCATTAGCTAGAAGTGGCTTTTCTGCATTGATAGAGTTTTTGAAAGAATAGGGCTGTAGTAAGACTGTGGGACAGAGAGAGAGGAGGAGGTGCTGAATTTGGGAGATCCCAGACACTTATTTGGAATTGGACTAGCCCCTAGGATTGAAGCCTGAGTTTGAGATTTGTAAAATAGAAATCTTGTGATCTGTTGAAATGAAGCATTTGGAAATAGCAACTATGGTAATTAGCATTCTCTTGGAGATGTGTATTCCAAATAGGTGATAGCCTATTTAGCTCCCAGATCTCACAGTGTAGAAATGATGAGGCTACACTGAGCAACTCCTGGAGCAGATTGTTGAACAACTTAATGGTTGGTGAAATAAATCTAAAATAGTTTGTGTGACTGGATTCAATGTAATGTGTGTTCTTATGTTCCTCTTGTAAAGTGTGGCTTAGTGTCTTTGTTTGAAGCTTTAACCCACATTTAAGGGAGAAAAACAACCTCATGCTTTTTCTACCACTTTCACCCAATGGATCTTGCAGGCTTTTGATCTCTATGAACAAAGATATGCTGCTGTCAAGATACATCAGCTTAATAAAAGCTGGCGGGATGAGAAAAAAGAAAACTATCATAAGTAAGTGTTATTTCAAAAAACACTTAACCACTTTTTAACAAATTGAAATAGTATTTAAGTAGTCACAATTAATTCTTTACTTTAGGCATGCCTGCAGAGAGTATAGAATACACAAAGAACTGGATCATCCAAGGATAGTAAAGCTGTATGACTACTTTTCCCTAGATACAGATACGTAAGTATGCAAACTGACACCTTTTATGTTTTCAGCCTAATTTGTGTATGTTAACATGTTACTTGAGGAAGAATTTGGTTTGAACATTATACCATAAATACAGTTGCTGTAGAGTAGCCCACTGAATCACTTGCTTAATGGTAAGCCAACACTTAACCTAAATTTCCATTAATTGAGTGGCTAGGCATATGTAATTTAAATTTTGTGGTTCAACCTTGCTGGGTAAGTATTTTTAAATATTGCAAATATTTTTAAAGAATGCATAATTGTCAAAGTATTGTGTAGACGTTTATGTTCATATTATTGTACGTTTTAAACATTAGATATGCTTTTTTGGATAAGAAACTCTCAGGCAGGTTCCAGAGGGTGTCACTCGGGGACAGCTGCCCTCAAAAACGGAACTAAAATGCGGCGTTCCACAGGGCGCCATCCTGTCCCTGATGTTGTTCAACATTTATATGAAGCCGCTGGGAGAGATCATCAGGAGACATGGAGCGGGGTGTTATCAATATGCTGATGACACCCAAATATTCTGTTCCATGTCTTGGTCAGCTGCCATGACAGCAGATGGCGGTTCTCCCCACAGTCAGTGTCTCGAAGCGGTAATGGACTGGATGAGGAAAAACTGACTCTAGCTGAATCCGGACAAAACGGAGGTACTTACAGTAGGGGGCCCCAAACCATGTATTGGGTTGCAACCTCCAGTCCTGCACGGGGTCATGCTCTCTGTTAAAGACTGTGTTTGCAGTCTGGGGGTGCTCGTAGACTCATCGCTTTACATGACAGATCAGGTGAATGCGATAGTCAGAAGTACCTGTTACCAGCTTCGGCTGATACACCAGCTGCGCCCATTCCTGAAAGTAAGGGATCTACAAACTGTAGTGCACACACTGGTAACCTCACAACTCGAGTTCTGTAATGCACTGTACATGGGGCTACCCTTATACCTAACTTGGAAACTACAATTAGTACAAAACATGGCAGCCAGGCTGATCACTGGAACATCTAGGAGTGATCGTATCACAGCGATTTTAAGATCCCTCCACTGGCTGCCTATTGGTTTTCAAGCACAGTATAAAGTGTTGGTGATGACCTTTAAAGCCCTACATGGCTTGGGTCCAACTTGCCATGAGGATAGCCTTCTTCCATATAATCCACCCCGCGCCCTCCGGTCTTCTGGGTGGAAGCTTCTTCAACCGATAAGAATTAGATTGATGGCGACCTCCCAGAGGACATTTTCTGCTACCGCTCCCAGACTCTGGAATGCCCTGCCAGAAGAGATCCATCAGATAACCAACTTAGGGGGGAAGCAGACGAGGGCGTCCAGGACGCCCTGGGCCGGCGCGCCGCGGGGCCGCAGCCTCTGCACCTTGGCACACCGGCGGCGTCCCTGGAAGGAGCGCTAAATCAGCGCTCCTTCCTCAAGACAGCGAAAGTGTGCCCTAAACGCGTCGGGCGCACTTTCCCTGTCTTTTCTGCCGCAGCGCATGCGATCGCTGCGGCGGGAGGTTGCCCTGGGAGTGCCGGCCGTGCGGAGGGCCGGCAGCTCCCAGGGTGACCTCAGGAAGAGGAAGGAGCGCCGTGCGTGCGGCTGCTCCTCCTCTTCCTGGGCTCGGAGACGACTCTATTAGTCGTCTGCCGAGGCCCTGTGATGGCTTTAAAAAAGCCATTAACATGGATCTCTTTCGGCAGGCCTACCCAGAATAAAATCACTTTAAACCTGGTCTCTCCTCATTAGACACCCTCCTCTCCTTTATTTTGCTCGCCCTAGAGTGCCTACTGTGTTAATTGATGTAATCTGTTGTCTTTGTTTAAATTTGTCTAATGTTTTTAAACTGTTTTAATTGAGATTTGTATTTTAACGGGGGTATTATGTTTATTGTTGGGGTTTGTGTCTGTTTTTAGCTGCAAGCTGCCTTGATTGTTATGGCAAAAGGTGGAGTACAAATAAAACTATTATTATTATTATTATTATTATTATTATTAAATTTTATTTTCTTCCTCTTTCTAGGTTTTGTACAGTATTAGAATACTGTGAAGGCAATGACTTGGATTTCTATCTTAAGCAGCATAAACTAATGACAGAAAAAGAAGCCAGGTCTATTGTAATGCAAATAGTAAATGCGCTGCGATATCTCAATGAGATTAAGCCACCTATAATACACTATGATCTTAAACCAGGTAAATCAGAACTATTGGACACATCAGCTATTATGTATCATTTCTGTGAAACTTGTTCATCTCTCCATTCTTACTAGTAGTCAAACTGCCCCTCCTCCCCCCACCCCTTACTGAATTTGTCACAGTCCAGGTTCAAAATTGTTTGGGTTTTTAAATGTAGTAGGGATAGGTGGCACGCAAAAAGGGTCTTGTATTCATAGCAGAGAAAATAACCTTCGTTAACTTGAATCGTTTGCTGAAAAGTTTGTCTGTTTGTTTATCATATTTAGTAGTTTCACTTAAAGCTTTTTTGTCTCACCTTTCTTAGCCCAATTCATTTGATCACCTCTTTATTTTTCACCTTGAAAGTGCCGTTTCTATTTCTTCCCTTCCACCCCATCCTGTCTGCTTCTGAGCTTTAGGTTCTTAACTGTTTTGACTTACATGTTATATTCTTTATCTCTTTGGTTGATATTTTCTATATTTCTTATTTGGTTCCGCATTCAGCTGCATTTATTTTCCTTGAAAGCCAAGGCTTGCTGCATATGTTCTGTCTTGGCAGCTATAAAATAATTAGAAATGGCTTAAAGTAGTATGAAAACTAATAGTTATTAAACATAAAGTCATTCCTTAAATTATGGTTCAAACACTTACTTAAAGTACTTGAATTTATGCACACGCAGATCAGTTTTAAAAGGTTTTAAGTTCCTTGTGTCCTGTGCTTAACCACACAGTTGAATTGTAAATACCAATTGCATGGTCTGCCCTCACTACACAAGAAACTATTCATCATGAGTTTTGCTTTTGAATATGCAAAAAGAGTTGTTTTATTTTGTTTTATTTAGTACACTGTGGGATCATCTTTCTGATCATTGACAATAAACAGAATTAAAAACATAATTACAAAAAACTAGAAAAATGAGAATATAATGAGAGTACACTGCGATCTTGGTATCTGTAGGGGATCCATTCCAGACCTCTTCATGGATACCAAAATCCACAGGACCTCAAATCCTGTTGTCCCCAATGGCAGTATGTGCATGTGGCCACGCTGCCATTAGGGATAACAAGACAAGTAAGACTCCGTTGTCCCCAATGGTGGCATGTGCACATGGCCGCGCCATCATTAGGGACAATAGGACTTCAGGTGATACTGGACACTGAGGGCCCACTGTACAATAAAAATGTTTCAGGCCTTTTTTTCATACCGTTGTAGAAATTTTACTCTCATGCATAATATTATTCATTATGTGGAAGAACTACCAAAATTCTTTCAAAAATAGACTGGATTAGCTTTATTACATGTTTATTGGTGCATCTGTGAAATGTACAGCAAACATGATGTCCAACATTTGTCATACCTTGCATGTACTCATTGAAATGAAAGCTTGGGAAAGCTTAACATTAACCAAATGGTAAATGTTTTGTCTAATATTCTCCAAGCAATGATTTAGACATAATTGCTTCCTCTCAAAATGATATATGGAGATATTCCACAAGTAATTCATAGATATGTGACTTTTGATATGCCTATTCTTAAGAGTGTTTCATTTCTGTACTCATCATAATGAAATTTTACAATTTTGCATTCTAATGGAACTAGACTTCTTTTTATTATTTTTAACATGCTCTCTCTCTCTCTCAATAGGAAACATCCTTTTGGTAGATGGAACAGCATGTGGAGAAATAAAAATCACAGACTTTGGCCTATCTAAAATAATGGATGATGATAGTTATGGTGTGGATGGAATGGACCTAACTTCACAAGGAGCTGGGACTTACTGGTAATATTATTGGTTTCCATTTTGCAAATGTTTTGTTTAGTAACATAGTAAACATTTTATATACCTGCCATACCTATACAATTGACAGATTACGGTAATTCAGTTTTGTATCCTAATAATATTTTTCTATATCATACTGAGATTAATAAAAAGTGGCAACTATGAAAATGTTCATCAAAGTTATAAGGATTTACTGTCTGGCTTCTGGCTTTACACTAATGCAAAGTTTGATACATTTTTTAAAGATAACTTCGGATTTAGCCCTATGTTGGAAGAGAAAATACTGGCTAATATATGTAACACTTGGATTCAATGTGCTAATTGTTGTTTGTGTTTTGTGGCAATTGCCATGTGCTTCATTAATAAATAATCAAAACCAGCATCCTGCCAATCCAACTGCTTGAATATATTGAATGCATTGCATGTTTTACTTGAATATTGCATGGTTACTTAAGCTAAAGCAGGGACCGGCAACCTACAGCCCGGGGGCCGGTTAAGGCCCCGGTCCCTGGACTTACCGGCCCAGGCCGAAGGTTGCCGCTGCACATTTTTGCCACTCTGCGGCTGCGCTCACCGCGACTGCCATTTTGGATATCAAAATGGCAGTCGCAACGCATTTGCGCCTGCACAGTACTCTTGCGCATGTGCAAACGCGTCACGGCCGCCATTTTGATTTCCAAAATGGCATCCGCAACATGCTTGAGGGCACACGCTGCCATTCCCCCCCCCCCCTCGGCCCAGCCAAGACCTGGGCTACGGGTGACTGGCCCAGGTCTTAAAAAGGTTGCTTTCCCCTGAGCTAAAGTATTCAAAAATTCTATCCCTCCTTCAGCCTTCACAGTGGCTTACATTCATACTATCCATAGTTTTTGTTATAGCCTCACCATTTTTAGATTATGAGGTTTAGGCTCTCACTCTCAGATGCCCTCCCTCACTTTCTGATTTGGCCATGTCATTGTCTGTTATATTTAAATAAGCATAATGTAATTTGTGTTTTTAAGGTGAACTAGAAGTGGAAATCACTGATAGAAGTAGGCTTCCAGTTTGAAAAGGAAGCATAATTGCTTGTCAATTGGGATGTAATGGGTTTATTTTACCCAAAGTGAGAAGTCTTGAGTGGGAATTGGAGCGCACTCAAGAAGGACAGGACTTGAAAGTCTTTGGATGTGCAAACTGTGCTTTGTTGTAATGTGAACTATAAATCCATTATACTCTGAAGAGTAGTAGGAATTATTTATTTCATTTGTATGCCATCTTTGTCCCAGAATGGGACCCAAAGTGGCCCCAAAGAGAATCAGTTAAAAAAACACCTTAACAGTAAAAAATTAAAAATAATTTAAAATTCCCTCATAAACAATATACAGTTATTTAAAATACGTTTTTAAAAAAACAACAACATTGCACGAGAAGCTTCCCTGCTTACACATGAAAGAAAGAAGTTGGCAGTATGAGCTTTCATAAATTTGAGTCTACTTCCTCAGATGCATTTGGTGCAGTAGAAAGCCAGGGACAGATCTGTATAAGTCATTTGTATGTGAGAACATCAATTCAAATTCAAAATATTTTGTGTATGGAAATGAAGAGGTAAGTCCAGTTTTAATAATGTTCGTTGGTGGACAAATGTAGTAAGGAAGCTGAGGCCTTCAGGTAAGGAAAATGGATGTGTGTGGGAAACAGAGAGGGATGTGATGGGTCAAGGGCATCCTCATGAGGATGGGGGTTAGATAGTGTTGAAATGCAGTGTGCCAAGAAATCGTTATCTCTATTCAATCCATTATCTCTATTCACCCCATTGTGGATTAATTCCAATTCTACTGTTTCTCTTTCCAATCTACCATTGTAGTTCTTTTCTTCACGGACCACTGTTCTGAGGTCTGAGATGGAATGCCCAGAGAGATTGAAGTGTTCTGCCTCTAGTTTTTGTGTATTCCCATTCCTAATGTCTGATTTATGTCCGCTTATCCTCTGGCGCAGGGACTGGCCTGTTTGGCCAATGTAAGAGGGCTAAAGGACATTGCTGACATAATATGACATAAATCACATTGGAAGATGAGCATGTGAAAGTCCCCCTAATATTGTGGGTGAAGTTATTAGGTCTTGTGATGACATTTCCTGAATAGATGATGGGCAGAATTGGCATCTTGGTTTGTGGCAAGGCTTTGTACCCTTGTCTGTATCTGTGTTGTCTGTCTGTGATCTGCCTGTGATCCACCAAATGCATCTGAGGAAGTAGACTGAGGGTTACAGAAGCTCATGCTGCCAATTTCTTTCTTTCATTTAGTCTCAAAGGTGCTACAAGATCTCTTTACATACTGATTATAGACTGACATGGCTATACCTTTGAATTCTGCTTACACATTAAAAGACAAAAATGATTTGCATGCTGGTGAAAGGAAAGCAGCCTAGCCTTGTAGAAGAGAGTTCCAGTGGATGGGAGTGGCCACTGAGAAGCCCTCCCTTATGTCCTCACCAAGCAAGCTTGTGATGGTTGTGTGACTGAGAGAAAGCCTTCCATTGTAGCTCTTAGAACTCTGGCAGGTTTGTATAGGAATTACAACAGAGCAAATCCCTAGGAGTCAACATGACAAGACATAGTTTTTGAGAGTGGTCTTTCTCATATATTTGTAGTAATTACAATGTATGTGCAGTAGGACATGAAAGTTACAAATGTTCATTGGTCTCCCTGTAATCATATTTGTATCTTGCTATCTTTGGCTGAGCTTATTTAGCTCCTACATACTTCCAAAAACTAGGCTGGTACTGGAAAGGAAACCCGGTTAGCCTCTGTTTGTAGTAAATATGTTTCCCCCCCCCCCTTCCTTTCTTTTTTCTATCCAGGTATTTGCCGCCAGAGTGCTTTGTTGTGGGTAAAGAGCCTCCAAAGATATCTAACAAGGTGGATGTGTGGTCTGTTGGAGTAATCTTTTTCCAGTGTCTGTATGGTCGAAAGGTAAATGTCTGTATGGTCGAAAAGTAAAGTTTTCCATTTTGAAGTTTTCCATATTTTGAAATTTATCCAAAAGATTACTAGTGCAGTTTTTAGGAAAATCGTATCCCCCAAATAGGTGCTACAAATATGTTCCAGTGTTTCCCAACACTCGTTGACAACTTATTAAAAAGTGGCTTAATTTTAGAATTTTAAAAAGTAGAATTGGTGACTGATTGTCTTTTTTAAAAAATTACCATCATGAAGTCTGAACCTTTCTCTTTCTTTCTAGCCATTTGGTCATAACCAGTCCCAACAAGATATACTCCAAGAAAATACAATATTAAAAGCCACTGAAGTACAGTTTCCAGTGAAGCCTGTTGTGAGCAATGAAGCCAAGGTAGTGTCCATAAACTCAAGTGATAGAATACTGTGTAATCTAGATCAGGATGGATTTTGTTTCATATTAAGACTGAGAAATTCCATCAAAGATAACAAAATGTGTGTGGTACTTTTGTTTAGAGCAATAGTAGGCTGTTTTGAATAAACTCTACCCAAGCTTTACAAGACTGTGTTTGTGCTGCTCTTCTAGGTTTGGATTTTTAAAAATATTACATGGTGTAGTGCTTATCTCAAAGTGTCTCATCTCAGTTACTCTGCCTACTACCCATCCTGGTCTATGTTTCTACTACTTCCCTTAGGTGGGCTGGGCAACTGTGGCAGGTCCAGAGATGACTTGTTTGCCCTTGGGACTCTTTGTAGGCCCAAAATTGGCAAGAAGAATGCTAAAGAATGAAAATGAAAACTGGAAATAGCCAGAAGCCCACTTCTGTTTTGGAAAACACTTAGTCTTTTTATATTTAGCAGAGCTAATGGGTCTGCAATCTATTTAAAAGGTGACCTGCCACTCCCAAAGGTTTCCAGGAAGGTCAGCTGACATTTTTGTTCCCAAAAGAAGAAAAGTCCAGGAGTTTAGGGGTGAGAGGCCACAAAAACTGCCCTTGGGGCTCACTCTTGGCCTACCCTTGCTTGAGGTTCTCATCAAGACTCTTGAAAAAGTTTCAGATAAGTGACTATCCAAGTATTAAAGTCAACATGGACTATTTGCTTTTAAGTTCACGTGATATCTTCTAAATTCTGAATTTGGGGTTTTACTAGGTCACTATGGCTAGGGAACCAGTAAATGAAAAATGTACATCAGGAACTGTGCCACACTAAAAATGAAATACATGGGAATCAAGATTGCTGTTTTCTTCCTTGTGCCATTTTTTTAAAGTAATGAACAGATAGATCTTGTGTTGCTTTAAAAAAAAGAAGACAAGATAATTATGTCTAAAGAAGGTGTTGCTGGCCAGATCAAAGCATCTAATCTTGTATTTCTGCTCCAATCCAAAGAACATAACATGTAGCCCTTGTAGTTCTTCCATACATACACAAGAACATTCTGACTTTCCTTGTGGTTTCAGCTTCTCATGCTGGTTCTGATATCACTCCACTGGCTTCCCTAACTTTCAGGAAAAGCTTATCAAAAGGGCTGCTGTGGGGAAAATGTGAAATATGTGTGTGCAACACAATCCCTGGAACCCTACAACACAATCATTTGGATTCTTCCTTCTGCTTCTGATATCAGACATCCAGGTGCCCTTAGGAAATTCAATTGTAGATAGAGCACTACCACTCTGCAGGTTGCTCTGTTGTTATTTACTGTCAAGATGACTTCACCTTACAGTGACCATATGGATGTGAGACCTCCAAGATCCCCAGTCATCAATGTCCCTGCTCACATTGACTAACATTTCTTATTTAGAGGTATTGAACCTCTCAGCTTTGAGATGCTGTTTTTGTATTTCTTGTGTGACTACTAGGTTTTCATAGACCTATATTTTCATAGGTCTTAAATTAAAAAAAAAATTGGGTGCTGATCACAATGTATTGTGGCATTAAATGTTACGGATTTTCTGTTCCATGAACCAGTATTACATTGTGGCTTATGTAAAATCCCACAAATGGGGCCATTCTGGAGCAGTCCCATCATGGCAAGAAGTCTGGAGCTCTGTGCCTAACCTCACAAACAATCTTTGTTCAGTAGTCAGGCATTCAGCCTCTCAGGGAGTAAATCGCTCCTCTTCTAATCACTGACACTTGAGTGATGTCTGCCTGTGTTTTGGATTTGGCAATACCTGAAGATTTTGCTCTGCATATATTTTATAAGCACTATTACAGTACAGAAGTATGTGCTTTGGTGGTTTAGGTTTTTTTTCCACAAATCAGAATAACTCTTTGCTCTAAACCCCCCCCCCCAAATTTTGCTCCAAGAAAATTTAACTAAAATTATCTCCAATTTCCTACAGTAGGTTGTATCCCTCTGCTGACAGAAGACTATTTAATATCAGAGAGGCTTCTGTCAGCAAAGGTCAGCAAAGCATTTTTCACGGGAACTCTCCCCCCTTCTCCCTTGCAGCTGCTTGTGCCCCCTTCTGCTCCAGAGAGTTACAGGGCCCTTTAGAGCAGCATGGTGGCAAGGCTGTGATGAGTGGAGGTCAGCAAAAAACAGTCCCCTCTCCATTCTATTGATGAGATTCTTCACTGGATCAAGGAGTGGTAAAATAGTTATGTGCAGCTGAATATGTTTTGGTTTTACATTTTTTACTTATTTTGTAAAATATATTAGGCACATATTACAGAAAGGCACTGAAACAAATTAGATATAGGATCAGATGTAGTACACACTCCATACGCTTTGCAAATCGGGCTTTCTGTGTGCAGTTGATTGCCTCTTTTTGCATCTTGCCTGAAATGGGAAGCATTCATAAATAAAATCTGAGGTTTCTGTGTTCTGTACTAGTTGTCAGATTCTGTCAAATTGTGTTCATAAGGCAGACCTCTTTCTGAGAATGCCTTTGTACATAACATTTTAAAAGGTTCTCCTTTTAAAAGTGCTATCAACTATTCATAAAACATTATTTCAGCTAGTTTAGTCTGGCACTACCTGACCTTGAAATGATTTTCACAATAACATGCTGTCATGTTATCAGTGTAGAACAGACAAGCATCTAGGGATTGTCACAACGCTGAAAATAAAAAGATAGTAAATTGTAAAATTAATTAGGTTGTTAAGAGGATCAGTAACAGATTTTGGTCTCCCAGCTTTTCTAAAGGTGGGTACGTCGTAAACAAATCAAAAACTTTACTGGGCATTAAAACAATAGTGCTTTCATCTGCAGATATTTTCAAACGTCATTGGCAGTTTATTATGATCTTCCTCCCCCCCCCCCCCCCCCCCCCCGTAATTCTTAGGGGGAAAGAAATTAAACATTCTAAGCACTTCATGTTAGTGCCTGCCCATCTGTACATTAATCAAGATTTTTTAGTGTGATGGTGGATGGTTTAGGAAGCAGTAGCTGAGCAGAGCTTGTTGCAGACCATCTGTGGAATTCAACATGTGATCAAATGTAAACAATGGACGTCCAGCTCATGCTTCCATTTATGGGAGGAGTAGCTAATACCCCAGAAGACAGGATCAAAATTCAAAATG
>CM034701.1:173269057-173279609 GCA_020142125.1 Phrynosoma platyrhinos | reverse complement strand
GTGTCTTGTTCGTCGGCTTCGAATTCCAATGGCATCTCCTCTCTCAATTAATGTCTTCGGATGGTAATGGGCTGGATGAGGAAAAACAGATTGAAGCTGAATCCGGACAAGATGGAGGTGCTCGCGGTAGCGGCCCCGAAACCAAGTATTGGGTTGCAACCTCCAATCCTGGATGGGATCACATTCTCCTCCAAGTGCTTCTTGACTCATCGCTACTGATGATAAATCAGGTAAATGCGACAGTCAGGAGCGCCTGTTATCAGCTTCGGCTGATATGCCAGCTGCGTCCTTTTCTGGAAGTAAGGGATCTCGAGACTGTTGTGCACATGCTGGTAACCTCACGCCTCGATTTCTGTAATGCACTCTACATGGGGCTACCCTTGTGCTTGGTTCAGAAATTACAGCTGGTACAAAATATGACAGTCAGGCTTGTTTCGGAAACATCCAGGAGGGACCACATTACTCCGGTTTTGAGGTCCCTCCACTGGCTGCCTATCAGCTTTCGGGCCCAGTACAAGGTGTTGGTTATCACCTTTAAAGCCCCAAATGGCTTGAGTCCAAGCTATCTCAGGGACCGCCTCCTCCCATACAATCCTCGCCGCACGCTCCGGTTCTCTGGGAGGAATTTGCTGCAGCCTCAAAAATCGAGGCTTGCAACAACCTCCCAGAGGACTTTCTCAGTTGTTGCCCCCAGACTCTGGAATGACCTGCCAGATGAGATCCGTCAGTTAACATCATTAGACAGCTTTAAAAGGATGAATCTCTTCCGTCAGGCCTTTCCAGATTAACTATCCCGGCCTCAAGTACCCCCACCCCAATGATCTTCGCGTGGCCCCATTTAAGGATGGATGAGGAACATTGCTGTGGGCCTAATATTGTCTTTTTGGGAAATTGTTTAAGTATTTTAATTGTTTTAATTGTTGAGCTGTGGTTTTAATTCTATGATTTAATACTGTTTTAAGGGGGGAGGGATTGTTGGTTTTGGGATATTATGTATGATCTTATGGTTGTGAGCTGCTCTGATTGGTTTTCTAAAGGGCGGGATATAAATATTATTATTATTATTATTATTATTATTATTATTATTATTATTACATGAACAGTCAAAGTTAGGGTTGAATGAAGGCTTTTGGATTAGTTTTGGTTTTCACATGAAAATCCAGTTTAGCTCTAAACAGGAAGCACATTCAAATTGTGCTGCTGAACACATTCTCTTTTTAAAACACTGTTTCAAATGTCTACTTACTCTTTGTCATTTTAAAAATTACAAGTGGAGTAGATGGAAAAAAGAGAGGTTTTTAAAAGTTTGTTGTTTCTTTGGTGAGAAGGTTTGGAAAAGGGGGGCTTTGGTGAGAAGGTTTGGAAAAGCTATGGGAATTGGGAACTGGAGGTGGGTGCTGGTTTTGGCGCCAAGGGTGTTGGGTGGAGTTTAGTGCTTTAGGGCAGGGGTAGGCAACCTTTCCCCTTTAAGGGCTGAGGGACTTCAGCTCCCAGAATCCCCTGCTTTAGGGGGTTTAAGATATCATTTGACTTGGAGGGGGGCAGTTCTGGCTTAAACTCTGACTGGTGAATTTCTGACTATGTTCTCAATAAATGTCTTGGTGGTTCAACTTGCTGGACTTATTGATACACAGAGTTTCTGAATTTGCTCAAGTCTGACAATACCTTCTCACACTTACACTCACCTTCTTCTACATACATACCTTCTACACTTACTTTATATCTCTTCATTCTCTCTTCTCATCTCCTTTTTATACACATTCTCCATTAGTTTCTTCCTTCCAAATTTCTCCTTTAATACTGACTTCCTTTCCACCAATATCTGTCTCATCTTATTCTTAATTTGACTTTCTTATTTTTCTCATTAATTTATCTTATGAACTTCATCTCAAAACACTAATCATTCATTCCATAAGTTCTATGTCTCCCCATTCTAATTTAAGAAAATTTATTATCTTTCCCCATTCCTCATAAAATTGTTCTTTTGATCTGGCTCTTAATGCCTGGGTTAATTTATTCATTTCCATCATAGCATACAACTTATTAGCCAAACTTCCTTTGATGGGGTATCTTTGCTTTTCCATCTTTGTGCATAAATCATTCTTGCTGTAGTCACCATATAAAATATAATCTTACCATATTTTCTTTCTATTTCATCCTCAAATATTCCTAAGAGATAAAATTCTGGTTTTAACTGTAATTTTATCTTTAACATTTTGCTTATCAAATTATTTATCATTCTCCAATTATTATTTGCATTTTTACAAGACCACCAGCAATTGTAAAAAGTAACTGCATCATTTCCACATTTCCAACAATGATTATTCTTTAGTTTATAAATTTTTGCAATTTTGTCTGGTGAGCGATACCATTGCAAAAAACATTTCCCCTTAAGTCCTAAAAAACTATATATTTGACTCCTTTGATCTGCATTTTTCCCATTGTTCCAATTGTATGGGATGACTGGTATTCTTGGCCCATTTAATCATGGATTCTTTAACAATTTCATCCTCCATTTCGAATTTCAGTAATACCGCATAAAGTTTCCCTATTATTTTAACTTCCCTTCAATTAGTATTTTTTTCAATTTCCATTTTCTCTCCTTTACTTTCAAAACCGTATTACAAACCTCTCATAAATCTGTCTGTGAACCAATTTATCATCCACCCCTCATTTTGCAGTTCCTCTTTTGGCTTCATTTCTAATTTACCTTTTTGTTCCCTCAACATATCTTTGTATTTATACCAAATTTCTTCACTATTCATTTCCTTTTTATAATGCTTCATGGGGGGATATCCACATTGTCAATTTGGGTATTATTCTTCTGTATGTATTCCATAACCATAACCTTGATTTAAGAAAGATTTATTTTGATTGTCTTTTTAATATGCTAAGTATGCATGCCACCCATATCTTATTCCATTGCCCTCTAATTCTAATAGTCTGTTGTCTGTTAAGGTCACCCATTCTCTTATCCACATTAAGGAACATGCCTCAAAATACAACTTTAGGTTAGGGAGTCCCATTCCTCATCTCTCTGGTGCATCTTGTATATATTTTAGTTTGATTCTCAGTTTCTTTCCTCTCCAAATAAATTGAGCAATGTCTTTGTGCCAATCTGTAAATATTTTCTCTGTGGTTATAATAGGTAACATCTGGAATAAAAAATATTTTTGGCAGTATTGTCATTTTGACTACTGATATTCTCCCTATCAATGTTAAATTTAATCTATTCCAATTTACCATCCTTCTCCATAGTTTTTTGTAATTATTTTCATATAGTTCTATTGATTTTTTTTGTAATCTGTATTCCTAAATATTTTGCTTCTTTCCCCACTTTTATTCCTGCTTTCTCTTTGAATCTTCGTTCTTTTTCTTTTCCCATATTTTTGTTAAAATAATTCATTTCCCCTTATTAATTTTACATCCTGTTGCTACTCCAAATTCTTCCAACAATTTCATCAACAATTCTACATGCTCCAACAGGTCTTCTACTATAACTGCTAAATTTATTTATTTATTTATTTTTATCCCACCTTTTTCCCAAAGTGGGACCCAAATCGTCCACGAATGCCCTGATCTTATAGCTATGTTTTTTAATGGTGACCCCTCTTAACTTATTCGTTTTAATATCCTTTATAAAGATCTTTATAATTAGCAGGAATAATAGTGGGGACAAGGGGCAGCCATGACATGTTCCCTTTTGAATTTTTATATTCCCTTCTCTCACCATTAATTCTAATTTATGCTTTCTGATTCTTATAAATCTTCTCTACCCAGCTGAGAAAGTTTTGTCCCACATTTATTTTCTTTAATACTCTAGTATTGTATGCCAATTTACTGAGTCAAAAGCCTTTTCCAAGTGCAAGAAGAACAAACCCATTTTTAAAATCATAATGCTGTTTGTAATATTCCATCACATCTATTATAACTCTTAGATTCTCTCTCATTTGATGATTTGGTAGGAAGCCTCATTGGTCTTCATCTATTATATTTTTTAAACAATTTTTCAATTTGTTAGCCAATATCATCAAGAATATTTTATAATCATTATTGAGGAGCAGTCTGTAGTTTACTCGGTCCTGTATATTGTTTACATCCTTAGGTATTAACATTATTTCTGCTTCCCTCCAGGTTTCTGGTATATTTCCTTTTAAAGACTCATTCATTATTAACTGTGGGTGGGTGATATCCCTATTTCCTCACTAAAAATGTGATAAAATGACATCATTAACCCATCTAATCCTGGCGCTTTCCTTTCCTTACACGCTTTTATAGCTTCCCATACTTCTGTTTTGGTTATTGGGACATTTAGCTTTTGTTGCTGTTCTTCCATTGGTCTCCCTATTTCTCTTTTGTCTAAATACTCCCTGATTTTTTCAATTTCTACTAATTGCTCTGAATACAATTCCGTATAATAATCTTGAAAAAATTTTTTGTTGTTGAGTATACGCTGTCTCTCCCTTTCTTATTTCCACAATACTTTTATTCTCTTTTTCTTTTCTTATTTTATATGCCAACCATTTACCTGTTTTATTTGCATGTTCAATTTTTTTGTTTATTTAATTTTAATTTCTTCTTCAATTCTATTTTTGCCTCTATTTCAATCTGTTTCTGTAACATTTTATCTGTCTTTGTACTTCTTTCTCTCCTGGGCTTATACTTTATACCTTATTATACTGTATTATACCTTACCAATAAAAAAGGAAAAGAAAAAAGCAAATAGTAAAAGGGGGAAGAGAAACAAAGACAAATAAACACCAAATTTCTGAATTCACCACTAGATATCACCCTTTCCTCCAAAATGGTTCTTCCCTTCTGTTTATTTTATCTCTAGTTCTCAGTATTTTCAAGGACACTATTAATAAACCTCCCTACTCTCAATTAAGTTTATCTCGCTACAATTAGATTATTTACTTCCTTGTTTTCTATTCTTTCTTTTCTCTTTCTATTATTCTTCCCTATCTTCTAAAGTCCACTTATTACTAAATTTAAAAAGGCAAATAATTCCCTTTACACAGACAGATTTATCTCTCTCTCCTACTATCCAATTCTTCAATTCAAGCAAGTTTTCTTTTCTACTTATATGTTACTACCCTTATATATTTTACATTAAAAATAATAATGTTTAGGTGGAATCTCTTTTACTGTACTTTGAACCCATTGCTCCATGTATTGTTCTCTGGAGTAGCAGAAAACAAGCTTGTTCCAGCCTCACCATGACATTTAATGGCTATCATGTCACCCCTTAACCTTCTCTTCCCCAGGTGAAACATGCCCAGCTTACTAAGCTATCTCCTCATAGGGCATCATTTCCAGGCCTTTCACCATTTTGGTCACTCTGCTCTGAACATGCTCCAGCTTGTCCACCTCCTTCTTGAATTGTGGTGCCCAGTTTGAGAACTGTTCAGCAATCCAATGAAATGCATATACAGCAAATCTGAAACACGAGAGTGAATGTGTTTTAAAAATGTGGATCATAAAATTATGAGTGGAAGGGAGTGCAAGGGCCATCTAATCTAGTCCCTGGACTAGTTGCTTTATGCTACTAAAGCACTCCTGAGAGACAGCTGTTACCCAGAGTGCCCTTAATTTCTAAAAATATGATAAACCTCATATGCTACCCACTGTTCCTCTGATATCAAAAACGAGGAATTCCCTGATGACCTCCAGATTAACTCTGGCAGGGAAATTGGAGGCAAAAGTCCTCGGCGCCCATGATCTGGGCAGACCCCTCTTATGCATATCCCCCAGATAGTCTAGGAGAGTTGCAGAAGGGATTTTCCCCGATGAGCTATTGGAAGGTGCTTTGTGTCACCCAGGTGCAAGCATCCTCGAACATCAAAGATGTAAGCCTCAGACATCAAAGGTGTAATGCGCACATTGTGTCCCTCAGCCTCACACCCCTTCCCAACGGAAGGCACATTTTTGACACCTAGTCGAACACTTTCCCAGGAAATGGGCCCCTCGGATGAAGATCGCCAACTACAAAGAAATCCTATACAACCAGGCGCCATCACCACCCTTATTGCCTTTCGCCCCAGGGCCCGTTTGGCCCTATATAAGCCCCAGATTTTGGTCAGTCAGTGTGCTATCTTCTTGGTCAAAATGACTCCACGTCACTCTGACTTCTGAAGCTAGTTACCTGCAAGTCTGCTCAAACCCCAGGCTGTGGAGCAAGACTTGTCTTCCACCATCCCGCATCCCATTTGCTTCCCGGAGGAAGACTACATCTTGGTAAGCATCACCCTTAGTAACACCTGCATTCTGTTCCAAACTCCAACCCTGATTTTCCTGAGCCTTGAGTGTGTGTGTGAGTGTGTGGTCTGTGAGTGAGTCTCCCCTATTTCAATAAACTAGCTAGCTACTGACATCAGTATCAGCTTCATTTCTTGGAACTCCCTGGTCTCTTGGTATAAATATCGGGAGGGTGATCCCTTGGGCTCTTGTAGCCGGCCCCCTTTTGCTATACTTGAGCTAATAATAAAATTCCCCTAAGGATTTTGTGCTAGACAGCCAGCCATTCAAATTCTATTTAAAACCACAAAAGAAGGAGAATCCACCACCTTCTAATGCAGTCTGCTCCACTGTCAGCGGTCAGTCTTCTCCAAGTTAAAACTGATGTCTAAAAATGGACACAGTATTCCAAGTGACATCTGGCCAAAGTACATCTCACCTGACTCCTCAGCAACTGCTGGCCACCCCAAATCCACAGGTAGTGTGCTGAGCAACTTTCCTCTCACGAACCTCCCAACTGGAATCTCTGCTTCTGGAATCAGGTACAATACCATCCTTTGCAATCCTGAAAATCACTATCTGCTAACACCTTTTATATTGTTAGTTCCTGTATATGTATGTGAGTCTATCTTTTTACATTAAAGTTTATTTCCTTTTTTTGTGTTATAAATAAAACTACATTTGGAGCTTGCATCTGGTATGCACAGGCTTGACATCTGCTTTTAGTTATCCAAAGCCCTCTCAGCAGCTTTACTTGAACTAATAAACTTCCCCCTATTAAATATTGGTTGTTGGTGCCCTTTGGGACCCTGGCATATTGAGTAACACAAGTTCCATTTCAATCACACTCCAGGATAGAAAAGTTTTGGTCATCTTAGATGGAAGACCTACACTGGGAACTGCTCATGGGAAGTGCGTCTGTTGGTTCTGCTAGACCTTTCACCAACCATGGTATCCTTTCAGGTCATCTTGCTAAGATGGAACTTGGAGGCACTGTTTTACCTAGAATCTAGAAAGTTGTGGTGGTGGATCCCTCTTCAGCCCCTTGACTATTAACCTGTGGAGTCCCTCAAGGCTTGTTTTTGTCCTACATGCTATTTAACATATACACAAAACTGCTGAGGGCAGTTGTCCAGAGTTCTGGAGTTCAGTGCCATCAGTATGCTGATTACATCCAACTCCATTATTCTTTTCCAAGGAAGCTGTTTCCATTCTAAATTGGTGCCTGTTGTCAGTAATGAACTGGATGAGGATGAACAAACAAACATAATCCGTAGGTGCTCTTCATCAGTCTAAAGGCAAATCAAGGAATTGAGATTCAACCCGTGCTGGAAGGGGTTACACTCCCCCTGAAGTTATGAGTTCACAGTTGTGGTGTCCAGGAGTGCATTTGCTTAAGGATTATGCACCAGCTACACCCATAAATTGTGGTCTATGCCTGAATTACATCCAGTTTCAATCACTATAATAGGCTCTACATGGTGCTGCTTTTGTTGTGTGCTTGAAAACAAAGAGCTGCAGCCAGATTATTAACTGGGGCTGACTACAGGGAGCACACAAGTCTCTTGCTGCATAGGATCCACTGCTGCCAGTCAATTTCTGGGAATAATTCAAAGTAATAATTATGACCTATAAAGTCCTATGTTGGGTCCAAGCAATTGGCAGAGCATATCTCCACATATGAACCTGTTTGTGTTTTGAGATCTTTTGGGAAGGTCCTTCTCTCTGATCTACCCCCTATTAGGAAGGATAGCTCAAATATGCAAGAGTGGGACCCTAACAACACCCCACGAGATCAGAGTACCGATGTGTATTCCAGAGGACTAAGAGATGCCATAATGGATGACACTGAGGCAGGCTTCTTCAATTAAAGTCTAAATATTTATTAAAGGGGAAAACTGCACACACACAAATATAATGCACAGAGTCACACTGCACACTTAGAAGTAAAGGAGTGAAAGCGGGAATAGACTGAGATAGGCCAGACTATGGGAGATACTCACTTCCGAAGGCTTCTCTGGGACCGGATGTGGATGTGGATGATGGTAATGATGATACACGGTCGCCAAAATGGGGGGATGGGATGGCTAAGGGAGCTATGATCAGAGCACAGATTGACATGGAGTCAAGATGCACTCTAAGGATAGCATGTGGAGTCTAAGAATCTAGGGCAGGGGTAGGCAACCTTTCCCCTTTAAAGGCTGAGGGACTTCAGCTCCCAGAAGCCTCAGCCATGTTGGCCATTAGTCTCATGTTGGCCAATAGCTCCTGGGATTCTGGGAGCTGAATTCCCTTGGTTCTTAAAGGGGAAAGGTTGCCTACCCCTGATCTAGGGGTTTATATAGGCAATATCTTGCTTCTAGCTTGATGGCTTTGCTGAAACTTGGACAAAGGAGCTGATTGCCTTGGCTTTGTTAAGCGGAGGTGTGAGGATGGCCTAAACAATGCACTTGGGTCTTGACACAATCAAGGAGGGGAGGCTAGAGAAAAAGGGTGCAGTTAAATCTGATCACTGCCCCATCAGGAGTAAGACTCAGGATAAACAAGCACTATTATGTTGACTTTTAGGATAATGGTCTTTCCCCTTTAGCAACTCCCAAACCTGTCTGGGAGGGAATTTTCCAATCATTTGGACAGGCCTTCCCTGGGCCTACCTGACCTGCCATCTAGAGGATTATGGCTGAGATCCCACAGAAGTCAGTTCGGGATCATTGAGGGAACTCCACATGTGTCCCAAAATTTTATTATTTTCATATTTGCTAACACCCCTTACATGTACATCTGATGAGAGGGCCTTTTTGGTGGCTGCTCCCAGGCTCTGGAACTCCCTTCCAAGGAGGCTATCCCAAACTCTTTTGTTATGCTTTTGTAGGCATGTGAAGACCTTTTGTTTTGCCAGCTCTTTAGGGACTGATTGCTCAGAGAGAAAGGCCTTTAATAATATGCTGTATTGTCTATATCTGTTGCTTTCTTTTTTGTGGGGACATGCTTTAATTTACTTTTCATTCTCTTGATAGTATAATTATATTTTAACTTTTCATGATGTGTACTTTTAGCTGTATCTGTGCTACCTTTTTTAAGCTGTATTGTCCAGGGGCAGAGGGAAAGATGGGATAGGATATAAATGAGAAGGAAAAGGAAGAAGACAACCTTTTTATTTTAAGAAATGAAGGTAGATGTCTCACACTGAGGGGAGAGAACATAACTGAATGCCACAGTATTATACCACTTGTTTTAGGACCAACAAATATCACATGTGCAAATATCTTCAGGTTCTCCAGAACGCCTGAGTATTAGGTGCTGAGCAAGTGAAGCATTTCCTGACAGTCAATTGCAAGAGTGCAGGAATAGTGGGATCTAGGAAGGTTCTTTGTTATTTTCCACAGGACTCTTAATGCCAGAAGCATTGACATTAATTGTGTTGGCATAGTTGGCTCCCTGCCCAAACACTACTAAGGGTGCACATTATGGTTATTAGGGAACAACATAATGAGTTCAACTTTAAAGACTCCCTTTTTGGCCTTCCAAATTCTTTAAGTATGCAAGTCATGTCCTAGGCTCACAGAAAGAAATGCCTGGTTCAGCAGCAGTGTTTTTGGTTCCTTGTTATGAATGAGTGAGTGAGAATTGACCAGCTTGTCAAGTCCAACGTTCTCACAGGTGTCAATATGTGCCTGCTTAAGAGCTTTTCCCAAGTATTTGAGTCTTTTCCCTTTCAACACAATGCTAAATACATAATAGCTATTCAATTCTTGAGGGAGAGCAAAAGATCTTCTCTCAAAAGTAGCCCTTCTTGGGGTGGTAGTAGATTTGTGCCTATGCAAATGGCCCAGTGGGAAAGGACACCCCCTCTTCTCCACTCCGTGTCTTTTCCCTTGTAGTTACTACTCAGAGGGTTGAGGAAACTTGCTGAATGGAGAGAGCTGTGGTGAAGGAAGGTGAGGGGTGGTCCCCTAGAACTGGATGAATCCATGTTCCCTCAGAAGATGGATTCTAAATTCAATCTAAGATGTTCTCAGGCACTGACATTTTAACTGATGTGTTAGAAAGCTTTTTTAAAAAGATAATGTTATCCTTACCACTTCCCATTAGCTATTGGCTGAAGTCTTTCCAAGGGCCTGAGTAGACAACACAGGATAGTCCCTGGGTCTGCACATGGACAGGCAGGTGTTTGCATACATGCACACACATGCACTGACCCAGGGTCTCTCCTTACCTTGCTGATATGTGAACCATCTGAGGAGCCTCCCAGTCACCCTGTCAGATATGGAAATGAATCATAGAATCATAGAATCATAGAGTTGGAAGAGACCAC
>CM034701.1:173225119-173237035 GCA_020142125.1 Phrynosoma platyrhinos | reverse complement strand
TGGGATTTGTGTGGATTAACCAGCAGATTTCCCCCGTGTGATAACCTCTTTAGGGAAGCACTGGGAGTGATCCCATGGTCAGGAATACTAAGGAGAAGGGAGTTCAGGATGGATGGGAGTTTATCAAAAGGGAGATACTGAAGGCACAATCTCAAACTGTTCCAATGAGAAGGAAAAATGGGAGGTGTCTCAAGAAACCAGGTTGGGTGACAAAAGAACTTTCAACTGAACTAAGTTTTAAATGGGAGATGTATAAGAAATGGAAAAGGGGCAAAATCACTAAAGAGGAATTCAAACAAATAGCTAGCACATGTAGGGGTAAAGTCAGGAAAGCCAAAGCGCAGAATGAGCTCAGGCTTGCTAGAGGGGTTAAGAAGAATAAAAAGGGCTTTTGGGGCATGTCCGTAGCAAAAGAAAGAAGGTAATGGTAGGACCACTGTGCAGAAAAGATGGAGAAATTCTAACAGGGGACAGAGAAAAGGCAGAACTACTCAACACCTTCTTTGTCTCAGTCTTTTCATAAAGGGCTTTTTTGGGTATGTCCGTAGCAAAAGAAAGAAGAAGGAATTGTTGATTTCCTTCCTTGATTTTCACACCTCCTTCCTCCAAGTCTAAACCCTGCTCTGGGTATGATATTTTCTGTATATTAGTTTAACAAGTAGGGTGATAGAATGCAGCCTTGCCTGACCCCTTTGCCTATTGGGGATCCTTCCATTTCTCTGTATTCTGGCCTGATGGTAGCCTCTTCTCCTGAATTCAGGTTACACATCAGGACATCAGGGTGAGTACCACACCCATTTCTTTAGGAATGATTCATGGTTTTTCATGATCTATATACAATCAAAGAGTTTGCTGTAGTCTATAGAGCATAGACTAGTTTTCATTTGGAATTCTTTGGTGTGCTCCTTTATCCAATGTATGTTTGCAACGTGATATCTAGTGCCCCTTTCATTCCTGAACCCAGCTTGCATATCTGGCATTTCTCACTTCATATATGGTCGAAGTCTTTGATATAGAATTTTGAACATGACTTTGCTTGCATGGGAAATTTATATAATGGTCCTGTGGTTACTGCAGTCTTTTGTGTCTCCTTTTTTTTTTGCGGGGGGGGTGGTGGTAGGAATATATATTGAGCATTTCCAAACTGTTGACCGTTGTTTTGTTTTCCCTATTTGTTGACAGATTTTAGTTATAACTATAGTCAATTCTATCTCTGTAGATTGAAGAAGCTCTCTCATCTGTTCCTGGTGATTTATCCTCCCAAAGTGCCGAGTGCAGCTTCCACTTCACTTTCTAAAATTTCTAAACTTTCTAAAGTCCAAGGTTTTTCATCATATGGTTCTTCAAATTAATCTTTCATTTTTTTAATGTAACTCTTCCATGTATTCTTTCCATCATATTTCAAAATCTTTGTCATGTACACACACTGCTATTTACTAATATGGGTGGAGCGATTCACAGGAATTCCAATACACTGATGGCTAGCCCACCAATGAAGTGGGCCCATTGTAGTTTTCTTTATCCCTGCACACTAGTTGCTGAACAGTTAAATTCAGAGTTCTGGTTCTATTTCTGCCACCTTTAACTTTTGTCTTTCATCTATCTTTTTCTGCTTGCAGAATTTTGTCTGTCATCCATTGATGCTTCTCTTTCTTTTTGGCTACAGGTAATGTCTTCCTGCACTCCTCCTTTGTAACATCCCTGACTTTAGTCCATAATTCATCCAGATCCCAAACAATTGAGCTTAATAGTGTTAATCTATTTTTCACAAAATTTTTAAATTCTATGGGGATGTTTTCAGGTTGTACTTTAGCATGATGGCTGGTTTAATGTTCTTCTCTAGCTTTACACTATTTTTTAATATTAATAATTCATGGTCTGTGCCACAATTTGCTCCTGGTTTCGTTTTTGCCCTGAGAATAGAGCTTCCCCCATCTTCTGCTTCCAATTATGTGGTCTTATTTTTATACCCTTGTTGTCCCTTAAGCCCTATTCTTTCAATGGGCGTGCATGCACACTGTATTGTACGTTTGGTGATGTCCATGTATACAGTTGCTTCTTTAATTGCATGAAGAATGTGTATGCAATGAACAAACTGTTGGTCTTACAAAATTCCATCAGTTGCTTCCTTGCTTCATTTCTTGATCCTAGTCCAAATTTTCCTACAATCTTTGATTCTGCTCTGCTTTGTATTTTTGCAGTCCAATTGCCTATGATTAACAATAAGTCCTTTTTTGGTGTGTGATAACTTTGTTCTTGAACTCCAGCACAGAATCTTTCAATTTCTTTTTCTTTTGTCTCTGTGGTTGTCTCCAACCATAACTTGGATTATGGTTATACTGACGAGTTTTCCCTGATGTCTTGCTGATATTATTTGGTCTGACTTGTGTTTTTGCTACAGCTCTCCTAACTATTAATATGACCCCATTTCTTTTTATCTTTTCATTTCCTGAGTAAAACACTGTGTAATTATCTGATTCAAAACGTCCTGTTCATGTTCATTTTAGCTCACTCACCCCAAGTATTACAATGTTTATACATTCCAGTTCTTGTTTTACTATGTCTAGCTTCCCTTGATCCATGTTTCTCACATTCTGTGAGCGTGTAATATGTGTTCTGCAGCTTTGGATTTTCCTTTTGCTTCTGAGGACATCAACAGCTTAACTTCCTCTCAGCTTGAGTCTAGTTGTGCCATTTGCTACAGTGCTACTCACCACTGCCCTTTGTCCTGCCCTATTAGCACATTGTGTGCATCCTGTGCCTAACTCGTGTTTCATTTTGGATTGTTTCAGTATAGGGTATCCATGGTGAAAGATTTTCAAGAGCAAGTTCACCATTGCCTCCCTTGGCACTGCAGCAATTGTTAGCTGTGGGGACACTACCTTTTTTACTGAAAGATCCTCCACCAGTGTCACCCACCACTACTGCTGCTGCTGCCCAGTTGTTGATTGGCACCTTTACCCTAATGCTTCCATCAAATGTGGTGCTGGACTAAATAGAAATAGGTATTACCACATTCCACCACCCCTTCAAGTCACCCATCTTATTAGCAGCTTGGGTCTCCCTTTCCCTTTGTTGACTTTCTCAGGCAACAATGGCAGCAGTGGTGGCTTGATCTGGCCAGCAGTTCCCTGGCTATCCTGCCATTTGGTTATGACTGCACTTCTCTGCCTCTTCACTGACTTTCCCAGCATGATGGCATGCCTCCCTTCCCCTTCACTGCCTTTTGTGGATGATGATGGCCTTCCTATCGGGCAGTTATGGCTGTGCCTCCCTTCTGATATGAAATCTAACAGCACTTCTGGAGCTGATAATTTCATTCCATTTACTAGACAGAAAAGAAACACATGAACTAGGCTTGCAGATGGTCAGGTGAAAAGGGGAGTGGGAGAAGGAAATGCAAGGTAGCCTTCAAGGACATATCCTGCAACTGGTGTAGAAAAAAAAGCTGAGTGAATTTACAAAAGTGAGAGGAGATCACATTCTTCATTCTGTGCCTGTTGGACAAGGATGAAGGACAATGGGATTTGTAGTCCAATATGTGGAGGGTCTCCAGTTCCTTCCTGTAGTTCTATACAGGATATGTGGTTCTATAAAACAAAAGTTTATTTCCTGTTTTTGATGATCAAAATAATACTTACCCGTATTTTCCGGCGTATAAGACAACTGGGCGTATAAGATGACCCCCCACTTTTCCAGTTAAAATATAGAGTTTGGGAAGAGTATGACTTCCAAAACTGTTGTTGTTGTTGCTGTGCACCTTCAAGTCATTTCCAACTGATGATGACACTAAGGCAAACCTATCATGAACCTCCTTATACCCGGCGTATAAGACGACCCCCCCACTTTAACCCCAGATTTTGCAGGTTAAAAAGTAGTCTTATATGCCAGAAAATAAGGTAATATTATTAACAACAAAATACTCAATGAGAACACTTATTGTCTGGAAAAACTAGAGAATAAATCAACTGTGCAATTAATTTATTAAAAGCATTCAGTTTGGCATACATTAATTGGACAATTGATTTTACTTCTAAGCTTTTGTAGTTAGTGTACTGGTTGCATGCTTTATTATTAAAGATATTAAATATTGTGTTGCACATCACAAGGAAATAAGTTCTTGCTAACATTTTAGAGACAATCTAAATAGCCCAGGAATAGCTAAGGATTTGACAGTTCTGACAAAGTGACTTTGTTCAGCCATTTTCAGTTATGTCAGGAAAATGTTCTGAGGTGTAAGAATCAGGCTATGTAAGGCTTTCATCTTGACTTTGAAGTCTGAAGTTGTAATGATTGTTGATATGTTAGAAACACTGTATAACTAGCTTTCTGTTGCTACTGCTGTAGAGGTTAGCCATTGGTGTATATGGGAATTACAGAGCACTCCAGTGGTAGTGGTGGTGGTGGTGGTGGTGGGAAATGCCATAGTAGATGAGCTTCCATTTCCCAAGCCTGGCCTGCTCTCTGTGGAGGAAAGGGTGATGTTTACTCTCTTCTGTTGGCCCCAGGCAGAAGGAAAAGACCAATGCTGGTGTAGTTTTTGGGCCAGATCCATGGGTGAGCTGGGAGGGTGTGAAAGAACTGCATATTTATTGGATCCAAAGCCATTCCCATCACACTGCCCAGAATTTTCCATTTCATGCTCTAGCACTAGCAGAAGGACCATCAGTGGAACATTTGTCTCTTGGAGTTTATGTGGGCATATGATGAAGGAATACTTACACTATACCCAGTATCCCCTCACCTGGCCCTTGACTGGTTTTCAGGTTAGTCTGTTCAACACAACAGAGTTTAAAATGACTTAATTCAGAACAACTACATTTCCTTCATAATGCAAGCAAAGGCCAGGTTGGGGTGGCACCCTGAGGAGCAGGCTTGCTAGTCCAAGACAAGGTGTGTTGTGGGGTCAGATGTGCTTCCGTAAAGCAGGAGTGGACAACTTCAACATGGCCAGGGGGTAAATTTAGCCATCTGAAGGCTGCACCCCTGCCAAAAATGTTCTCTCCCCATGCAGAACTGTAAGTGAATGTTGGCCTGGGTTAGGTTAGGTGAGCTGTAAAGATCAAGTTATAGGCAGAATTTGAATGAAGGTTAGGAGCAAGATATAGGGTCAAGGTGAACACAGCTATGTGCTGCCCTCAGTTGCAGTGGAAGTGCAGTGGTGGTCCAATGGGGTTTCCACATGGAATGGGAAGGGGGTGTCATCTTTTTCTCCACCTCAGGCAGTAAAAAAGTCTTGGGCCCAGCCCTGCTCATGAATGTGCAGCTCACCTGAATGCAATTTTTTTTTTAAAAAAAGTGTTAACCACATTTTTATTCTTACAAACCAGTTCTCCCCCTTCCCATCTTTATTTTTATTTTAACTTTGCACTTGGGGAGGAATAAAAAAGAGCCTCAGATATTTAGAAACTAATTGTTCTGTAAGACTGAGATTTCAGTTGTCTGTTTATATAAATACCGCAGCATGTTAAACCTGTTAAATTATTTTAATTAGCAGCTTTTATGCTTTCAGTCCATTTGTGGCATTGCGTGAGGCATTTTAATCCATTATTTGTTTGCACAGCAGCCACACTTGACAACAGATCCCAGGGAAACGGTGCATTAGTGACAGCAGGAAGCAGCAGGTAGAGGTTCTCCACTCGCTAAACCTCCTGAGCTATTTGCTAAGGTATTTTATTATGCGCCATTCCTCTGCTGGCGAAATAAAGCAATTTTTGAAAGCCTTTCAAAAACCTTATCACGACTCATCAAATTGGGACAGCTGTTTTATCATCTGAGAATCCAGCATGGGTGGTTCCTCCTCATTAAGGAAGCACATGGCAATTCATAATTCCTAATTACTATCACTTCAGAGGGCTAAGAATTGGCTGAGCACAGTTAGAGGAGCAAAAGGTGAAACAGCTTCCCTGCTGGCTTTCTCCCTTGGCTCCTCATCTCATGGAGCAACACATGGATGCATGGGCCTCATTCCCACTAGGATATGAATTGATTTCCTGATTGATTTATACGTGTGTCGTTCACACTGGGAACCATTTCAGACCCGACTGCATTCAGTTGGAGTTGTGTTAAAGCGAGACAAATTAAAAAAAACCACGTTTTTTTCAGGCACTAGTTTTTTGGCGGTTCTTTTGTAAAAAAAAAATCAATTCCAAGAAGTGTTCTAACAGTGAGAATGAGAGATCTGATTCACAAGTCACCTAAAGTTGAGGGTGGTGAAGTGGGCTCCCTTGGCCTCGCAAGCCCTCACCTGGAAGAGCAGGGCCCAGCTTTTGGGGACCCAGCTTTGGATCCACTGTGGTTGTGGAGGACAGCTGTCCAGAGGGAGTGAGCTGGGCACAGGACGTTTCTAGCTCAGTGGCTGCTTTGGAATAATCAGGCTGGTCAGTTGGCTCGACCTCACCTGCTCCTCCGGGGTTTTTTCCAGGTGGGCATTCTCTTCCTAGCCCCTCTCCCCTCTCCCTCCCTCCAACTCCGCCATCCTCCTTCCTCCTCTTCCTCTTCCTTTCCCAATGTGATCTCTTTGGCCAAAGCGGGGACAGGACAAGGAGGCCTCAGGCTGGCTTGCAACAGAGCTGTCTGGGCAAGGAGAAGGAGAGGGAGACAGAGTGCTGGCGCCAGTGCCATGGACAGAGAGGATCCCCCAGAGGGTTCTGGTAAGGCGAGGGGCACACTGGAGGGCACCCCAACAGGAAGAGGAGCTGTTGGGGCCCAAGCATTCCCAACATGCCATTGCCCCTCCTCTATTGTTGTTGTTGTTGTTGTTGTTGTTGTGTGCCTTCAAGTCATTTCCAACATAGGGCACACCTGTGTGAGGTTTTCTTGGCAAGATTTGTTCAGAAGGAGTTTGCCTTTTCTTTCCTCCTCCTCCCCCCCCCACCCGGCTGTCACATCCTTCTTCGTCTTCCTCTCCCACTCCTGTCATTGTCATCTCTCCATAGCAGCTGTTCTTCCTCTCCCCCACTCCCAGTCAGTGTGAACAACATAGAGAGTAAATGGCCATGGAGAGATTTGATCACCAAAATAACCCAGTTTCCACAATGGGTTATTTTGTAGTTGGAATGATCCCATCGTTTACTCAGCAATTCACAGACTGTCCATAGAAGGACTACCCAAAGGCATAGTATTGTCTGAAGTAAGAGGCATGACTGTGATTCCCCCCACAGACATGCCATGTACAGAAACTGACCAGACAGACAGTTGAATGGAGCATTGACCTCCACCACAGCTGATGCAGCAAGATAGTTTAGGAGAGAGCTGGGAAAGTTACTTTTCGGACAACATTTCTTTGAATCTCACAGGCCAGAGAATACTGGGAACTGTTAATCCAAAAAGGGAACCTTTCCTGGTTCTGGGTTAAGGAAGTGTGTGTTCATGTGGAGAAGTTAGGAAGTTGCCATTACTGCCTCCCAGCATCTGTTGTCTTAGGTAGCCTTGTCACTTTTCTAATGGGGAAACTGGACTTAGTCCTTAGCACTGTTGGAAGTGAAGCGGCTTCAACACTTGCTTCTTTAGTAACTGGGGACACAGAGGGAATTTGAAGTGCATGACTTGTTTTCATCTCCATGATCCCTGAATCTAATTCGAGCCTTTTCTGCTTCCTGTCTACAGAGGTTATTTCTGTCCTCCCCTTTCTTTCCAAAAGTTACTGTTACCCTTATCATGTGACAAAAGAAAGCTGGCATGCAGTGAGAGAGAAGTGGCTTTCTCCTTACTTCTTCACATGATGTCATAGCACTCCATTCTCCTTCCAAAAGCAGATGGTCATAAAAGCATGCCTTTTGCCAAGCAGATTTTTCCAGTGTGACAAAAGATATGCTTTTACAACTGTTTCCCTTGGGAAGAGAATGGAAGTGCTTTGACAGCATGCAGAGAGGTAAGGAGAAAGCAGCTTCTCTCTTGCTCATTGGCTTTCTTTTGTCGTGTGATAAGGCTCTTAGTGTTTTACAACCCTTTGACTGAGAAGGAAGCATCCATGAAGCTTCTCAGCCCTCAGGATGGCTTATATACACACACATACAAGAGTGAGCATTAGGGACTTTTCTACTGAAGTATAAGTAATGAGGGTTGCAGACTGCCAGAAATAGTGCAAATTGAGTCCACTTTTAGGGTTAGGGTTAGGGTTAGGGAATCATGGGGACTGTATTTTATTGTGGCACCAGAGCTCTCTGACAGAGAAGGCTCAATGTCTCAGAAAAAAAACAATGCCCATGATTCCCTAGCACTAACCCTAACCCTAAAAGTACTCAATTTGCACTATTTCTGGCAGTCTGCAACCCCCCTAACTTTCTTTTGACTGCCTACTTCCCTCTTTTGGTGGATTTCTTGCAACAATAAAGTAAGTTTTGTTTTTTCAACCTCACCACAGCATCTTGCATATTTCTATCCTTTGTATACCAGACGCTCATGTTGCACTGAGGTATGCTGCTGCATTCTGCTTAATATAAAAACCAATAATTTCCTACAAACAGTGGTTCAGAGCATAACCAAGCTGTTATCTGTTGCCTCTTTTGAATGCGGGAAATACATCTCAGGAACAAGACATCTAGTAAATCCATAGTAAACTTTATTCCCCATGGGGTCCTATGAAATAGAAATGCACAGGACATCCTCACACAAGAAATGGAGGTGGCATCAACAGGCTTGGGGCAAGGAAGGAAGGCAAAGGAGAGTCAATTAGAACTTGACCATGCTAATTAGCCATGCAATGCCAAATGACTAGGGAGTGGGTAGGCGGTAGAATGAAATGGAACATTCTGGAAGAGTACATATATGGTTGGCTGTAATGATGAAGAGCATTTCACATCATAACATTTTATTGTTGATGTATTCCTGAATTTAATATTAACTGGCAGAGACAAATGATACTGGGAATCCACATGCTCTCAAAAAGCTCAAATCATCTGTTATTAATGTAGGGAAGTTACCTTATCAGACTGAGTCTTGTAGACCTTATGCAAGTCAGTGTGATGTGTGTGATGCAGCAGCTAAAAAATCAAATATGATCCTTTTGATTTTGTTTATTGTTATGCATCTCCAAGTCATTTTTTACTTATGATGACCCTAAGGTGAATCTATTACAGAGTTTTCTTGGCAAGTTTCTTCAGAGGGAGTTTGCCATTGCCATTGCCATTACCATTCTCTGAGGCTGAGGGAATGTGACTTGCTCAAGGCCACCCATAGATTTTTATACTCAAGTGGGCATTTGAACCCTGATCTCCAGAGCCATAGTCCAACACTCAAACTACTACACCACACTAAGGCGTGTCAAGAGAAGGGTAACCAAAATGGTAAAAGTTCTGAACCATGCCCTATAAGGAGCAGCATGGGGAGCTGAGTATGTTTACCCTGGAGAAGAGAACATTAAGGGGTGACATGATAGACATGTTTAAAGATGTTAAGAGATGCCATATTGAGAATGAAGCAAGCTTGTTTTCTGCTGATCCAGAGACTAGGACATGGGAGCAATGGATTCATACTACAGGAAAAGAGATTCCACCTCAACCTTAGAAAAAACTTCCTGACAGTAAGAGATGTTTGACATTAGAACACGCTGCCTCAGAGTATGGTGGAATCTCCTTCTTTGGGGGTTTTTAGACAGAGACTGGGTGGCCATCGGTCAGGGGTGCTTTGATTGTATATTCCTGCAGGGCAGGGGGTTGGAATAGATTGCTCTTGTGGTCTCTTCCAACTTTATGATTCTAAGTGAATACAGACCTTCAGCATCTATATACATTGTGCACAGGAAGGAACTAAGGCAAGAGCAGCTTGTTTTTTGAATATCGCTCTGCTGACATTTAGCCTGCTTCTCCAATGAGTGATGTTGCAGCACTTTGTTAGCTTGACAATTATTGTTATGCCTGGATTCTACTGCATTTGGCTCTCTGACAGGCAGCCCTGTGCAGGGGCAGACCAAAGAATACTGATGTGGCAACACCTGGGGTCAAAGACTTAGATCACAAATTGAATGAAAGGAGGGAGAAAGAGGTGGGACAATTGGATATAACTTAATGGTTGGCATCCTGATAGGCAGTTACAATGTTGTTAAGTCAACGTATGGCCCAAGAACTGTGTTTTATTCACATTTACAATTGTGGCACCATTTCCAAGACTGTAAATGACCATAAAACCCATCTTAAAAGCCAGGAAGCCATAATGAGCAAAGGAGATCTGTGATGCTGGAGATCAGGGAGCTGAAAGATGGTTCATCTAGATCCTTCCCACCAGCAAGCTGCATGCAATGAGGAGTTGTGACAAGACCCCGCAGGGTCCCTGACTCTGCTTGTCACATTTGCAGGCAGGAGGGGACTGGATGCAGATCCTTTGGGCACCCCTCTTGCTTAGTGTCACACAATTCCTTTGTTTGGTATGGCTGCCTAGCTTTTAAGCTCAAGTTCCAAGTTTCCAGATCAGAAGATGGAGCATAGCTACCTCATTGCTACATGTCTTATGCAGGATCTCAACCAGTGACTAAGGCAGCACTAATGATTGATCAAATTGTTTTGAGTTGGATCTAGGATCTGACTCCTAGAAATGGAAGGGCTTCTTTTGCCTGCAGAAGGCTTCAGATCTGCTGGAGGAATCCTGCTGGCAGAATGGTGGTTGTTATCTGCCTTCAAGTGGACTTTGAGAGTGACCCCATCACAGCGTTTTCTTGGCAAAATTTTTCAGAGGGTGCTTGTTGCTGACTTGTTCTTAATCAGCTGAGAGTGTGATTTGTCTAGGGTCACCCAATGTTTGTGTCTTTGGCTGCGTGGGTCAAACCCTGGTCTTCTGGAGTCCTAGTCCAACAGTTTCTTTGAGTGGAATAGAGGAGGTGGTAATTCCCCCAGCAGTGCTCTCTGTTCTTGAGACTATTTCACAGAGTTGCAGGGGTGGGTGGGTGGGTGGCTATAGCACTATAGGGCAAAGAGATGCTGTGAGCAGAGAGGGAACCATGTTCTTCCAGTAACTCCCCCTACACAGTTAGGTGTAGTGTAGTGTAGTGACCACAACTCCTAACTGAAGGGTGGCCACTAGTTGAAATGGCTTTAAAGATTAGATGTTAGACTACGTAATTCATGGGGGAACAAGAGGAATCTCAGCAGCTAAATGGAATGGTCATGGTTGGAGGTGATGTGACACTCAGTCTTGGTTGTTGAGAGTAACAGTTTGAGAGAGTTATGGCCTTCCCATGTTCTGCTTCCTAGATACATCTGGAAAGCCAGGGAGGGAAACAGGATGCTAAACTAGGTCATTGCCATTTTGTGAGAAAACAACATAAGGCTTATAATAAAGACATTCCTTTCAAATGACTTATTTTGCAGAGCTTGAAAAAAACATCCATTTATTGGCTAAATTATTGATTTGTTAGTTTGATTTCCTATATTTCAGTGGATTAATTATTTCAGGATGTTAGAATTAGAGGTGGAGTAACTCTCTCTGCCACATAAAGTAAGAAAGGTTATAGTTAACTTATTCTAAACCTTAATTTCAGAAGCAAGAGAGTGGAGAGGAAGATTAAAAATGGTGAAGGAATGGAATGGGAAGTGAACTGTTTACTCAGCAAGAGACTCTCAGGCAGTTAGTTACAAAATGTCAGGCTCTTTAGGCTGAAGGCTGATACCCCAACCATCCCCAGCCTGTATGGAAATTGCAGGGCATTGAGAGTTCTTTCTTTTTTTAATTGAATGTATTTTGTGGTTTTGAGTATCTGTTGGGGTAAGCTGCAAAGAACTCCTTTGTACTGCCATGGTTCGACCCTTTGGAATCCTGGGATATGTAGTGTAAGGAGGGACTTCTAGTTTTCTCAGCCAGAGAGCTCCTCTGGTACCTCTGACCAAACTACAAGCCCCAGGATTCCACAGGATTTGGCCATGGCAGCTAAAATGGAATCATGGTGCTTTAAATGTAGTGTGAATGATCCGGGGGCGGGGGGGG
>CM034701.1:173183132-173197390 GCA_020142125.1 Phrynosoma platyrhinos | reverse complement strand
CCCATCCTATATCTATGTATTTCATTTTTCCACCCTAAGTGCAGTACTTTACATTTCTCTGCATTGAATTTCATTTTGTTAACTTTGGCCCACTTTTCTGATCTATTGAGGTCATCTTGAATTTTCATCCTGTCTTCTGGGGTATTAGCTACTCCTCATAATTTAATGTCATCTGCAAATCTGAGAAGCATGCCCCCTATTCCTTCATCCAAATCATTGATAAAGATGTTGAATAGCACTGGGCCCAGGACAGAACCCTGTGGCACCCCAATGGTCACTTCTCTCCAGGATGAAGAGGAGCCATTGCTGGGCACCCTTTGGGTTTGGCCAGTCAATCAATTACAAATCCACCTAACAGTCACACTGTCTACTGATGCAGCCTAGAACTGCACTGGCCTTTTTAGCTGCTGCATCACACTGTTGGCTCATGTTCAACTTGTGGTCTACTAAGACTCCCAGATCCCTTTCACACGTACTCTCGTTAAGCCAGATGTCACCCATGCATTATGCATTTCATTTTTCCTGCCCTAAATGCAGTACCTTACATTTCTCCCTGTTGATTTTTTTTTTTTTTTGTTAGCTTTGGCTCAGCTTTCTAATTTATTGAGGTCATCTTGAATGCTGATCCTGTTCTCTGGGGTATTCTGGTGCCCCTCCTCTGGAGACGCTCCCAAGACCCTCGCCGCAGGCCGCCTTCCCTGCCTGCCTGCCTTTCCTGCCGCCTTACCCGCAGGACGTGGTAGCCCTCGGTGCCCCCGCCGGGGATCTCCACGCTCTGCGAGGAGCCCATGGCTCAGGCCCGGCCGAGGCTCCTCCACAGGGGCGCCCACAGTCCTTGCTCTCCGTCCCCGGAAGGCCGCACCTTTCCTTCCCCAACCCTCCGCGCTTAACGACGTGGCACTCCGTCCGGACCCAAAACCCGGCGCGCAGGAAGCGGGTGGAGGGGACCGGAAGTGAGAGCACGCCGAGGAAGGCGGCGCTCTCTCTCGCTCTCCCCACAGCGCCACCTGTCGGGCGCCAAGGACGCGGCAGCCAAAGGGTTTTTCTCTTTCTCTCTTTCTCTCTCTCTCAATCCACGATCATTCTCTCGCGCGCAAGGCCTTGTGGGACAAGGCGGAAGGAGAATCAGCCGCTCTCAATATATTAAAAAACAAAACAAAACACCGTCCACACGGCAACGCAATGGCTGACGTTGCTTTTACGGTGGCCGGTTTGGGACTGAAGTGTTCGAGACCATGGTTTGGAGCGCGCTCTGCTGCACCCTGGCGGTCCAAGAGTGTAATTGCTGGTATTGGACTTAATTGCATTGATCAAGAGATGACGAGTACAGCATGCTTTCTACCCCTGTCTACAAGATGCATGAAATACTATAATGCATGATTTTTAATACCTGTGCCTGATACCCATGTCTACTCAGAAGTATGGATAGCCCTGTTGGCCATCTAGCAAAGTACAATAACATCCATAATCCACAAAACAGGGATACCTTTATTGGGTACCAACCAAAATGCACAAAATGCATGATTTTTAACAGCTTTGCTTGATAATTATGCTTTCCCAAATTTGTTCTTAATTTGCTGTTTTGCTCATTGTATGCCTGTTGTTGGTTTTTTTTAAAAAAAACTTTGCATGTCTTCCTGTAAATTACCACAATTCCAGTCTACCAAGAATGCCAGTCAGCCTCAGACTAAGTTATATGACTTTCAAAGAGAGTTTTCCAGAATTTATTTAAAGGAACAACATGTCCTTGTGCCTGTGGATGATGGAACATGATTCTCTAAGGGCTCAGAGAATCAGAATCAGAAGGAAATTGTTGGCTGAATCTTGAGACCATATCAGTGATTCAATGGTTTATCTGAAAGTTCAAAGCAAGATTCCCAAGTTCCCTTTTAGTCAAGGCCAGACTGCATGCTTTTAAGGTGTGATCATAGGTCCAAAACACACTGCAGAAATAATCCAGTTTGAGACCGCTTTAACTGCACTGGCTCAGTGCTGGGGAATCTTGGGAATTATAGTTTATTGTGGCACCAGAGCTGTTTGACAGAGAAGGCTCAATGCTTCATGAAACTACAGTTCCCAGGATTCCCTAGCACTGAGCCAGGGCTGTTAAAGTGGTTTCAAACTGGATTATTTCTGCAATGTGTTTTGGACCAGATTTTTTCACATTTGAAGTCCCAAAGACAGTGATCATTAGCAAACTAGAATTCAGCCATATTGATGGTGGGGGTGAGGATAGTAAGAGTGGGAAATTGACCTTGACCAGCCTGGCATGTTGCAGGTACCATTGCAGCTGCTGGGAAGCTGCTAGGACTATGGCTCCCCCCCCCCATTGTATCATTTATTGTTACATTTGTGCAACATGGACTAACCAGTGCTAATGAAATCAATATCCTGGTTGATTATTAAAACTAATTCGGAACTGATATTTTTCACCTAATGAAGGTGTGAAACACGTTGTACAAATAATCCAGTTTAAGACTGCTTTAACTGCCCTAGCTCAATGCTAGGAAATTCTGGGAACTGTAGTTTTGTGAGACATTTAGCCTTCTCTATCAGAGAGCTCTGGTGCCACAATAAACTACAGTTCCCAGGATTCCCTAGCTCTGAGCCAGGGCAGTTAAAGCAGTCTCAAATTGGACCTAAGGAAAGTTGAAGAAGAGAGTGAGAAGGCAAGCTTACTGCTGAACATAAAGAAAACAATGTAATAAACAAACAAACAAAACTATGGAGGATCTACATAAATTCAGCCTAGACTATGAGGAAATCAAAACAGTTATAGATTTCCATACCTTGGATCAAACACTGATCAGAATGGAGACTGCAATCAAGAAATAAGAAGACTAGGAATGGGAAGGGCATCAATGAAATAACTACACAAGATCCTAAATTGTAAACATATAACTCTGAACACTAAAGTTATAATTTTCCAAGCCACTGTATTCCCCATCACCATGTATGGATGTGTGAGCAGGCCAGTGAAAAAAGCAGATAAAAAGAAAAGCAACTCATTTGAGCTGTGGTGCTGGAGAAGAGTGCTAAGGATACCATGGACAGCCAAAAAGACAAATGGGTCCTTCAACAGACCAAGCCTGAACTCTCCCTGGAAGCCAAGATGATCAAATTGAAGATGTTGTATTTTGGCCATGACATGAGAAGGCACTAGAAAAGACAAGGATGCTAGGAAAGGTAAAGGGAAGTGGAAAGAGAGGAAGACCACATGCCAGATGGATGGACTCAATCAGGGAGATATCATGGGCCTGAATCTACAAGATGTAAGCAGAGCAGTGGAGCATAGAGGGTCTTGGACAGGGGTAGGCAGCCTTTCCCCTTTAAGGGCCGAGGGACTTCAGCTCCCAGAATCCCAGGAGCTATTGGCCAACATGGCTGAGGCTTCTGGGAGCTGAAGTCCCTCGGCCCTTAAAGGGGAAAGGTTGCCTACCCCTGGTCTTGGAGATATCTCATCCACAGAGTCACCATGAGTCAAAGAGGGCAGTTAGCAGCAGCAACAACAACAGCAAAATGAAGTGCTTTTTCACACAGTGGAGAGTTAACATTTGGAAGTCACTACATGACCACTAGCTTGGGTGTTTCAAGAAGGAATTAGAGAAATGCATGGTTACCAATGGCTACTGACGAGAGCCCATGTGGTGTAATGGTTTGAGCACTGGACTAGGACTCTGGAGACTGGAGTTCGCATTCCATCTTAAAAAAAAATGGCGGCCGCCCCCCCACCCGCGTGCGTATGCACACGGCGGCAGGCCCCCCCAGGAGGGCTCCCTCCAAGAGGCCCAGTGCCGCTGCTGGTGCCCCCCAGGAGGCTTCCCTTGGCAGCGACTGGCCTCCTAGAGGCCCAGCGACACCGAGGGTCCCCCCGGGAGGCTTCCTCGGCGGCGATGGGCCTCCTCCGGGGCTTCCATTTGGCTGTGCGCGCTGCGGCTGCCATTTTACTTTCCAAAATGGCAGCTGCTGCTTGTTTGCGCATGCACAGGAGTACTGCGCATGTGCAAAGGAGTCACAGCTGCCACTTTGGAAAGCAAAATGGCGGTGGCGGGCGGTGGTAGCGGCACACGCGGTAGTGCGTGCGGCGGCAGCGGGGACGGCGGGGGGCAGGCGACGGGTGTCCGTGGGCCGGGGGCTGCCCACGGGCCGTAGGTTGCTGACCCCTGTCTTAGACTGTTGATGTTCCTTCCTCCTATCTTCACTCCTTCTTCTTTGAACAAGTAGGGTGATAAAATGCAGCCTTGTGTGATCCCTTTGCCAATTGGAAACCATTGTTTTCCTCCATATTCTGTTCTAATAGTAGCCTCTTGTCCTAAGTACAGACTCTTCATCAGGACTATCAGATGTGTTGGCACTCCCATTTCTTTAAGAGCATTTCATAGCTTTTAATGATCTATGCAGTCAAGGCTTTGCTATGCTCTCTAAAGCACATGCTGATTTTCCCCTGGAATTCCTTGGTTTGCTCTTCTTGAACCCTGCTTGCACTTCTTGGGGGTGTGGTGAATGCATCATGCATATGTTACACTCTAGGATTTCCTGAACCCTGCTTGCACTTCTGGAATTTCTCTCTCCATCTATGAATAGAGACTATGAGCTATGCTTTAACCTTGTTTGCAAACTGGGTTAAAAGTGCCTTGTACACACAAACCGATTTCACCCCCAAGTGTATTTGGGGTGAATTGGGGTGAACTGGCACAAACTCTCCTGAACCAGTTCATTTTAACACCATTCTTTTAGTGCGTCTTTTCAAAAGACGAGGGTTGCCCCAAGTGTGCATGTGCTTCTAATCAAATTTGGGTCACCCGAGATGGAGGGGTAATGGGCAAAGGGTGGGCAGAGGGGTGGAACATACCCACCCCAAATGTATTGCCCTTTTATCCCCCTCTCAGCACTCACGATGGTTCCATGGAGCTCTTTTTGATTTCAAATTTCCTGTATTGTCAAAGTGGTCCCTTTAAATCTCCATGCAGCTGTTTTCTGCTTCTGACGGTGAATTGGGTCCATTTTCCCTATGGGGTAGAGGTCAGGGTGGTCATGTGTGTGTGTGTCTGTGTCCTGTGGTTTTTTGTTTTTTTTTTAAATTGACAGCTCCTGCATACTGTCACACTTGCGTGGGTTCACAGATGCAAGGAGTCATGGGCACACTGGGGGGAAAACTGCCCTGGCATGCATTGATCTGTGGATGCAGTTTTCCCCCATGGCATCGGATGACAACTGCATGCCGCCGCCCCAATCTGCTTTTCTTTACTGGCAAAAAGCTGACTTTTCCTATCCCACTGCGGCTTTATGGTGCTCCTGCAGAATGTGGTGTGTAAACCGCACACTACAAAAGCGCCAGAAAGATGGCCTACGTGTGAGTAGCTGGGCGGCATGAAGTCGGCTTCCAGGTATCTTGGGGATGTGGTGAATGCATCATGCATATGTTACACCTCCAAGCTGCCAGGAAGCTGGTTTTTTATGCCGGTCTGTTTTGCCCTTAGTGAAATCTTATCTATCTCGTTTTTCGTGTGTTGAATGCTTCCAGTCTGTTGACCACCATTTTGTTTTCCATATTTGTTGGCATATTTTTGGTTAACACTAGAATTGAATCTCTATGTGTGGACTTTAATTGGAATATCATCTGTTCCCATTCCCCACTACTGCCGGAGGCAAGCAGCTACTTTTGCCTTGAATCACCACAGCCCAGAGGACCAAAGGTGGGCAGTGATGAGAGAGCAGGGGGGTAGGAAAACCAGGGCATCTCCACTTACTATTTGTCCTGGAAAACCTGGAAAATCTTGGACTGAAGGGACTAAAAGAAGTCCCAACTGGCTAGACCAGTTGAAGCGGTAAATCTCAGATTCCCCCTTCATCGCAGGCCAAAGGATAGGCTGAAATGTGGCAGTGGTGTAAGAAGACTGGCATTGGTGGTAGCCTCATTCTGCCCTGCAGGCTCCAGTTGCTACTGCACAGGAGTGGCATTGCCATCTTATTCTTCAGTCCTCTCACCCCATTCCCTGATGGCCCAGAAGGTGGGAAAGGAAAGTGGGCAAGCAGAGATGGCCTTGTATTTTGTGGCGATTGTATAGTCCGCTACCCACTCACCAGAGAATTAAGTGCAACAAAAATTTTAATACCTAATTAACCTAAGCTGAATGCACTACATATATACCAGCAGCATAAAAATGATATAAAAGGATCCAGGTAAAATAGATCAGTAACATATTTAATTAAATCAAGACTTGTAAAATTACATGAACTGGATAACCATGTTGTGCTCAAGTTATGTTTTTATATAAATCAAGAAGTCAGTATCAACCAGTATGCCCAAAGGAAATCATCTCTCTTCAAAGTAATACAATCTGAGGGGGCAGGAAAAGACCACAGAAGACATCATGTGTGGCTAGGATCCTTTACTTGCATCAGGGTACAGGGGCCAGGATGAATGCTAGCCTGGAAGGAACAAGATTTCTTTCCTTGCTTTGATTCTAAGGTCTTGGGAGCTCCATCTTGTGAGCTGCTGCCTTGTTCCAGTCAAGAACCCTAAACAACATAATTACAAACAAAAGTAACGGTAGCAAATTTTTGGAGTGATGCATCTCTTCTCTCTGCTGTTCAAGAGGGTATAAACTGAACGTCAGCAAATCTCCAGTGGCAATGAATGTTACCAATATTTGAAAGAACTCATTTGAAAGACTTTTTTTGGGGGGGGGGGTGAGGAACAAGGCTGGAGTTATGTTGCTTTAGCTTTTGCCAGTAGCAAATTCAAACTGCATGACAACAGAAAACCTCAGTCAAAGTGCCATAGATAAAACTGTAGAATGTATTGTAGGCTAGACAGTGCATGTTAGGTGACAGTCCTATTTGCTCTTGAAATTACACACACAGCCAAATAACTGTTGGGCTGATAAACATGTTATTAATGCATGTTATTATCTTTGTCCACTACACACACGCATTTACTATGAGTGAAACGTAATTACTGCAAGTGCATTTCCCAGAATATACATATATAAAATCCTCACCTAAGCCTATTCTCTCTTATAAAGTTATACTTTTGCAAGGCATCCTCTACAACAAGCCCTACTTTATACCAATGTATGTAAATAAATGATTTTAACAGGTATTATTCAATGTAAATAATTAAAAATAGTTTGGAAGGGAAAAAAAAGGTTGCTTATCTGGGCTTCTTTGATGTATTGCTTCATACAATCCACGTAATTATGTATTGCTTCATACAATCCACTAGCAAGCAAGATTGGGGAGAATGGTTTTCATCCTAACCATGAATCTTGTTGCCCCTTTAAAACTAATAGATTTATTTTAGTATGCACTTTCAAGGATTACAATCAATTTCTTAAGATGTATGGAGTTTAATTTTAGGGGTTCATGTACAGCCAGGTGTGTCATTAGCGGGTGCAGGGAGTGTGGACTGTACCAGGTGACACCCTAAGAGGAGATGACACCACTGCTTCCCAAACATCTGCCTTTGGGCAGAAATGGGCTATGGCATTCACCCACACCACTTTAAAATGCTGAAGAGATGGTGTGAGTGGAGTGAGGCTCAGTGGGAAGAGAAAGGAGAGGCCCCAGGTTTAAAAATGTGTTTAATTTAAAACTTTATTTTAAAAAAATTAAAAAATTAAATTTTAAATATTTATTTTTTTAAAAATGTTTTATATTTTTAAAATTCCTTTACATTTTTCTTTAACAACATCACATTTCAACAAATTTTCACCTAGCTACATGAAACTATGTACAATTGACCCTCCCCATTCACGGGGGAGCCATTCTGGACCCCCCTCATGAAAATGGTGGCTCACAAATATTCAAGCTCCATTGAAACTAAAGGTACAGCCATTTTATATATAGCTGCTTGTCGCTCCCCGCAAAGAACAAGACTGTGGACTTGAAGTCTGCAAATGAGGAGGGACAACTGTACATGTAAATACATCTAGGCTCTAGGCATGATATTGTAACTTAAAGATATAATTTTAATTAAGCTATGTGACACCATGAGTTATGGCACCGATGACACTGACCCTAGTGAATATCGCTGCATATTGTACTAGGTTGAGGTGGGATCAAAGTGAAACTGGATGCATCAAATGACAATTACTAAACAATTAGCACAAACATTCTGGCAATAAGTAAAACAGTTAACACATGATATACAATTGCAACAAATATCTGCTTAGCAAGTGGTAAGGCAATGAGTTCTGTTTTCCACAAAATATTTGTTTGACTCTATGGTGACTTGCAGAAAGTTAACCAAATTAAAAGCCCATGGGGTGGTTTAACAGCACCCTCTGCCTTTTAAAAAGGCCTTCCTCAACAGTTAGCAGGTTGCCAAAATGTTGCTGAATTATTATTTTTAAACAGTTTTTGTCGACTGGTTGAAGGACAGCAGGAAAGGGGCCTTGCTTTGCCTCCCCTGGGAGGCAGTTCCACAGTGTGGGAATAGCCACCAAGAAAGTAGCATTCATCTTGCAAAAATGACTTACTCCTGGATTGTGTTATTTCTCTACTAGAAACAATAGTTTAATATCTGATTTTAACTCGCTATCTCTCTATCTATTTATCTAGTGTGGGTTTAAATTAATACTTTGGAATCCTATATTTGCAGATACTTCAGAATCTGAATGAGAATTCTAAAGGAAAACAATTCTGAATGTTGCTTTTTGGGGGAAATGGGGAATAATGTTAGTAGTGAAAAGAAAATACTGGAAGAAGCATTTTTGGAAAATAAGATCAGAAGATACCGTTGTGTCCTCAAAGGTTGCTTTTAACAGAAACAGAAATATGGATTGACCTGGTCATTTCCATATGTATCTAAGCAGCTGTATTTCAAAAAATAATTAAAGTTAATGAGTGGCCGTTTTTGGTAGAATGATGGAACCTTAATTGGTGTCATTAGTTCTGAATGGGCAGGTGCATTTACTGGAGTAACACCAAGACATAATCTGATAAGAATAATGATTAATTTCACAAATAAATCATGCCCTTTTAAATGTTAATAAAGCAGTGAAGTAGAAATCCTACCTATGTGCAAATAAAGAGTTATGATTTTAGAAATCAAATGTGATCTGCTAAACAAGACAGATTGCAAAGCAGCCTTCTTGAATCCTGGTGAGTGAGCATCTGGTTTGCTAAAAACCTACCCCACCTTTCAGTTTTGTGGGAAAAGGTATGCCGAAAGTATTATAAATCTGCTTAACAGCGCTGCACTATGCATTTTTACTCAAATCCTGCTGTGCTGAATGTGGTCTTACTCCCCAAACAGCGTGCGTAGAATTGCTACTTTACTTAGCATTCAAAGGAACGATAAATACAACCTGCGAAGAAAAACATTGCCTTCCTAATACTTTGTGAATTATAGAAAGGAATAAAGATGGAAGCAGCAAACAAATCATGTGCTGCCAAAAGGGTGGCTCTCCTGAAATACTGTGTGCAAAATGACTTTTTGACCCAGAGAATTCAGGAACTAAGACAGACGGAAAATGATGATTTATTATGGAACACTATCTTAAGTGATAGTGTGCATTTCACAGAGCTTGGAAAAGTTATTTTTTAGACAACCAGAATCCCCCTCACCCAAAGGCGGAGACTTTTTGCAGGAGAAAAAAGACATGGAGCAGACCACCAACCCTCCAGGAAGAAATAAGCAATATCCAGCCTGGAGTTTTCCTCTGGCCCACAACACAATTCTTTCTCCTGAGAGCATCATCATCATCATCTATCTCCCTCTTTTCCCTCTGGAGTTCAGAATGACTGCCCTGTTGACAAGTGGCCACATGGTGGCAGTGTGGTACTGCAGGTGTATGTGTGTTGGAAGGGAATGTGAATCCCATTATTTGTCCTCTTTGCACCCTTTAAAATTAATGTGCTCATGCATTTTACTGTTCTAGCTTTGCATAATGATAGTGGCTAAGAGTGAGAAGAGTGAACCTGGAAGGCCTGGGTTTAAACCTGTTGGTTGGACTAAAACGGAATAAAACTAGTTGTATGTGGCTAATGACACACACACAGTGGTAGTCTCTTACTGTCATGATTTTATTTTTTTCTCCATCACCATTATCTTGGGTCTGTGATGAGTTATATTCTCATGGTACCTTTCTCCCAGTCATCTGCCTGGTATTGTATGTCCTTGTATCTTAATTTACTACTAGCAGTATAGCTGGCGTTCCTATTTATATGGTACTAATATGAATCTGTCTAGCTTGCAATATTTGGATGTATTATGAATCAAATAGTATTTCCTTCCAAAGCTCATTTACAGCTCAATACATAAAATGAAATTCAGCATATATACAGCCAGTGTTCAGCAGATCAGTGCCCAGTGTCCATTTGCTTTGGGGGTGCCTATGGATTTTGTTTCATATTTAACCCCCTACACTGCCAGAAACTCTTATTGCTGTGAAACTTTGAAAAATGCAAGGCCAGTTTCCTTGTAGTTGCATGAATCAAAGTGCTTTGATGTTAATCACATACACATCTTTTCACTGACTGATGTGGACTATATCAGTGCTATTTGAAGTAGTGGTCCAGTCCAAAAAGCCAGCAGCTGCTTGTTCCTGCAAAGTTTTCAGGAAAGAAACAAACAATTGTAGTCAATAGGCAAAAATATAATATCAGTCCTTACACACATAGGGGGTGGTGGAAATGCTAGTCACCCACATCAGACAGCTTAAGAATCACTGAAACATATGACTAAAAACATGAAAAATCTGGTGAGAATTTCTCTAGCTGGCTCAAGTCTGTGTTTTCTTCCTACAAACATTTTATATGATTCTAAAGCCCTCTTTATGGATTTTGTGTGAATCTAATGCTCTTTATTGTTCCCTGATGTGTTGGTTATGGCAGTGATCGAATTTTTGAATTTTTAGCAGTTCTCCATATGGCTTCTGGAGGGAACTCAGTAGCTGATACATTAAAGCTTATTTGTATACAATAAAGCTTATATGTGCAATATCATTAGCTTATTTGCACCAATGTAATAAGCCAGGAGGGAAGTCACAGAAAACATCTCAAAGGTTTCCCCCCTCCTCTGCAAAATCTAGCTGGCTATCATAGCAGAACAGATTCCTAATTGAGTCAAGGGGTCATTTGCCTGACATTTAATTACTGCTGCTTCTATAGTTTATGGTACAAGTGTTGCTGAATAAATTACCTGGCACTTGCTTTTATATTCTCTGGTCTACTACAGGGCTTTCCTGTCATGATGTGTCCCAGGATATTCTTGCCACTTGACTCTGCTGCTGTCTGCTATTGTCTGGATTTTTTTTAAAGTAGGAATATTAGTTCAGAATGGATAAGAGGGGTGAGCTTGGTTCACTTTTCCTTGCAAATACATCCATTTTGAATGTCCTGAGACTGGCAGTGGGACAAAGTGCATTTTGCCTCAGAAACCTACACATTTCCAAGGCTTGCACAATATGTGTCAGCAAAGAAAAATGGACACAAAGCTATACACTTGTCCCTCCACACTTGCTGGGATTAGGGGCACAGGACCCCCATGAATGTGGAATAATAATAATAATTTTTATTTCTAGCCTGCCCCTCTGCCCCTTGGCAATCGGGGTGGGTTACAATATAATTAAAACACAAAGCAGTTAAAACATCTTACATCAACAAATAACAAAAACACTATGTTTTTACTTAAGAGAACATCTCTCTAGGGCTCTCTAGGTCCTCCAGTGCAACTCTGTGGTCAACATCTGTCAGACATTAACCCTAGAATTGCGCTGGAGGAGCTACAAATGCCTAGTGGAGTGTTCTCTCTAGGAATCTCTGGGTCCTTCAGTGCGATTTTTGGTTAAAGTTGACCATAGAGTTGTGCTGGAGGATCTAGATATTCCTAGTGAGAACATATTAATAAAATCTGTGAATAATCAAATCTGCAAAACTCAAAGCCACAAATATGGAGGGATGAGTGTATGTACATTTGAGACGTATGCAAAACTGCATTTGAACATAAGGCAGCAACATGCTTTAGTCATTGGAGAAAATGTGTAAAAAGCAAGCACTAAGAAAAAAGGAAACATGAATAAAAAAATCCATGTAAGAATTGGAGGTATGTGGGGCATGTCTAGAAACATAGCATGGAACCAAGATGGAATGAGAATGCTGGTTGGATTCTGAGAAATGTAATGGAAATGAATTTGATGAACATTAAATATAGGGAATCCTGCTTCATGGTAGATTTTCAAGTAGGTATGATCAGTGATATCCCTGCCAGTCTAGGATCTTCTTGATTTTACATTCAAGATGAAGGTGAATGGAATGGAATTCCTAGCCTGCGTTGTGAAAGGACTCGCTTGCCAATAGTTTTGTTGACAATTGATCCTTCTGCTTGCAGCTGGTTTCAGAATTTAAAATGCTAGAAATGTCAATGGTTGAGATGGATGGGCAGAAGCAATATGGTTAAGGTAATAAATAATAAAAATTAAAGAGTTATATTTAAACAGTTTTTTAAAAAATGTTTTTTTAAAATATGGATTTTAGTTTATACGTGACATAATGCATAGGGCAGAGGATATCATGGATTTGTCTCTAAACATGGATTTGGTTCTGTCACTGAATGTGCCTGAATAATGCTTTTTTTTCTGTGTAAATTAATTAGGGGTTGAAAAGAGAGCTCCTGATGAAAACACTGCTGGGGTTCATTGTGGGAGCAATTCTACAGTCTAGAGAAGTACATATTCTTTGGGGGGAAATAGAATTGGGGTTGAAACACTGACTATTAGTCAGCTGGAGATAGCAGCTGGCCTGCTATGTATTAAACCCAGGAGTATCCAGCAGGTGTGGGTTATCTTACAATGGTTGTTAAAATTGGGCATTTTCAGTCATGTTAATACAATACTATTTCATTGTGTGTGTGTTGAAATTACCTTTGAAGGAAGTTCCAGCTGTAGGCTTTGGACACAAATTTTTGAAAGCAGTCATTTCTGGAGCAAAAGTGTCTGGAATATTTTATTCTAATTTTGAGGGTTCATGAGAGAAATGGGATACAAATGGACATGACAAATACAGTTTTAGTTTTTAGGTTCAAACATAGATTAAAACTCAGCATTGTATTGTATGAGAACAAACCATGGCTAGCTCATTTTTTGGAAGCCAAGTAAAAAGTAGTGCATACTGAGTTTACAAAATACTTCATAAATTATCCCAGAAGCTCTGTGAGCAGAAATTTAAGGTCAGTATAGTGTAATGGTTTGAGTATGAAAGTGAAATACATTCCCTCTGAGTGTGGTGGAGTCTCCTTCTTTGGAGGTCTTTAAACAGAGGCTGGATGGCCATCTGTTGGGGATGCTTTGATTTTGAGTTCCTGCATGGCAGGGGTTGGACTGGATGGCCCTTGAGGTATCTCTGGAGACCAAGGTTCGAATCCCCACTTGTCTGTGGAAACCCACTGAGTGACCTTGGCAAGTCACATTCTCTCAGCCTCAGAGGATGGCAGTGGCAAACCCCCTCTGATGAGAATAAATTAGAATAAAATGACCTTAGGGTTGCAATAAGTTGGAAATGACTTGAAGTCACACAATAGTAACAACACACTACATAATTATAGTGCTATGATCCCACTTTTAACTGCTATGGCAACATCCTATGGAATCCTAGGATTTGCAGTTGTGGGGGGCATTTAAAATCCTCAACCAGGGAGCTCCTGTAGGGCCTCACCAAACCCCAGGATCTCACAGGATATAGTTATGGCAGTTAAAGTGGAATCATAACATTATAACTATGTCGTATGAAAGAGTGAGTGCTCTGACTGAAATCATCAAGTAATTTTCAAAGGCTGCTGTGATATAGCTTACTACAGCAATGTCATCTGAGCTGGACATAGACAACTGTGGCAACTCTGTCTCTTTTCCAAAACCATCTGCAGTTGGTATGCCATCATCTGAGATGATGGCAAGTATATTGTGCCACAAATGCCAGCTGGGCATTGAATGTCAGGATTGCAAGTAACTTGGACTTACCAGAGTGGGAGTGAAAAAACCCTAAAAATTCTTTTTATGGATGCTACATAGAATCATTTGAACAGGAGCTTGTTTCCTTCATTTATTCTCTGAGTTTGGCATAGAAAGACAGCTAAACTGGACAGGTTTCTCCAGCTGTGTATAAGGAGTGACAGATTTCGTGTCATATAAAAAGCAATTTTATGCTGCTTCTGGAAATACTCTTTTTAGCCAGGGTTCTGTTTTGGGAGTTATTTTTATCTGTGACATGGGACTTAAAAGATTTCTCTATAGTGTGTTTTTGCAGCATTCTCCCAC
>CM034701.1:173158758-173179282 GCA_020142125.1 Phrynosoma platyrhinos | reverse complement strand
GTTTGTTTTAAGAGCTCTGGCTACAAAGAAGGGTGGGTACTTATTTTATGAGCTTTGTAAGCAGTATTACGGTATTGACCCATATTGCCCTGCAGCACTGGAAGTAAACTCGCCCCAAAGAACCATGGGAAATCTGGCAACAAACACAAAAACAGGGAGAATCCTGTGAATAAACCACAAGTAGCTTTCACACTACAGTAATTGCACAAAAAAAAGCGAATTCATGAATGAAACAGAAATGAATTCATGATAATTCCCCAAAATGTGTATGTCACTTTTGTGTCAGATTCTGTGCAGATTGCACACAATGTCGTGTGAAAACAATTCATGCATTTGCGCCTAATTCGCTGGATAATTGTGGGCTCTTACCCATTTAAACTTCCAATTTTCCCAGTGTGATAAACTCCTATGCTCCCATGGTCAGTGTGATTTAAAAGAAGTCAGTTCTTATCTCCTCCCCTTCTCTCCTAAAGGTTAAAAGTCAGATTTATGACTCTTTGTTCTCCCTTGTTTCTGTCCTTTTGGCTAAGATGGATGCAGGCAAAAGGCTCTGCCTCAAATTGCTTTCCCTCACTTACATTCACACATGAGAGGTAGCTTTTAGGAACTCTTGCACCAAAGTAGTTTTTCTATTTATAATTTACTGGATATTAGATGGATTCTTTGTAACAATAAAGTAAAATCTTATTTTACTTTACCAGAATATCTTGTGTATTATTATCAGAAGCTCAGATATACTGGGGCACACTGCTGCTCTGCTTAATATATACAAATACCAAATTTCAACACCCTTTCTGATTTCAGAGAAAATATCTTCTTGGTTGTAGCAGCCTTTGTGTAAAATGATCTTTCAATCTCCTACCTACTGCTGATTTTTTTTTAAAAAAATCCTCCCAGTTTAGGTGTTTTTTTAAAAAAAATTAAAAAGTTCTGTAGCATTACCTGGATCGTACACATGTCCTCAGGTCTTCACTCTTTCCTCGTGGGAACTTCACCTATTGTTCCAAAGGTCATTGTGACCTCTTAAGAAGATGTGGGCTCCAGATATGAAATATGAAAATGTGGAGACCCCCGAATACAGTGCGGGGTATGCAGGGTGAACATGTTCCACCAAGCAACAAATCCTAGAATTCCAACCATCGAGTCATGGCAGTTAAAGTGGTGTCAGACTGCTTTATTTCTGCAATGTGGCAGTAGCTTCAATGAAGTTGGCTCTCATGCACTCCCCCTCCTCTTCCAGTGCGGCCCTAAGGAGCAGCTAGGCAGCTTTTGCTTCCATTATTGCCTAACCATGGTTTGTTGTGCCATCAGGACCCAGTTTAATGTAAACACTGGTTTATTTGAAACTACAAGCCAACCTAGTGGGAGTATTTTGAAAGGGCCCTTTTCCTACCTTCCCATTATCTTCCAACATTTTCCAGATGAAAGCCAGCACACGTGGCTAAACAACATCCGTGTAGTCAAGATGGCAAATCTAATTAACAAGGAAGAACACACGCCTCGGCTGTTTGCTACTGTTTGCTACTTTTGCTCTTTGAACTTGGTTTGAAGCAGTTGAAATAAACCCTTGCTCCATCCTGTGAGATGCTGGGATTTGTAGCTTATTTAAGTCCTTAGTATTCTTTAATAAGAAGCTTAATGTCTTCTGTTGAACTACAGTTCCCAAGGTAGCCTGAGAAAAGAGGACTGATGATTAAATGAGGATATGTTGGGAACTGTAGTTCAGCGAGTGCACAAGAACCTTTTAGCAGAAAATTCTAAATACCTCCCTAAACTACAAATCCCAGGATTCTGTAGGAGCCACGATAACCAGTTGATAGTACTGTGCAACATTTTGTCAGAGGTGCTATCTGTATATCTAAAATGCCCATTTCTATTATCCTTGATATGTATGATTTATTTTGATAGTGCAGTTTGTTTTTCTGTATTGTCTCTTTACATAACCTCCCTTGTTTGTCTCTCCCACCCACCCCCACTTTCTCTTTCTTTTTTATACACTGATAGGCTTCTATGAGCACCTTAATGCAGATAAACATAAAATGCAAGTAAACTATTTTTTCCTAAGAAGAAAAACATATCCTGTTAAACTTTGCTGCCTTCACAGATGTGTGAAGCTAAATTGTGAATGCTAGATAGTTTCATCTCTCCCCTGCCCCTCCATATACAGTCATTTCTTCTGAATCTGTTCTGGACCCCCGCCCCCGTGAATCAGAAATATTGCAAATACTGGAGCCCCATTGCATAGAATGGCTGCATGCTCCTGTGTGCGGTGCTGCATGTGAGCCTCAGGTGTGCGTGCCATTTTGTCCCTCACCGCTTGCCATCTGCGAAAAACCGAGATCGCGGATGGCAAGTCTGCAAACAGCGAGCAATAAGTGTGTGTGTTTGTATGTATATATATATATATATATATATATATATATATGGAGTTTTGTGTGTATGAAAATAAAAATGCTTTAATAGTCTGTTTTCTTTTAAGACTGCTGGTTCAGTGGCTAAAGAGAGAATGCACCAACAAACAAGTCTTCACTTGAAATGTCACTTCATCCATGAATGCCTTAAGTCTGAGAAAAATTGTCTTATACCACATTGCCTGGGGTAAGACACTTTTTTTCTTGGCCTCAACCCCTCCTTTCCTTTCCATAAGGGGATAAAAATATTGACCTGCCATCAGGATTTTTGTACTAATTTCCAAGCTTTTACACCTAGTTCTCCCTTTGAAAGAAAATTTCTAAAATGACTCACAATAAAATGTCATTTTATTATAATTAAGGAAAAGTCAGCAGCAATTAACATATAGATGCTGGCATTCTGTTGGTTACTCCCAACTAGAGTAGACCCATTCAGTCAGTGAATAGTGAGTCAACACATAGGTAAATGCCATTGATTCAATGGGTTTACTCTAGTAATAACTAATAACAGGATTTAGTGGGGGGTCTGCAACAAAATATTGCAGTGTGTTCAGGCTAGCAGGCCACTACATCCTATTCCATCTCCACTCTCTGTCTTTTTTCCCTACTCTTCCTCCAAAAGTCAGCCTTCCATGGCCATTAAGCTGCATGGGCTGTTTTTCTCCCCGACTCCCAGGATTTTGTTTCCTAGAAATAGTGTTGTTGTTGTTTTAATTGTACTGCTGCAAATCTTGTGGTTTCCTAAAGTCTGCTGTTTGTTTTGTTTGTGTGTGGCACTGTTTCAGCTGCAAAGAAACAGCACTCACAGTCTGAAGATTCAAACACCAGGAAAAGTGAGCAGATAGCAGTAGAAATAAAAGGATTTACCAATAAATAAATGGATTTACCAATAATTTCTCAATATACAAAGATTAGCATCATTCAGTCAAAACTTGGGCAATTTTTAAAAAAAATCTTAATAACAAAAATTGAGAGAGTGTTAAGTGCGCTCTTTTGAGGAAAGTATTTCATAAAAGAGGCCCTGTAGCTGACATAGTACACTACCAATTGCTAATCCAATTACATTCAAACAATGTTACCTTTATTGGACCAACCAAAATGCACAATTACATATTGTGTACATTACCAATTGCTGTCATGATTGTAAAAAAGTAATATATGCAAAGTGCCTCCCATCCTCAAAAGCACTCTATAAATCCTAAGCATTATGAAGTTGTTCTAATGCTGAAACTTTGTCTTATCCTTATCCTAGGAACCCATTTTTCACTGTAACAAGCCACAGAGCTTGATAATATTTCATTAAGGGCAATTATTGACATTATGTTCACAACGTTGCCTCAGACTTCGAGGGGATGGAAAATTGCTACAATTACTTGTCTATTGATTCATCCTGCACTGCAGATGATGTATTCAGATGAGGGTAATTTGGTGAAGAGCTTTGCTTTCAATCCCACGCAGCAGCTGGGTCACCAGAAAGAAATCCCTAGGAAAAGGTCTGAAACAGACAGACTCTCTCAATGACTGTGGTCAGCTATATGAACTGAGGAGCCAGCATGGTGCAGCTGTTTGGGTGTTGGACTAAGACTTTATGAGACCAGCATTTGAAATCTCCATGCAGCCACACAAACCCACCTAGGTGACCATCCTTGAGAATGTCACACTTTCTTAGCCTCAGAGGAAAGGAATGGCAAGCCCCCTCTGAACAAATCTTTCCAAGAAAACCCCATGATAGGTTTGCATTGTTAGGGTTGCCACAAGTCAGAAATCACATGAAGGCACACAACAACAACAGCAACAACATTCTGAGAAACTTGCATAATAAAGAATAAACATTTTGGTCACAATCCAGCTCACCAATGGTTATGCATGTAGGCTTATGTATGTTACATTGCTAGAGGAAATAGCAGCACCTTTTCCTTTGCTGCATGGGGAGGGGAGAAAGTAGATGGGGAAGAGCTTGTCAAGGCTCAAATTTAGGGACTTTTCTTATCAGAAAAGGTGATTGGTGTTTTAAGAAAACAAGGATTCTGCCAATATATTTGTCTTGGAAAACAACTATTTATTTCATTCCTTTGGAGTTTTGCTTGGGGAACTATTACTGGAACTGATGACTTCTAAAAAGTACCTTTCCACACTCGGCCTGAGATGAGATGAATAATACCTTTGTTAGCACACCCTGTATACCCGCATTATTTTGAGGTACAAATATTTTGTTATATTTTCTTATAACAGTAGTTACGTATATGCCAACAGCATGATGCTGGTAAAGTCAAGATGACCTTTAAGTGAACTTCTTATGAATAGTCACATGAGACCTGAGGGCAAGTGAAAAGGATCCATCAAACTGCCTCAAGACATGTTTGGCCCATAAATATGCCTACTTGGGCATTCTGGAGAGCCACACAAGGGCTATTACAGTTTAAAAACTGTTATTCTAACATTATTAAACAAGAATGATACAATGCCGATTAAAACGTTTACTTTCACACTGGTTACAAAAATGGGGCATTAATGATTCACAAGCAGTAAGAAAGCGCTTTTGCATTCCACACATCAGGTTGTTTAGTAGAGAGAAAAACGGGTCTCTCTCTCCCTCTCCCCACAGAGGAAGTCCTGTAATACAGGAAGTTATTCCCAGACTGGGGGATTCAATTTAGGAGATTATCCTCCTGTTACATTCTGATACTTGTAGTTAGGAAGGGCCATTTAAAATATTCAGCCAGAGAGCTCTTAAGCCTCACTGAACTACAAAATGCAGCAGGAGGCAGCCAGAGCAGTAAAGTTTTTGAGCCCCATTTTTAGAGTGTAGTGCAATAATCTACTGTCCTGAAAATGAAATGAAGAAATTTCAATAGCGCTATTGAAACGTGATTGCCTTTCACATGTTTGCAATAGCACTAATGAATCACAATCAGCAAGCCACTGATGATTTTTTTTATCATCAATGAATTATTCCACTAGCAAGATACTTCCAGGATGTTACAAGAACGATATCAGGATGACGTCGTGTGAAAATCTTTCTCCTGATCGTGCATTAATGAAAGTAACAATGTTCTTCTCTAACACTTTTTGCCCCATGTGATAACCTTCTGCTATTTTGGTTTAGTTAGAATCAGGCAGAAACTCTAGTTGGATTCAGACTTGACTCTTTAGTATTTCCAAATGCACCATAAAGCAGAGTAGTGAGCCCCATTCAACTCCCAGCTTTTCCCCAGATTGGAGCTTGGCTTTTGGCACTGGTACATATTGCCCTTTGCAAATCCTTTAATTTGCTGTCTGCAACCACCTTTTGTATTTTAATTCTTGTGTGTGTGTGTGAGAGAGAGTGCTTTGCATGTGTGTTGATTTCCATTTTTATAAATAATTTGAAACCTGCCTTTGGAGTTCTTTGGCTTCAGAACCAGTATACATAGGCTAAAAGTCCCAGCTAGAGTTACTCTGGCCCTCTTGCTGCTCCCTATTGAGCTAAATTAATTTCCCCATTGAATTCAATTTGTGGTGCCCTCCTGGGACCCTAGGTTTTTGAGTAACACCTTCCAGGTTATTTTGAAGGGAACTAAATGTATTCTTGTATTCTTGATAGTGATATAGCCCCATGTACATTTACCTTATTTTTCTGTGGAGTCCATTAGCCACAGGCTCACGCTGGAAGAGAATGTTGTGTGGTATGCAAAGGCAATTCCAGTCATCCCCTGTGTTTGCTAGTTCTTGTTCTTGGCCAGTTTCTACTGAAGCAGTTCTCAAGATTTAACCTAGGCTGGCCTCATTGTCAAGCCTTTGACAATGTCAAGTTTCCACCAGCCAGGTTTCAAATCAAATGACATACTGTGGACACAACTAATCCATTTTCCTATTTCTTGTAAATTCTTAATAATTCCCCTTCATTTCCTTCATGCCCTTGTAATGTCCTCTCTTCATTTTCTTAAACTTTCTTATGGCATATTTCTTAATGTATAGAACTAATTGGGATCAGCAGCATTTATTTCCAATTTGAATGCTTAATGTTTACAGTGACTGTCACTTCAAAAAGTAACTTCTTGCAGAATTGCTTCAGCTTGTGACATTTGAGGCCTTCCATGCATGAACAGATCACTTCAGATTTTGCCACATTTCAGTGGGTCTGTACTTTGAGTAGGGTGTTCTAAGGACAAATCTACACTGAGGGGAAAAATCTGAGTGGATTCCTCATCTTTTCTGTCCCACACCCACTAAGCCCCACCTTCCACACCTGTTTTATCCACAGCAGTTGTCTACACTGCAGATGTTGCTGTGGTCCCCTGTCAGCTCCCATCACTACTGTCTTTCCCACAGACAGATCACTGCAGGCCACCATTTACCTTCCTCGCCCAGAACAAAGTTGAAATAAGGATTTTTCCTGCTTGTGAGGCACCCAGTGCCTTGTTGTATCTTCATAGTGTGCCATCAGGAGCAGTGCAGAGGAAGGAAAAACTACCATACCTGGAATGATGGTTTTTCCTCCTCTGTGCCACATGACCACCAAGGTGCATTGGTCCCTATCCTGGCTCCCTTATTTAGTAGTGTAACAGCAGCCCTTTATGGGATACAGATGTTCTAGAACTGTCCGAGTCTAATTCCTACTTAAAAAGACATAAGTCTCCAACAGGATTCCAGTCAATACTGGCTGTCTAGAAAAGGACTTCTTTTGATTCAAGGGTGGCATGCATGGTAAAATTATGGAATATCTGTAATTATCAGTAGGACTCATTATTCTTTTTTGCTACTGTATGCTGGATGCATGTATACCTGTGCACACACCACTTACTATAGTTTGGGTTGGGGAAAACCATATCCAGGCCAGGTGCTTTTACTATGGCCACCAACCATGCACTGTTGTGCTTTGCAAAGACTATCAACTCCTGAAACTAGAAGCAGAATTGTAGTTTTCTGAATAAGTCACTTGTGACCAGTGTGGTGTAGTGGTTTGAATGTTGGACTACGACTGTGGACACCAGGTTTTGAATCCCCACTTGGCCATGAAAACCCACTAAGTGAACTTGGGGAAGTGACACTCTCTCAGCCTCAGGGGAAGGCAATGGCAAATCTGAACAAATCTCTGAACAAATCGTGCCAATAAAACCCCATGATAGGGTTGCCTTAGGGTTGCCATAAGTTGGAAACAACTTGAAGACACACCACCAACACCACCAAAAATAAGTCATTTGTTCCATTACAACACTTATCTTTTCCAGAAAACTATTGTGTGGACTTAGGAACAAGAAAGTTCCACAAAGACTTTCATTTGGAAAGCAGTGGTACAATTGTGCTACTATAACTGTAAGAGGAGATGACATTTCAGGGCCTTTTTAATATTAGAGTCTCTGAAAAACAAATTCTACATCAGATCCTAAGCAGCTTGGTATTATATTTAAAAGACAACATCCTTTCATTCAAACATTTTTCTAGGTTACAGTAATACTCTAATGGCACCAGATCCCATTTGATCTTGGAAGCTAATGAGAGTCAGCCCTGGTTAGCACTTTGATGGGAGGCTCTATTTCAGTAGAGCTGTTGAGGACAGGAGGACTTGGAGGTCTCTTATTCATAGGGTCACTGTAAGTCAAAGTAGACTTGACAGCAGTTAATAAATCTTTCATGGCTTATAGGTAGTAAAGACTTGTAATAACAAGATTAGTTTTAATGGCTTAATTATTAAACAGTTGGTCCTCGGTATCCCCAGATTTTTTTATCCATGAATTCAAGTATCTGCAGCTAGAAAATATTTTTAAAAATATACATTGTTTTTTTCCATTTTATATAAGGGACACTATTTCATTATGCCATTGTATTTCATGGGACTTGAGTATCAATGAATTTTGGTATCCACGGGGGGTGCTGGAACCAAACCCCAGTGATACCAAGGACCCACTGTATTGATGCTATTTAATTTTGCTGTTGTTGTTGTTGTTGTTGTTGTTGTTGTTGTGTGCCTTCAAGTGGTTTCCTTGGTTTAATTATTATATTTGTTTAATTATTATATTAATGTTATTTGATGTAAGCTTTAATGTTATTTAATTTAAACTTGGTTTTAGTGATGTTACTGGTTTTGAATGTTGCAGATACTCCAAGTGTTGCAGACTGCCAGAAATAGTGCAAATTGAGTCCACTTTTAGGGTTAGGGTTAGTGCTAGGGAATCATGGGAACTGTATTTTATTGTGGCACCAGGGCTCTCTGACAGAGAAGGCTCAATGTCTCAGAAAAAAAACAATATCCATGATTCCCTAGCACTAACCCTAACCCTAAAAGTGGACTCAATTTGCACTATTTCTGGCAGTCTGCAACCCCCCTTAGTTGGCTTTGATTGTTTTGAGCCTTGGCTCATATCAGATCCCATATCAAGCAGGCAGAGCATAACACTCCACGCATACAGTGCCATTTGCTCCCATTTGCCTTGATATCCCTGGTCAAGGCCTGATCAATGGTCCACTTCCTGCTTCTCCTTACTGATGGAGAGGAAAAGAGGCAGTTGAGCCAATGAAGAAGTGTCTGGTCTCAACTTGGAAGGAGGAGGAAAGGAGGGTGCACCCCAATAACTTGACAATTGCTGGTGGGGTGGTTGAATAATAATAATAATAATAATAATAATAATAATAATAATAATAAATGTATTTATATCCCACCCCTTTGAGGGCAATCGGGGTGGCTAACAACAGTAAAATACACATTTAACAGTAAAATCTAATTTTTTTAGATTAGGGTGCAGTGGGATAGAAAATATGAAGGGGTACCATAAAGTTTTAATTAATCACTTTTTTAAAAATGGACAGAACGTTTGTTTTGAATTGTAGTTGTTAACTTACATCTATGTAGTCACCATCCAGATTTACACTATTTTCCCAGCATGTTTTGACCCTCTGAATACTGATATTGTAGAATTCAGCAGAGTGCGTCTTAGGAGGGGGTATCGTAAAGTAATAATCATCACCCGGAAATTATTATGATATATTGATGAAATTTTGTCATCATTGGTTCCTAAGTGCATGATGTCGAGAAAATCAGTTCATTGTTTCCTTTATTTTTGTGGCAGGTTGTGCCAGAAGTGACTAAAGTGTAAAATCCTTATAAGGCGCAATCTGCAGGCTTCTACAATAACGGTATTTAGAGGGTCAAGAAATGCTGGGAAACGTGTAAATCTGGATGGTGACTACGTAGAGATAAGTTAACAAGCACTAATCAAAACAAACTTTCTGTCAAAATTTTTAAAGGTGATAATTAAAACTTTACAATACCTCCCCCCCCCCCCCCCCCCCCCCCCCCGTAACACTCTCTACTCATCCAAGAAGTAGATGCATAAGTCATACTTATAGACCGATTTGTCACTAAGGATACCACCCTATGTATATTGAGTTGGTAGTTTGAGGCGTTATTTCTTGCTCTTCCCTAGGTAGAAAACGACTGGCCTTGCTTGTTAGGGCCAAAAGATTGTGTAGAGATGCTATAATAAACAAACTAGAAATGTGTGTTTTAGGAGAGCAATGAAGGGCAGCAACCACTAACTATGTAAAATTCCAAGTGGAGTCTTTACAATGGTCTTAAGAGAAGTATCAGGAATTAGTAGGGAAAAAAATGGCATCCCTAGGGTTAGCATTACCTTGTGCAGTAACTCATAGTGTCACCCCACTTCATTGACCTCCTCCCATACCACACCATGCAGAATCCTTAGTGTTGTTTTCTGTACTGTTATTCATAAATCATAATTCCTGTATATCACTGAATGTCATGACAACTAAAAAAATAAAATTATACCTTTATATTACAATATCATACAGTCAGCCTAAATGTTAAGGTGAATATTTGGTTAGATGTGTTATTTTTAAAGAAAAAAGATATTTTTTTAAAAAAAATCAAAATATTCATTAAAAAAAACATAAAGTTTTTTTTTTTTAGAAAAACAACCCTGGGGCCTCTGCTTTCTCCTCCCACTGAGTCTCACCCCACTACCATCTCTTCAGTGGTTTGAAGGGATGGAGGTAAACGCCACAGCCCATTTCTGCCAATAGACAGATGTTTTGGGAGGAGTGGTGTCACATCTTCTTAGGGAAGGATTCTGCACCCCTTGCACCTCACTAGTGATGCCCATGAGTAGGAGCTGTCCATTATCATACAAAATGATGCATTTCTTATATATTGGACAAGATATCTGAGGTTATGGAAAGAAGAGCTACTGAGCTCTTGGCAATGTACAGTAACTCAGCTGAGGTCATAGAATCATAGAATCGTAGAGTTGGAAGAGACCACAAGGGCCATCCAGTCCAACCCCCTGCCATGCAGGAACTCCCTGCCCTACAGGTCCTATAATGCACAGCAAAACATAAATGTTCTGCAGGCATAACTAAACATAAATGTTCTGCTAAATTTTCCCTTTCAGTCTCCCCAGAGTCATGGTGTAACTGATGAACTTCTCCCATGGCCATTCAGGGCCTTTACAGACTGCCAGAAATAATACAGCTTGAGTCCACTTTAACTGTCCTGGCTCAGTGCTAGGGAATCATGGGAACTGTATTTTTTCCTGGGACATTGAGCCTTCTCTGTCAGAGAGCTCTGGTGCCACAATAAAATACAGTTCCCATGATTCCCTAGCACTGAGCCAGGACAGTTAAAATGGCCTCAAGCTGCATTATTTCTGGCAGTCTGTAAAGGCCCTCAGTGCCTGGTGGAGAGAGGAAGGATTGGAGAAGCATCTGACTGTGTCCCCATAGCCAAACACAGACCAATGAAATAATCTGTCAAGATCTGTTGTGGTGTTTTGGAGGTCTTAGCAGGAGGGCTTTGATGTCTGTGGAAGAAGGAAGCGAATACTAATTTCTGTAATGACAAAAAAGAAAAGAAAAAACAACAGGATAGGATAGGACATACACAGGCATATGTTGGATTTACAGGATGCCAACCAGTGATTGTAATCTTTGCATGTGCAAAGGAACAGTAACCTTTTCCTGTTCTTTGTAAACATTTTTAGTTCTTTTGCTAGAAGTAACTGTGCAGGTAAAAATGAAATACTTAAACATGGCTGATGCTATTCTGGAATGTTCAGAGACTAGTTTAGAAGCTGTAATAGTTTAGGAGATCAGCCAAAAGCAGGGAAGATTTATTACAAAGAGTACCATTATTGAATATCCGAATATCCTTGAGGAAGGGAGAAGAATGGGTCAGACATTTTAAGTTGAATGAGTGCAAATGAAATCCTGCAACAACCTGCTGCTGGATTTTGCACTGAGGTACTGGAGCTCTGTTTTTGTGGCAAGACAGATAACTTGTGCTGGTTCATAGATTTTATCCCTGAGGTAGGCCACTTCCACATGGTGATTTACTTCACTTCTCAGCAACATCTGGCACAGCCTGACAAATGGATCCTCCAAATCACTTGGAAGGTTTCTGCCGAAAGAATAGGTAACTACAGTATCTATACTGAGGAGAAACTCTCTGCAGACTCACTATCAGCAGCAGACAGACACTTGGTCAAGATGGATAGATCTGTTGATTATTTCTTCTCCCATATTTGAATTTTTTAACAGCTCAAGTTCTTTCTTACCTGTATATGATTCGATCTATAGTGTTTGGAAAGTTCTTGTCAAAAGCAAACTGGGCTGAATTCTCAACTGTCTGCACTGGCCATTTCAGTAAGTAGAGCTATTGTGAGCATGAAGAAGACCATGTTAATTATATTTGTCTGCCCTGTAGCTTTTAACTATGAAGATGCTGTCAGGAAAAAAAGATGATTGATCAGCTATAAATATAGTCACAGAATTTAGGCAAGGATACAAAGCCAGACTTCTAAAAGCACAGGGTCCCTCTCCTTTCATTTTTGTTCCCTTACACTTTTGCATTTAAAAAAATCAAATTCTTTCTATAACATTTATTAATAATGTTTTTCAATTTTGAAACATCTTTGTTAGAAAAACCAAACAAAAATTTCCCCCTTTTCATTCCATATGAACTAACATTTCCCACATTTTTTTGGGGGGGGGGGAATGCTGCTTTTAAAAGGATGCTTGTAACTGACTACTGTCATTACTAGAAGTGTGTTGTTGTTGTTGTTGTTGTGTGCCTTCAAGTCATTTCTTATGGAGACCCTATCATGGGTTTTCTTGGCAGAATTTGTTCAAATGGGGTTTGCCATTGCCTTCCTCTGGAGCTGAGAGCGAGTGCCGAAAGTCACCCAGTAGGTTTTCGTGGCTATAGGGGGATTCAAACCCTAGTCTCCAGAATTATAGTCCAATGCCTACACCACTTTACCACATGGTTCACAGGTGTGTTCACCTGAAGGCAATTTGCCAAGGGCCCTGTCCACAAATGCTGTGTAAAAAGCTTTTACAACCTTATGTTGTGTGGTGTTCTTATGATGCAACTCTGTGTGAGAATAGTTACTTGGTGAAAATTCTGAAAAGCTGGGAAGGGTGGCAAATCATTCAGACTGCTCTGAGAGATTTGAAGAAGCCACCCAGTGATATTTGCAAATTGGTGGCGGACAGTTTGAGAGTTCAGTTTGAGAAATTAGTTGGGCTGTGAGAGGCTAGGCTAAAGGGAAATTGTGATTTGTCTGAGGTGATTTTAAGTTGTTTTGGCTGAAGGGAAAAGTCTTTTTGAGAGCCCTGCTGGTGCAGTGGTTAAATGCCTGAACTGCAGCCACTCACTCACAAACCACAAGGTGAGTTCAGTACCAGCCAGGGGCTCAGGCTCAACTCAGACTTGCATCCTTCCGTAGGTTGCTAAAATGAGAACTCAGCTTGAAGGGGGTAATTAGCTTACACATTGTAAACTGCTTAGGGAGTGCTTAAGTGCACTGATAAGCAGTACAGAAATGTACTTGCTATTGCTGCTGCTTGTGATGCTTCAGAAAGTACTGCTGCTTGTACAATTATTTTTACAACAGGATTCTGGCCTATATTTCTGTTGAAGAAAAGCATGTGTAAGAAATTAATAAAGGCTTGTGAGTAATTTACTGATCCAAGTATGATGTAAAGGTTCTACCATTAGTGCAAGATATCATGCCAGCCTCGGGCTTTAACCCCACTATAGCACAGTTGTGCCTCCCTTGTTGTCATGTTGCCTTTTTTCGGCATGTGAACTGCTGTCTCACATTTCCTTTTCAAGCTACAAAGGTAATAACATAAAAACTTGGAGTCTTGTATGAGAAATCTATGCCATGTCACTGTTGCCTATTTCTAAGCAGCACAGGTATGGGATACAATCTGCATTCCTCTTACCTGGTTCAAGCAACCTGATCTTATCTTCACTGGGGTAGACTGTATCTTTAAGAGAAACTGTTGTGGATGTTGGCTGAGTAAATGTAGAAGCAGTTATTGTTGAACAAAGACGTCAACTTTTTTAAAAATGCATTTATTTATTATTTTATTACATTTTTATTCCACCCATTCCCTAAGGAGCTCAGAGTAGCATACATAATCCCCCCTCCTCCATTTTTGCCTCACAACAACCCTGTGAGGTAGGTTAGGCTGAGAGTGTGTGACTGATCCAAAATCACCCAATGAGCTTCATAGCAGAGTGAAGATTTGAACCTGGATCTCCTGGTCTTCAGTCCAACACCCTACCCAATAAACAGTGGCCTTTGCCTTAATGGTTCCCTCATGTTACCGTCTGCAGATCCCGGTAGTTACAGCAGGGAATAGCCAATGACCTTTGCTACACTGCCAGGCTTGCAGGGTTTAGGAGCAAACAGTCTTCACTCCTATGTATGTCTTTCCTAAAACAAAATTTTAAAATGATCCCATAATGCAATTAGAAAGGAACACTGAGATCTGCAAGGTGGCAGTTTTGGAATATTAAACAACAATCAAATAATCAATTGGCAATATTTACCAGTCAGTTGACTCACATGAAAGTGTTTCTCTAGAAGCTTGTAAAAATTAAATTTTACAGTATGATTCTCCCATAATTCAGTGAGGATGTAGGAAAGGGAAACCAGCAACACTGATCCTGTAGTCATTGGTACGAGGTTTGACACCACTGAGCCTTGCAGAAAAAGTCTAAAGTCATAAAAGGCCAGCAAAACTAACAAAAAGGCTTATTAACATTTGACTTACCGGTATGTTTGGTTCACTTGTAGGTAAAAATCAAGGCCCCTTTAAATTACCAACAATCCAGGACAACTTCATTGGGGTAGATTGTAGCTTTAAAAAAAGGACCATGCCAGTCACCATCCATTATAAGCATAAAATAAAATACAGTACCCCTCCATTTTCACATACTTCAAGTCTGTGTCCCTCACCTGTTTGTGGGCAGCAAATGGAGGGGGACCACATGGGGTGTGCACCTCTGGCGTGCGCCTGTGGGCACCCATAGGCAGGCACCACCATTCAAGCCTATGGGGCTTGAATATTCAGTTTTCCATTTTCATGGGGGAGTCCAGAATGGATCCCCGCAAAAACGAAGAGGCAACTGTAATTGTTCTGAAGCAGAAACAGTAAGATGTTTACAGCACAGGAATAGGAGGTCAAAGTAATTTTATGAGCACGAAAGCTCTGGGTGATATAACATAGATCATCTCCTGTATGTCAGACTGAAAAAAGAGGATCATAGAACAGGAAAAAAGAGACCAATGGGCTGTATTCCACTGCTTTGAAAAGATTAATGGGTGTGTGTTTATGAAGTGGGGAGGATTTTTTACTAGAAGAAGTTGTCTGGAGCTGGGAAAAGGAAACAAGAGTGCTTTTGAAAAGGGACCATAAAGTGATGAAGAAAAAACTTTCCTAACTAAGCAAAGGGGAAAAGGGCTCTTGTTACACTATGCCTATAAAAAATACAGATGTGGCTTAATTTTTTTATTCAGACAAAACCGTTCTATATTTAGAAATTAATTAGAGAAAGCAGATGTTAGACTCTTCTAAATGACTTCTCAATTGTTCCATCCATACGATTTCAAAATACCATATGGACATTTAAGAGAGTCAAGACACAACACAATCCAAAAGTGCTGAGCACCTGAATGCAGAAGAGCTAGCCAAGCCTATGAGGGACCATAAAGGAGATAAGGATGGCAACAGTATAAAAGCTCTCTAAAATAATGTGGACTTTAAAATGATATTCATTCCACACTTGGAAAATTCCTGGAACCAAAAAGGTAAAAACTACACAAATCCCAACAAACATTCATTAAAATATTGCTAATGTTTTCCAATAAAACATTGTTTTGTCAAAACTCAGGCCATAAATCCTGCACAAAGTTATCGGTGTGCAATTCCTGTTGATTTACATAAGTTCCATTCATTTCAACGGGACTGGTGTGTGGGTAACTTTGCGCAGGGCTGCAGTCTCTAAAGTTTATTATGCATTGAAAATATGAGGCATTAATTGAAGCTAATAGCCATAGCAGCATATCTGGGAAGGCTTTTAAATCAGCAGGTGTCTCTTGATCCAAGAAATTCTGTTGACAGTCCTGTGACTTTCCTTCCCCTCTAGTAGTGCGATCGACTGAGGACTCGTAATATTGATGGCCTAGCTAATAAAATCTGATAACTATACAATGCAAAATTATTGTGGCAAGGCAGCTATACTCAACATGTTCTGTGGTGAGCTTTTCCTTCTCCTCTCTTGTAAACACTGAATGGCACTGTGAGTTGCCCTTCTGACATTCAGGAGACAGATCTGGGAACTCTTTCACAGAACTCTTTGCATATCCTTGCCAAAAATTTTATCTAAATTAAGTACAGAATTTGGCCCTGAACAACCATGGGAACATAGGGGCCTGATTTAAACATCCATGATTCACTAAAAAAGCATCCAGAACACTGAACATACAGCCAGACTACAGTACAATTACTAAAGTTGACATTTCTATTAGAATGAAAGGATTTCATTAGGCTAAAATCTATATACAATGATAAGGTTCCTTATAGACAGTAAAATTATCTGTTAAATTATTATTTTAAGGTCACTATTATATAAATGTGTCAACTAATTTTTAATCTTCTCTTTGGCTCACAAATACACTAAAATACCAATAAACATTATTTAGAACTTCAATAATTATATAAATAGGATACATTACAAATGGAAGAAAATACAAGACAACTCTTTAGCATGGTAAATCTTTGCATATAAAGAAGCAAACAGTTCATATCTTGAGAAATGAACAGTTATCTTGCTGGAAAACTATTACATTTAATTCCTCCCGCAGCCCCATTTAACAATAATGTACACAATCTACACAAATCGAATTCTAAAAATACAACAATAATATAGCCTATTACAACAACTCAGCTACAAGCCTACAACTATCCCCCTGGTATGACAACTAAAGGGGGCATACATACAGCTACTAGGTGGTTCTCCTTTGAATTTTTCCCTTATACTTTTGTGCATCAGAGAAGTACCAACAATAAAGTTTAAATAAGTTTAAACATTTTCCTTCATTCTTAAGACTCTATATCTTTTACAATGCTTCCTTACCTAATTTTACCTTGGATGCCATGTGTCATTGGTCACTGCATGATTTACATTTTGACTGAAACATTAGCTTCCTTAGACATTAGCCTTAAATGTGGGCACAATCCAAACAGAGGGATACAATTGCCTCAAAGTTAAGTTCTTTTTAAAGCCCCATTATTTTTCTCCTTTAAAAGAAATGCTTAACTTTGGCTTGGCTGTACCCATTAAAATTAGCAGCAGTTTTGGCACAGACCAATGAAGTGTGTCTAGCATGACACACTATTTGTGAATGTGCTCCACTGAAATGAATGGGATAAATGGCCAAGCACTGGCCCTAGAATGTGCCTGCTGGAGTATAATCTTCCAAGCAATGCTCTAGTAATCCCTATGATTTCACTGGTAGGTCACCCTGAGACCCCATGAGTTAGGGCGAGATATTAAATATTTTAACAAATCAATATTGACACAAACCAGGCTTTACAAGAGCAGTCCTTGACTTGAGAATACCTCTGCACTAGAGAACATACTGTGAACTACTTTTAAGATTTATCACAATTTTACTTGTATCATATACATTCTTAACTGGCTTTCTTAATACAGTTAGCTTCCTGCTACCTATAAATATTGGGTTTAAATAGAGTCAAGGATACATTTAAAGATAATACATCCCCTCCCCCACGAATGGTAAAGTAACCTATTAATACTCATATATGTTTCAGTGATCTAAAGGAGTTATTTTATCATTGTTTTAAAAGACTGTGTTCTGAATGAATGAAATGTTTAGAAAGGGATTGCCTTAAAATGTGTGCTACAGAACTGGTTTTTTGTTCTTTTAAAAAGCCAGTACTGGAAAGTAGAGCTCTAGAGAAGTAAAATTCAAGTAGATTACAGATCTTGCCCCAGTCTTTCTATTTCCTCGATTAGGAAGTCAATGTCAGACTTGGTAGCTGCAGGGTTTGAAACAACCATTCGAAAGAAGTTGACTTTATCTCCCTGAGGCTGATATCCAACCATTGTGGTACCTGTTTCCATCATCAGGGCCTTGATTTTGGGCGCCACCTTTTAATTCAAGCAAAGGAGGAAAGAAGTTTAGAAGCCTGTTTCTCACTGAGTAGCCACTATATTTCCTAATTTCTAACTATCCCAGCAATGCAGCAGGATTTGGGGTACAAACAGAAGAGCAAACAAGGAATCACCAACTGGGGAGACTAACAAAATCTGGCAGTACTTGCTGGTGGATAGATAAAAGCAGCAGAAATAACAGACCAGTTCAATAATTTCTATAAAACCAATGACTGTTATTGACCCATTTCCGTAACTGTGCTTTGAAGCAGAAACCTGCATGAAAATGTTTCTTATTTGGCAGGCAGTTCCAACCACGCTCTCCTGACAGAAGCATGATTTAGCATGATTTAGAATAATGGATAGTATATATAATCTGATAAAGAGATAGCCTAACACATTTTCAGGACTGAAATAGAGAATTCAAATAGTATTTTTCATGATGTTAAAAATTATGAACATTCAACAAAATAAATGACAATTCAATTAATAGCCCTCATAGTCTCTGCTGCTGGTCTTCCCTATAACACCAGGCTAAGTATAGTCTTGAAGTAGCCATAATTTGATAATCAATGTTTTATATGCCTAAGTTAGAAATGTGTATTATTATGTGTAGAAATTAGAGGCTAAGTAAGTGTCAGGCCATGCAAAGAGGATTCTAGGAACTGGTGCCTTTAACACAGAAATCCATGGCCATAGATCTTTACTCTCATTGCTTAGAATTCTGTATGTTTAAAGTTTGGAGCATCCAATAAGATGTAAGAGATGAGTTCTTTGTCTGTTTGTGTATAAAAACAACAGTCATTTTCCTTGTCTTTTGCCCAAGCCTGGAAATGCAAATTTCTCTTGGAACTGTGCACATAAAAGAATAAAACTTTGTGTTTGTTATCTGATCTATGGTCCTCCTATCTGTTTTTGCTCTGCCAGAAGGAACCTGTGGCTGTGAGGTTATATTGCTCACAGTTTATTTTCTACTACAGTCTCATCTATCAGTCAGATAATCCAAAATAAGGATACCTATCTTTTTTTGATGGGAATATGTGGAGTAATACCAAATCTGACTTTTTGAGGAGGTTAGTTTTCTAAGGTCCAAAACACACTGCAGAAATAATCCAGTTTGAGGCTGCTTTAATTGCCCTGGTTCACTGCTAGGAAATCCTGGGATTAAATTGTAGTTTATTCTGGTACCAAAGCTCTCTGACAGAGAAGGCTAAATGTCTCATAAAACTAGTCCCCAGAATTCTCTAGCATTGAGCCAGGGCAGTTAAAGCAGTCTCAAACTGGATTATTTCTGCAATGTGTTTTAATCAAAGTTATCAATTTATTGTGCTTGTGGCAACTAAGTTGTTTTTGGAAGATGATTTTGTTCATGCTTATTTTGACATAACAACCCAAGCAAGTAAAACTAGTACTAATGTTTATACACATGAACACAAAATAGGATGGACCCACATCAGAATTCAGATGGCATGCTTAGAAATGCCAAAATATGTTATTAGAACCCATGCCCACTTCCACCCTAGAAATAATGAATTGGCTCCTTAATAAGCTATGTTCCATATCTAGCTACAGTTACCCATATATTGCTTGTCTCCCAGACTAGACTACTTTCATGCTGTCTGTGAAGGGTTGCCATTGAAGAGACAATTGAACCTGGGCAAAATGAGGCACAGTTACAGCAGGAGTATATCATATATTCCAGTAGCAAAGTCATTCACCCAGGACCTTTCTTTGTGTGTGTGTGTGTGTGTGTGCGTGTGTGTGTGTGTGTATGTATATATATATATATATGCCTTCAAGTCCCTTGTTGATTTATGATGATCCCATCAATTGAGTAGAGTTTTCTTAGGCAAGGAATATTCAGAGATAGTTTTGCTAGTTCCTTTTTCTAAAATATACTCTACAGCACCTGGTATTCACTGGCTGTCTCCTATCCAAGAACAGTGTGCCTGTGCCATGCGCGGGCTTGCCATCCGCAGTTTGAGCTTCTGCAGATGGCAAGCCTCAGCTTTTTGAATGGGTGTGTGCCCATCAAAAAGAATAGGACTTAAGGTCCTGCATTTTTTGCAGCCAGAGTGGGGGTGGGGACAGATCCCCATGGATAGCAAGGGTGCACTTTACTAACCAGTAGCTGACCCTGGTTAACTGCCAAGATCAGACAGAATCTAGTGCCTTTAAGGCATTTAGGCCCTATCCTTAGGGAACCAAAATGGCACCATCAAGATAAAACAGAATGGCAGTAGTTAGCAACTTTTAAAATAGAGGATTTAAAAAAGGAAGGAAAAAGAAAAGCAAGGACACACCCTGCCAAACCCCTAGCCAAATAAGAACTGAGGGCATAATGCTGAATGACTCCTGGGGCATGGCCATGGGCAACAGAAAACCTGAAGGATACCTTTGAAACAAATGAACTTGTTGACTTTTGTCTGTTTAACATGCTCTACTCTGCAGTTTTATTAATTACAAAGTGGTTCCATTATATGCTGCCTGTAGGAGGCATTTCTTTGTATATAATAATAATAATAATAATAATAATAATAATAATAATAATAATAAATTTTATTTCTAACCCGCCCCTCTGCAAAGCAACTAGGGTGGTGTACAACAAATTAAAACAATACAAGAGTAAAACACAAATACCCCACCC
>CM034701.1:173147127-173158658 GCA_020142125.1 Phrynosoma platyrhinos | reverse complement strand
ACAAAACAAAAACAGTAGCAGCTAGGGGTAGGGAGCGAATTAACAGGCTGGACCATCTAAAAAAAGAGGAAGAGCCGGGAAATTACTCCAGGAAGGCCTGTTGGAAGAGATTCATCTTTACTGCCTTTTTAAAGGCAGCAAGAGTAGTAATCAGACGGATCTCGTCCGGCAGGCCATTCCAAAGTCTGGGAGCGGTTGCAGAGAAGGTCCTCTGGGAGGTCTGAGACAGCCTAGTTTTTATTGGCTGTAACAGATTCCTGCCAGATGACCGAAGGGCACGGGGGGGGATCATACGGGGAGAGGCAGTCCCTAAGATAAGATGGACCCAAGTCATGTAGGACTTTAAAGGTCAAAAACAACACCTTGTACTGTGCCCGGAAACTAATTGGCAGCCAGTGGAGAGATTTCAGCACTGGTGTGATATGCTCTCCCCTTGATACACCAGTGAGCAACCTGGCTGCCATATTTTGGACCAGTTGGAGTTTCTGGGTTAGGCACAAGGGTAGCCCCATGTAGAGCATGTTACAGAAATCCAAACGTGAGGTTACCAGAGCATCTACCACAGTTTCCAGGTCCCTAGTCTCCAGGAAAGGACGCAGCTGGCGTATCAGCCGAAGCTGATAGCAGGCACTCTTGACCGTCACATTCACCTGATTAGTCATGTGAAGCGACGAATCTAGGAGTACCCCCAGGCTGTGAACACAGTCCTTGGAGGAGAGTGTGACTCCATCCAGGACTGGAAGGTGTATTCCCAAGCCTGGTTTCGGGCCCGTCACTGTTAGTACCTCCGTTTTGTCTAGATTCAGTCTCAATCTGTTTTTCCTCATCCAATCCATTGCCGCCTTAAGACAATCATTGAGAGGAGAGTATATAATTCAAAACAAAAATAAAATAAAATAATTACCCTGTGTAGCTTCTCTCTTCTTTCCTCAGAGTCTGGAATCCCTCTGAGACTTGGTGGAATGTACCAGAAACAAACATTTGTGTGTTCAGGCTGTAGGAACATAAAAACAAACCACCCACCAGAATGGTAGGCAAACAAAATCTTGACATCAACATTCCACTCTCCAGCACCAGCACCTATCAAGAAGTGCTTACCACTCGCAGCCTTGCTTTTCCTCCTCTTCTGTGCTTAGGAAAAAGAGTACAGGGGGCTGTTGAACATGGCAACAGCAATAGCATTTTAGCACTTTACATTTCTATACCACTTCATAGTGAACTCAGCAATCTCTATACAGTTTACAATCTGTAAGCCAATTGCCCCCAACAAGCTGGGTACTCATTTTACTGACTGACAAAAGGATGGAAGGCTCAGTGGACCTTGGAGCCCTCCTCTAGGATTGACCTTACAACATTGTGGCTGCAGTACCAGCATTTAAACACTGTGCCACTAGGTAATGACACAATAAGATTCCCTGGTCTGCAGCTTCCCATTTCTTGAGATGTCAGGACTGAAATCTGAGACCAGGGGTAGGCAACATTTTTGATCCGGGGGCCGGGTTGCTGTCCCTGAGACAATTGGGGGGCCGAAGCACCATAAATAAATAAATAAATAAATAAATAAATATTTTTTAAAAAATAAAAAATAAAAAATATGCATGCACACTCTCTCAGTCCCAGGAAAGCCATGGCAAACCCCCATGGAGATTTTGCCAAGAAAACTGCAAGAACAAGTAATAACAACAATAATCAATATCATCATGGCGGGCAGCGGCGGGGGGCGGGGGCAGGACCGGCCTGGGGCTGGTCCAAAGGCCTCGGGGGGGCGCATCCGGCCCCCGGGCCTTAGGTTGCCTACCCCTGTCTGAGACTATTGGGTGGGCCCACGTGAAATCACAGGGGGCAAACTCTAATGATGTCATGGAAGAAGAAGGTCTTTTGGCATTTTGTTTGTTAATAATTAGCAAGGAGCAACAATACTGTGGTTTCAGTTTTGTATGCAGCCCACTGTTACCTTAAACTTTCTTTCTACATCATTTTACAATAGTTCAGAATGCAAATAGAGTACAAACAGTTTAAATCCATTCATTCCTGAAATGTTCACTCACTCACTCACACTCACTTGCTCAATCCTTGCTCAATATACAAAAATGTGCTCTTTCTTCTTTGTTTTCTGTTTCTGAAGTATGTGAAACTATATAATAAGTTAGATATGGATTGAATGTAAGTTGTATTTGATTTTAATTAATAAATTTTTGAAAAAAAATAAAAAAATGTGCTCTCTCTCTCATGCTAAAGGACAGAGGATTTGTTTTTGAAGTTAAATATGGAACCACAGCACACACACTCCCTGATCAGAACTGAAATAATCAGAACCAGCACAAGAATGAATACAATTAGCAATCTTGGAGCACAGAAAGTGATGCATAGAATCTAAGCAAAGAGTTTGTTACTCTAGAACTGCCAATCAGTTTATGAACTTTATTTTCTAGAGAAGGATGGCATGACCTTTTAAGAGAATGCCATTTATTTGTGTTCAACATGTGGCACAATATTGCATTGTGTTTTTAGGTGGAGGTGGAAAAGTAAGGATGAATGCCCAGAATTCAAAGATCTGCCAGGAGGTTGTACAAACTCAGAGGAATTATCCCCCCCCCCAAAAAAAACCCTCTTTAAAAATTAAGATGACACCAGAGTAAAGGAATTCCAACCATTCAATGCACTTTAAAGAATATTTGAACAGACCATTTTGTTTAATTGTTTGAGGACAGTTTCTTTAATCCATAGCATAAACAGGCAGACCCTCCAAATAGAATATATTCCAATAGTAATTCTAATACTCAGCATATTTATATGACTACTGAGAAAGAACCAATATATTTCAACGGGCATTCATCTATCATTTGTTTTAGTATGTTACCTTTCTAATGGCTGATCTCTATGGAATGCTGGTATTTAATGGCACCAAATACCATAATCAGAATCATCCATGCCATAGCATTTCCAGTTTCAATGTACACTGAAAGCTGGACAGCAAAGAAACCAACTCCTTTGAAATATGGAGCTGAAATAGAGTTCTGCAGATATCACATGCAGATATCAGATGTCAAAAAGACTGCCAAGAGCAAATTAAGCTTAAACTCTCACTAAAAGTCAAAATAACTAAACTGAAGCTATCATACTTTGGACATATCATAAGACAATATGACTCACTGGAAACAAAGATAATACTAGGAAAAGTGGGAGGCAGTAGGAAAATAGGAATACTGCATTACAAATGAATAGACTCAATCAAGGAAGCCACCACCCTGAGTTTAAAAGACCTCAGCTGGACTGTTGACAACTCTTGGAGGTCTCTCATTCATAGGGTTTATCGTGGCACCAGAGCTCTCTGACAGAGAAGGCTCAATGTCCCAGAAAAAAATACAGTTCCCATGATTCCCTAGCACTGAGCCAGGGCAGTGCCTCAATTTAATGTGCACTATTTCTGGCAGTCTGTAAAGGCCCTAAGTCAACTTGATGGAAAATGCTATATTTCAGATTTTTAAATTCCCCTACATTTCAAAAGGATTTTACAATGTGACACGCTATGCTGTTATTTGGAAAAAGAAATCTAAAGCCTTCTTGGGTTCATGGCTAACTGCTAATGCATCAACATAGGGCTAAATTCAATAGCACCATTCTAAATGATCCGCATGGAATTTATGGAAATGTTGATTTACAAAGTTTCCATTCATTTATGGATCCACTCTAGTTGGAACCAGCAATTGGATTTAGGCATACAAGTTTATTGTTTCAACCAGAATTCAAGTCATTTTGCTGCAGCAGCACCCATTTTAAACCAAGAAGTAAACTTTAGCTTAGTTCACTAGAATTGAAAAAAAAACCCACCACTTCAAGGCTTATTTTGCTGAAGCCTGTAAATGCTTGGAGCACAAACCAATTGAAGTTCAGGGGTTTTACATCTCATTGATTTCAACAGCAGGGTTAAACATGTACTTAAAATCTCTCTCATGAAAATAATTGGGATTTTATCATGCTTAGCTTTGGGCTGGATTGTGCATTTCCTGTTCTGAAAATGCCCAGATTAATCAAAAGTTGTTGTGGCTTACCTCTCCTTTGAAGACCATCTCAAACTCCTCTCTGTTTTTAATTTTATTATACAGGTATTCTGATACTTCGAGACATTTGTTGATTTGACTTTCGAATCCCACCGTACCCTATTTTGACAAACAAAATATATTAACTTTTAAATTCAGTTCCGTACTCTTCACATATCTTCCAACTGCCTTTCAGTGTTAACATTTGGGTTTAGATTCAAATTTGTTGTTATTGGATAATGTATTCTAGTTAAAACTGATCCACAATGTAATTTTACATTTACATCACCATTTAAAAAAAATTGCAAGGCATAAGAAAATTTCAACTGTAAATGTATTCTTGAAACATACCTAAATATTCGAATTAAATTTTGGTTGTTAATATATCGATTTTTCTTTTTACGCTGGACTTAAAAGCACTTGCATATGTGTTCAATTTTAAAAAACTGAACAAAAAGAACCAGAGATTTAACATACAATTAATTCTGGGAACAGTATTAAGCAACTGTTTATTGGTAGACTTCTGAAGACCATTCTATACACAACCAATATTATGGAAGTGAGTTTCAGTTTGCTAAATATCTCCAAAGACTCCTTTCCCTTCAATCCTCTCAAAAAAGTTTTTTTTTCTTGAAGATATAAATCTATAATTTCAACAACATATTTATATTTAAGAATGTGTCCAAAATTATGAGACCAAGATGTGCTGAGTATAGGGTTCATATGAATCCCCTGTTGAAACAGCTCCTGGGTCCATTTCCAGGAAGAATTCAAAGTGCTGGTTTTAACCTTTAAAGCTCTACGTGGCTTAGGTCCAGACTCTCTGAAAGACCGCATATCTTTATATAATCCAAGGTGTGCATTGCAGGGGAGGGCTTTCTCTCTGTCCTACCACTACACAGGTGTGGTTGGTGGGAAAGAGCCTTCTCCATGGCTGCTCTCAGGAACTCCCTTCCATGGGAGATCTGCTTGGCCCCCTTCTTGGTTTCTTTCTGCCGGCAGGTGAAGACGTTTTTATTTAAGGAGGCATTTGTTGACAACAGATAGAGCTTTTAATAGGAATGAGTGTAGTGTTTACTTCATCATGTTTTAAATGCCTTTTAATGGATAGCAGTAAGACTGCTCTATGTGCAAAGAACACAACACTACTCAATGGCTGTTGAAATTAGTAGCTTTAGCAGAAATTGACAAACTGACTTGTTTGATTACAGAAAGGTTGTTAGTGACATTCCTCAATGACTGGAGACCCATTATGAACTTCTTGCAAAAGAAAGAAAGAAAGACAATTATTTGATAATACACTCGTCCCTCCACATTCGCTGGGGTTAGGGGCACAGGACCCCCATGAATGTGAAAAAACCACAAATAACAAAAGCACTATGTTTTTACCTGAGAGAACACCTGTCTAGGAATCTCTAGGTCCTCCAGTGCAACTCTGTGGTCAACATCTGCCAGAAATTGACCATAGATTTGAGCTGGAGGAGTTACAAATGCCTAGTGGAGTGTTCTTTCTAGGAATCTCTAGGTCCTTCAGTGAGACTTTTGGTCAAAGTTGACCATAGCGTTGCACTGGAGGACCTAGATATTCCTAGAGAGAACATATTAATAAAATCCGTGAATAATCTAATCTGCAAAAGTCAAAGCCGCAAATGTGGAGGGATGAGTGTATTTGGGTTTGATGATTAGAAAGAATAAGATATTGAAAGAAGAGAATGTACAGTAATTTTTAGGAGTGGTATGAATAACTATATGTATATACAACTACTAAAAGGAAGATCCATTTTTTTCTTTCTTTGCTATTTTTTCATCTTTCTTTTTTTCCTTTTTCTCTATTTCTTTTTTTTTAAATTTCTGGATTTTAATATCTTTAATAAAAATACATAATAATAAATAAAAAGGATTGTTCCACATACTACTAATTTTTAAATGTTTACCTTGGCTTTCCACATCAACCAGAATTTGAATATGTCCACATGTCGGCCACACTGTATTGCTTTATCTCCAGTGTCATAGCTTATATCATATTGCTTGTCCTGCTGGAATAGATATCCTGCACACATCTGGTTGCAGCCTTGAAGTATACCCTGTTGCAAAAAAACATTATATTTAAATATATGAGATCTAGCAACAGATAAAACATGATATTATATTCACTAAATAAACACATCATTCTACTTATATGTGGTAATCCCCAAAGAAGGAGAAATTTGATTTTCAGGCACATTTGGATTTATCTTTCTGTTTTCATCTCAGGTACTTCCCTCACTTGAATAACCTAAACCCTTCTGGCATACACACAGTCTTTCTTGTAGTTCAATACAATGTGCGTAGTACAATGATTACTTTAATGTTAGCATTAGCCCTGCTGTATACCCAGCAGCATAATGTGCCCATGGAATCAGCTTCTATGATCCTATGTATTATGCTATGTGGCAAGAGCACACAGTTAATTATAGTTAGATATCACCAGCAGTACAGCATAAGACTTTGGGAAACATGTTCCTAAAACCATACTGCAAAAGTCACATAATTCAGGAGACACTTGTACAGGCAAATATAACCTTTCCCATGCCCATCACTTCTCCCTTGCAATTCCAGTCACAAGTGACAATACTGGATAACACTGGCCATGTTGGCAGGGGTGATGGGGATGACGATCTTTATTTAAACACAGCCTTTGTCAACATTAGGAGTTGTACTCTAACACATCCAGTGGCCACCAGATTGAGGAAGGCTACCCTATGCCATTTTTTCCCAAATAAGAGAATGCAATATCCAACCAGACCTTTTCCTGGAGAAGAATGGCAGAACATTGTAACAAAACTCCCATCATCTTGTGTGGATTCCATGTGACAGAGTTGGCTCTGCAAAATAATTTAATGTGCTTAGAACTAAAGGTGTAAGCAATATAATCTTTCTTGATCTTTCACCAGCTCACGGCGGACATAAATACTAGGACCACATCTTCCAATATTTTACAGATGAAAACCAGAACATGTGTGGCCAAGCTACATGTGTGGTCAAAATGGCAAAAAGTATTACTGAGGAAGCTAGGAGAGGCTGCAGTTTGCTTTCACCTGAGCCTACTGGGAAGGACAAAACTCCACCCCCTAATCTCCTGTCTCACTGAGAGCCTTTGCAGACTGCCAGAAATAGTGCACATTAAATTGAGGCACTGCCCTGACTCAATGCTAGGGAATCATGGGAACGGTAATTTATTGTGGCACAAGAGATCTCTGACAGAGAAGGCTCAATGACTCAGAAAAAAAATACAATTCCCATGACTCCCTAGCACTGAGCCAGGGTAGTGCCTCAATTTAATGTGCACTATTTCTGGCAGTCTGCAAAGGCCCTGAGTTAACTGAAAGCAAACTACTTTTGCACTCTGAACTCCATATGCACCATATGGAAGTAAACTGGGGACAAAGGGGGAATGTAGGAGAAGGAAAGAAAAACCAGACATGTTAAAAGCAGCAAAGAAAGTGGAATAATAGAGGATTAATCAGGATCACCCCTGTCAAATAAGGACAGTTGGATGATATATAGAACTTGAATAAAGTTAATATCGCATTCCTTGGTCTAGTGACCCCAGCCTAACTTCAATGGATTCTTGATTAGTTAATTATTGGAAGTATGGACTTTTATAGATGAACATTCCATTCTGACAGTGGCAAACCAGGTGCTTTTGGGAATCCCATAGGCAGGACATGAGTACAGTAATGTCCTCCCATTCACTTGTTCTCCTTTAACTGAACTGAGTTTGTGCCTTGCCTTCCACCCTGATTAAGGCTGCAACCATCCTTAGCAATTTGCAACAGCATGCCAAAGTGGGCCTGGGGATTTTTAAAACATATATAATTAAACATATACTGAGTTACTACAATAAAACGTACAGAGTCTGTACAACAATGACAAAAACAATAACATGGACCAAGGGTATGTATCTGTTGAACAATTATTCTTCAGCAGAATAACAAAATTGTTCTTAGCAAGAGCCAGAAAGTCTGTCCTGTCCAACTGTAGAGTGTCTGTCCAGAGATTTGTCTGTGAAGTAGGAAGCCTGGGGATTTTTTCACAACAGCCTGTGCACAGATAAAAAGAACTTTATTGCTGATTAGCACACATTTTTTCACAGGTCTCCTCAGATCACCTGCAGACATTTTTGTCAGTACTGGAAGTAAGTGTTTACAAAATGAGGTGGAACTTTCCTTGGTAAGGAAGCAAGTCCTATAGTCATGCACTTCTCATGCTCAATCACGTGATGATCTTCATATGTTTAAAGCAGTTTCTGAGTGCCAGGAGGCATTTTTCTCTCTCCCAGACACCGAAGGCTACCCACTTCAGACAGCCCTATCTCACAATATTGTTTTTGCATCCCTCCAAACTGGGTTCCAAAATAGGCCAAGGATTAAATTGCATTTCAATGGCATATTGACCACCCCACCTCAAAAGCCTCTGGAGACAATGATTTGCAATTATTATGGGGATGTCAGAGGGTACCAGGCTTGAGGACTACAATAGTGGCTGTACTTTAGCCACTCATAGTTTCAAGGAATAGAAGTTCAGGAAATGAATGTTCTCTGAGCATTCCCTTAAATGCTGCTCCACTTGAATAACATGTGCCCACAACATAATTTCTGTTTAGAAAAAGACAACATGTAAGGAGGGTGAGGGAACGGCACATCCCAGGAAATAGCAAACACCAGCATATATCAACAGCTATAACACAGTAAAATCCCAAGGGGGAACTTCCCAGCTGCATCATCTTCAGGTACTTTGAAGCAGGGGCGAGCAGAAAGTAGATCAGGGTCCACAGGAAGATGTCTAGGTGATGTCCAATAGATTGCCAAATAGCTTCCAATTGTATAACAACTTAAACCTCCCACCACCATCTGTTTTCAAGTTTCGGGGGTGGGGGAAGATATATGGAAAACCAAGTGTGGATTTTTGTTGGGAAGGCTTTGTGGGCTTGGTGCCTGTACTGATCACCAATTCCTGGGCTGAATGTCCTCAGAGGCTCCTGGTTCCATAACATTTAGCATTTTCCCATCCAACTAAGCCATTATTCTGCTTCCAGTTGGCAGTTTCAGGGATATAGTAAAAAACAAAAACAAAACCCAAGGTAGATCCCAGAAACCTGAAATCTATTCCCCCCACCCCACCCCCAGTAATGGCAATTGCCACACTGGTGTTTGAATTGTTTCTAGAAGCTTGCTCTTCCAGGAATTAAGTTACTGCATCTACTAATCAGCACATATCTGACAGTAATTAATTATGATTCATTACACTATATCAGCTTATCAGTGTTCTTTAAACACCAAAATTAATCCTGAAGTAAAAGCTTCCCTAAATGTACTTCTCACCTTCAGTGGGTATGCAAAATATTTTATTGCTTGCCATATTGAATAACACTATCTGTATATGTTGCCATCTCATGTGGCTTCAAGCCAGATATGGCTCCCCAAAATATACCAATTCTGGATATATGCTGCTTATTTGAGGTGGAACAGGAGTCTGCAGGTCACCCAAAAATATTCTATCTGGGCTGTCAATATGTCCTGGTGAAGTCCATGGGACCAGATTACAGGTAAGGTTGCATAGAATTGTATCATTACGGGGAAAGAACCATCATATTTGGGACTCAGTGGTGGGCAACTGAGAAGAAGTGGGGAACATTCTCACCTGTGAGCTCCATCCACTGCAGGCTGCAGAATTGCTACTGGAGTGACTGGGGGTGATTTTTTTGTCCTGGGCCAAAATAGACAGATTTTCTTCATTTTTGGGGGGTTGTGGTGGAAGGGGGCAAAGCAACATAAACTACCATGTTTTGTTGTAGTTTGAATGATTTTGTGGGCATTTGGTGTGGGTGGACAAGGGACTTTAGAGCTATTTTGTAGGACTTTGGGGCTGTAAAGCAGGTCCTTATATGGGATCCACCACTATGTAAATCACATTGACCAGAATGCTTTCTTGCATTAGATCTGTTTCTCCCATCTGACGGGTATATTTTTCCCTTTGTCATTGACTTTTTTAAAAAACTTTTTTTTTCCAGATGATTTTGTGAAATACCATGTGTGCTTGGAAAGAGGTCACTAAATAAATTAAGAGGCAAATAAAAAGTACCTTTCTATTCCATTCAGCTTATGACGATGCTTCCTAGACATTAGCAGTCCACCTCCCCAGGCAGCCTAGAAATGATGAGGAAAAAATGCAAAAAAAAAAAAAAAAATCAGGAGCTTTCCAATATTCTATATTCCACAATCAGCTATTTCATCAGTGCTTTGGGCACATAATTTCTGATGAAAACATGCAAGACTTCAAAGTAGGCATGCTACTGAATTCACAGTTTTGCTGAAACAAGGGAAGTTGGAGACTTTTTCTTATATTATGATACAGGGCAGCTACTTGAACCATATTTTTCTACTTCATTACAATAAAAGTATTCAGTGTGCAATCCCATGCCTGTTACTCACAAATCAGCCCCATTTATCTATATGGCTACTCCAAAGGAAGTCCCACTAACATCACTGATACTTATTTCCAAATAAGCAAATACAGGATTGCAGTCTTGGTTACGTACATCAACATGGAGCCAAAGGTTGTACTTTTCACAGATGTCTGCTATCTCCTGAATGGGATCAAAGGCTCCATAAACAGTTGTGCCTGCAGTTGCATTCACATAAAGAGGAATATATCCCTACAAGGTGAAAACAAGGATAGGAATTAGTAAAAAAAAACCCACCAAATATCTAAAATGCCATTTGAACCAACTTAAAGTACAATGGATACCAAGGTTTTTTAGTCAGTTTCTGCTATGCATTTTATAACGATCACATTTTTCTTTCCTTGGTGCCTCTCAAAGACATACGGAAAGCTATAATCTCACTGTGCCTAATAAATAGTTCACAGCATCATTCTGAAAGATTAGTCCTATGGACGTATACCTAAACATATTAAATAAATACTAAGACATGGGGGGGGAGATAGCACATGGTCTTTCTGCAGTTACCTCAGTGGGAAATCCATGAAGAGTAGTGTCTGGAGAATGAGATTCACTATAGGCCTTTGCAGACTGCCAGAAATAGTGCACTTTAAATTGAGGCACTGCCCTGGCTCAATGCTAGGGAATCATGGGAACTGTAATTTATTGTGGCACCAGAGCTCTCTGACAGAGAAGGCCCAATGTCTCAGAAAAAAAATACCATGCCCATGATTCCCTAGCACTGAGCCAGGGCAGTGCCTCAATTTAAAGTGCACTATTTCTGGCAGTGTGCAAAGGCCCTATGTGTAGAAAGCCAGAATGTACAGAGCTAGCATGACATAATGGTTTGAGTGTTGAACTAGGATACTGGAAGGCCAGAGTTTGAATCCCCATTTGGCGATGGAGACTCAATATATGACCTTGAGAAAGTCACATTCTCTCAGTACCAGAGGAAAGTAACGGCAATCCACCTCTGAATAAATCTTGCCAATAAAAACTTTGATAGGGTT
>CM034701.1:173117927-173129469 GCA_020142125.1 Phrynosoma platyrhinos | reverse complement strand
TCCCAAAGGGGGAGTGACCTAAATCACATGGTTAGTTTGAATGAGAGAAAGAGGAGTGCATACAGGAAATCCCTATCTAAGGAGAGGGAAAGAGAATGCAAAAATCTTCCAACACTTTGCTGGTCTTTAAACAGAGGCCACATGGCCACCTGTTAGGGGTGCGATTCTGTGTTCCTGCATGTCAGTGGGTTGGTGGTCTCTCCCAATTCTATGATTCTATAATCCCATTACAAAGTTTATCTGTCTCATTAGGGTCAGATACAATATTACACTGCTGGGGTAGCTAATGCTAGATCTCCCTGCAGTCATATGAAGGAGACTGTCTTCATAACTGGTTAAATACTTTTAACACATGAAGCAGAAAATTCTCACAAGGACTTTTTTCCTTGTGGTCTTGGTCAGTATATCTAAAATAATAAAATAGCTATCATTGTACTGTTCTTTTCATGACACCCTAAATGTTATGACATCTGAGCTCTCTTGGGTTTGTGGTAGGGCCAATCCCACATCTCATGGAAATTAGTGGGATGCAAAGTGCTCAACTTTACTTGGATCATGTCCTGCATATAATGTTTTCTAGAATATTTCAGTCAAAACAAATTATAATAACTTTTTAAAGGATTGTTATGTAGCTTTGAACAGCAATGCTGAACAGAAAAAGCAAAGACAAAGTAATATGCTGGTTACAAACTGATGCTGATGATGACTGGGCAACTTTTCCCCTACAGTGGTTTTTGACAAGTCAGATATGTGGGTCTCTCTGTTGCTAAGCTCGCTGACTGAGCACATATGGTCTTCCACAGTGCTAATCACCATCCCTGCTCAGCAGTACATTATCAATAGATGAAGCTGCAAGGGAAAGAACCATCCCTTTTTGATTTGCCGGTGAAACTCCAGCATGCGTTGTTCTTATCATAGCAACCAGGCACATCCTATTCCATCTGGTGATTTATAATAATAATAATAATAATAATTTTTATTTAATACCCCGCCCCTCTGAGCGCAATCGGGGCGGCTTACAAGATAAAATCACAACAACAATTAAGAATAAATTCCTCCCCCTCCCCCCTTTAAGAAATTATTAAACCGATTCCAAGTTAAAAAAGATATAAAAGAGGTAAAATTCCTCAATACACAGCAATACAACAAAAGAAAGTGCAGGCAGCGTATAAACACATTTTATAAATGCATTTCTCTTTCTCTCTCTCTCTCTCTCACACACACATATTTGATAGCATTCTGAAACAGAAACCTTTCCTTTTGATCGCTGGTGGGTATTTGGTCTCCTATCATGTCACACTTCCTAAAGCCCATGCAAATCAATACACAATTTCAAACTGCCCTGAGGCCTGTCTCGCACTTGTTGTTGTTGTTGTTGTTAGCTGCCCTCAAGTCAGTTCCGACTCATGGCGACCCTGTGGATGAGACATCTCCAAGAATCCCTATTTTCCACTGCCTTGCCGAGATCCCCCATAACCTCCCTGATTGAGTTTATCCATCTGGTCTGTGGTCTTCCTTTCTTTCTTCTACCCTCTACCTTTCCTTGCATTAGTGTTTTTTCTAGTGATCCATACCTTCTCATTATGTGGTCAAAGTACAATAGTCTCATAGCTTCCAAAGAGAGCTCTGGTCTGAGCTGTTCAAGAACCCATTTGTATGTCTTCTTGGCTATCTATGGTATCCTAAGCACCACATCTCAAATGAGTTGATTTTTGCTTCCTTTATTGTCCAGCTCTCGCATCCGTACATGGTGATTGGGAATACAATGGCCTGGATGATTCTGACTTTAGTGCTCTGTTGTATGTCTTTGCTTTTCAATATCTTTTCCAGTTCTTTCATAGCTGCCTGTTTCATAGCTGCCCTTCCCATTCCTGTCTTCTTGTTTCTTGACTTCAGCCTGATCCTAGATATGGGAAATCTTTAACTATTTCAATTCTCTCGTTGTCTAGATTGAATTTGTGTATTTCTTCTGTGGTCATTATTTTTGTTTCCTTTATGTTTGACATCAGACCTGCCTTTGCACTTTCATCTTTGACCTTCCTTATTAACTATTCCAATTTCTGAATGTCTTCTGCTAATAATATGGTGTCATCCACATCTTAGGTTGTTAATGTTGCTTCCTCCTATCTTAACTCCTCCTTCTTCTGGTTCTAATTCTGCTTTTCTCATGATGTTTTCAGCATATAAGTTAAACAAGTAGGGTGATAGGATGCAGCCTTGCCTGACATCTTTCCCAATTGGGAACCACTCTGTTTCCCTGAATTCTGTTCTGACAGTGGCCTCTTGCCCTTGGTACAGATTCCTCATCAGGACTATCTGATGTAGTGGCACCCCCATGTCTTTGAGTGCGTTCCATAGATTTTTATGATCTATACAATCAAATGCTTTGCTGATTCTTTTTTTGGAATTCTTTGGTGCACTTCATTAGCTATCATATGTTTGCAGTGTGGTCCCTAGTGACCCTTCCTTTTCTGAATCGTGTTTGCACCTCTGGAATTTCTCTCTCCGTGTATGGTTGGAGTCCATGATGCAGAATTTTGAGCATTATTTTGCTTGCATATGACATTAGTGCTACTGTCCTCTAGTTGCTGCAGTCTTATGTATTTCCTTTCTTGTGGATTGGTATATATATCAAGCATGTTGGCCACCACTTTGTTTTCTATATTTGTTGGTATATTTCAGTTAGCACTAAAGTTACATCTGTCTGTAAGAACTGTAGCAGTTCAATTGGGATATCATCTGTTCGCAGTGATTTATTTTTCCCCATTTTCTTTATTGCAGATTCTACTTCATTTCTTAGAATTTGGGGTTCATCTTCATATGGCTCCTCATTTCAAATGTCATTCATTCCCCCATCTCTTTTGTATTTTGTACTTGTACTACATCCTTTCTTGTAGGGAACAGGCTGTTTTTTTGTTTTTTGTTTTGTCACTAATGGGTACCAGCCATTACCTTGAACTTGATTTTAATTTTCCTACAATGTAGTGTCAATACTCAGCAATGATAAAGGCATTGCATAGAACTGTGAAATCTATCACTGGCTAAAGTGTCATTCACCCACAGCCTCACTCCTCCCTGTCTTTCTTTACATTAGTTGAAAACAGGGCAGTATAAGGAATGCCTCACTGTGAATACATGTAACCCACATGCACACCATTTTGCATCTTATAACTTTTTTGTTTTAACACGTAATTAAAACAAACTCTTAAAATACAATCCTGCTCCCACTGAGCCTAATTCTTATTCTGTTCATAAATTCCAAGGGAGGTTCTGATGGTTCCACATTTTCTAGGGAAGTCACATTCTTATGAACCAATGGGAAATCATTCTGAAAACTGGTTATTGTACCTAGACTAATGGTGAGGATTGTGTGGGCTGGGAGGAGCTTTTGTGCTAATCTCGGGCCTTCCCAAAAACCCAGTACCACATTGTCCTCAAAATGGGAGTGGAGAGCTAAAATGGAGAATTGTGAAGCCAGAGCCCTCCAAGAGCCTTCATTCTCTATTGATTCCCAAAATAGTGCAACATTGGCCAGAAAATCATTTCCAGGGCTGCAAATGAGATTTGCTGCTTTAATTAGTCTTTATGCCACCACCATCATCATGCTGTATAACTTTCTTCTGTTGCTGCTTTTGTATTTTATGCTATAGCAGAGGAAAATTTTAGATCACTAAATATTTATTTGTTCTAATCTGTTCATAGGATAGTCAGGACAGAAAGGTTTTAAAGCTCATACATACATACATTGTCCATTCTAAAATTTGCTTCAATGTTACTCTGTGACCCAAATACTTCATACAAAGGAATTCTCAGGGTAGTCATGAAGACAATCAGAAGTCAACCTTGACCACCTGAACAGATGGTATGTGGACACTAATGACTGCAAACTTTGTATCTGCTTTAGTAGGGAGCTCTCAATGTAAATGTGTGTAAAGGCATCTTTATGGAACCATGAGCAGTTTTTAGGCATGGAAGTGGATCAGCTCTTTCCCTCTGCTGATTATCTTCCCAAATGTGGGTTTTTGTAACAGCTGGAGTGCTTACTAGATCCTGCCTAATGAGTTCAATGTGAGCAATTTACCAGCAATTGTTATGTTGATAAATAGCTCTTATCAGTTTACTCACAAATTCCCTTATGGGTGCTTTTAGATGGAGGACTTCTAGTGCTCCCAATCAAAATGCATTGTGTATTTTCCCCCATCATTTCAACTTTAACAACAACAACAAAATGCTAAGGAAAAAAAACAGAAGCAGCAGTAGGAAAACAGAAGAAGGTTTTAAGCTGAAGTCATCATCATCATCAGGATCCCTGGTAAAATTTCAAGAGCGCATGATAAAAACCTCATCTAAAAGCACTCTGCTGGTTTTCCATTTCCCTCTAATCCTCTGTCCCAGGCATTCAATACATCACAGGATAGCATGATTCTACAACTTACTCCACTGTGACCTCACAGCCACTGTGTCACCCAAGTAAGACCCCTAATTAATGTGTCTAGATGTTTACCAATCCTTAATTATCTTTCATTTTACTTAGAGTCCAGCCCCAAAAGGAGGGGAATGAATAGAGCTAAGCTCACCAATTTGTCTTGTCTTTGTTTGTTCTTGGCAGACTTAAGTAATGTTTTTCCCTGAAGAAAGTTCACATTAACAAAAGTTGGAAAGCCCTCTGTTGTTTGACAATAGCCTTTCCTTGCTTGCATTCAGAGTCCAGCCATTAGGAAGAGTGAGGCAGTTGCCTCAGGGGATGTATGCTGGGCAAGACTAACAGTCAGTGGCAAGCTTCTGCTTGAACTCCCTAGTTGTTCTCCATTGTTGGAGGATATAGTTGTGGCTGGTGCACAAACTCTAGGTGTAGATTAAGACACTATCCCACTGGTAGTATGGAAATAAAATTCACCCTCTAATCCAGATTTCTTCTGCCTGTGAAATGGAGTGGGGATGTTGCCTTGCCCTTCAGCTTGGGCAGCAAATGCATTGGGGCAGCCCTGTTTGCATTTCACAGGAATTATGTTTTCCCTCAAATATGAGCAGCTAGACCCAAGCACTGAATAGTACCCATGGTCACTCCCCATCCTCCCATATATGTCCCTCAGGGTGCCACTGGTAAAGGAGAGGCTCACAAAGATACTTTGTCTGGGGGGCTCTGAAAACATGTAACAGAGAAGAAACCAAGAAGGTGCTTACATGTTTGTATTAGCAGTAGACGTCAGCCATTCCCCAGCCAAGCCAATGATGTCAAGCCCTGTAGAAAGCTGGTTGAAAAAGCGTGGATGACCTAGAAAGATGAATAACATCCTTAAGCATACAGTGTCTATTTTTTTTAAAAAAAGTTTCAAACTGTATGGCCATCCAGATGTTGTTGGACTGCACCTTCCAGCATTCTTCATCATTGGTGTTGCTGATTAGCTGCAGTCCAAGAACATCTGGAAGGCCACACAATTCCCACTACTGTTCTGTCAAAAGCAACCTGGTTTCCCAAGTTCTGCTTCATAAATAGACCAATAGACTTTACATTCACATATAATTTATATGAAGGGGGAGGAATTAACTCTCCATATATTTACATTAGTACGTAGTTCATTGCACAGAAGTTAATCTTCCCCATCCCCCAGCTTAATTAAGCCTTATGGGAACTGAACTAGAAAGTAGTAGAAACCACTCTGGGATTTTCCATGTCCTCTTTACACTGCTGACCTATGAATATTTGAATTATAAATTGAATTGTTATTTTGGGAGTATTGAAAAGTGAGGCAGCATCTATGACAGTACCCTTTGCTCTTGTACCCTATCATGAAAAACAAGCATTTTCGAGCTTCCACTCAAGACAACTGTGTGTTTATTTAAACTGTTGTTTAAATAAGCATATACTGTATATATGTCTTATCAATGTTGCTTTTAAAAAATTGCAGTTTTTCTCAAACTGCATCAGTCAAAGCATACATTCATGCTTTTCCTTCCATTTGTCCTTCCTTCCATCCATCCTTTTTTAAAAAAGAGATGAAGAGTTGGCCTTGAAATAAGCTCTTCTATACCTTGTTTTAACTGTGGATTTGTTTCAACACCCAGTGGGATAAAATGGTTTTAAAAGGAAGTTAGATACCTTAACTAATCCAGGGTTCTGTACTTTTCTATTGTCTCTATTGCTATTCAAGTTATTAGCGGAGGGAAAAGGTGAATGGCAAACAAGTAATGCTAATGCCAGATATTATCTGTGACCTGAGATAATCAGCCTAAGAGTCTGAGATCCACACCACTAAGCAATTGCTCAGTGAAGTAGTGGAACTGGAATAACACATTCAAAATAATAGCCCTGTTTTTAAGCACAGGACTGCATTGTGGCTAGATGGGATGGACAGACATGACAAATTGAAAAATACATGTTTTAGATGCTGTGAGTTGTGATTATTTCATTTGTCATTAATTTATGCCTCACTCTTTATCCAGTCACTTTAAGGCAACATTCATGAGATTTTCCTCTTCCTTACAACATTCCTATTAGATGGGTAGGCTAATAGTTCAAGTCCACTAAGAATACTTTGTGGCTGAACATGGATTTGAAACCAGGTCTCCCCAGTCAGGTGCTAACACTCTATCAATTATGCATCGCATTGGCTCTCAGCACTACACACCTCTTTAATTCTACCATAGAACTTGCATCTAGATAGGTTAGTAAAAGAAGGAAATTAGGAGTTGTGTCAAAATGTATCTGCTTCCAGGGCTAGATTTAGACAATAAATCCTTGTGAGGAGAGGATCTGGCTTCAGATGTTAACAAGAACCAGGCTAGAGGGCAGGGGTAGGCAACTGCAAAAGGGTGGAAGCTGTTTTTTTTTTTTTTGTCTAAGTACCACCAGCCCAGAGGATCACACCAGCATGGCTAATTTGACTGGGTTTCATTTTTGTCTAATTTGGGGGCACACTCCTAGATGATAGTCTAGTCAATGTTGGGATATCTGGAGGCTTGTGTGGCAAAAACACTGCTTTTTGAAGTAGTTCTGACCCATTTGGGGCAATGCGGGGGGGGGGAATAAAAAATCATTTTACTTTTGAAAAACCAATTGGGATCTGGTGGCTTTGCTGGCCTTCAGGGGGCACATTCTGGGGTCCTGAGTGCTGCATGCAACCCATTGGCCACAATTTACCCACCCCTATTCTAAGGAGTGTCAGGACATCCTGAGTTCATACTCCTAGATGATAATCTAGTGAAAGATTCTCACTCTCATGTTCTGATCTCCTGATGATTATCACCAGGATCTCAGAAGCAGCGGTGGCAAGAAGTGCAAACCAAAACGAAAATGTAATGGCACAGCACTCTTCTGGCTGTCAGAGGATGCAGCCCTACCTTAGGTGTAGTTAAAATCAGGGCTTCACCAGGAAAAATGGGGTAGCTAGGGCACTTTATAGCCCCTTTCCTCCAGAGCAGTCCCCCTACTATTCAACACTTTGTGAAATTTGCTGACAGTGCTGGACAGCTCCACTGTATGTCACTGTTGGCTTGTTTACCTGCCTTGCTCCAAAGACTGAGAAAGTCAAAGGACTTTTGGTCTGATAAAGCATTGATCCAGGTAGGTCCAAGCATGCATGATAGAGCTCCTCTGTTTTGTAGGAAGGGAAATGCTCTACCCCAAACCCCATGGGAGTTCCCCATTGTGCACAAAACACTGTAAACAATGAAGCCCCTAGCTCAGTGCACACAGACGAGATGATGAATGGCAATCAAAAATTCTTTTCCTCTCTTGCTTTGTCCCAAGGATATAGAAATACCTTCCTTTCCCTTTCAAGAGTTTTCATAGGAAACCTTGGACAAAAAACTTCTTGACCAGCTTCCCCTAGATATCTCCCTCCAGATATGTTAGGCTGAAGCATTCAATGAGAGGGATGGAAGCTGTAGTCCAACACATCTGGATGCTGGGGAAAGCTGTAGCAGATGTCATAAGTCTTAGAGACACCTAAACTCTGCACAGAAACACCTCCCAAGTCAGTTTGCTGCCTGAGGCAGAGCAAGAATTATGCCTCCCAGACCTCCAAGTCAAGGTGTATAATATCCAATGCCGGCCAAATTATTTTGACAGATGAGACAGAAAATCTCTCCTCATCCCAGATGGTAACAATGCAACAATAACAAATTAAATAACTAATAACTTCTTGTCCTTTCATAACCCTGAAAAGCTACTACATAGGGCCATGGTCTCACTATGCCTAAGGGTAGGGCCACCCTTGACTGCAGCTTTCCAACATTCTTCTCCAAGGCACATTTATTTGCGCAGCAGCCCACACCTACTGTTTAGATTCTCTGTCTTCCATACACTCTCATGTTATGGAAAGTTTTCAAATACCTCCTTTTATCAATTGTAATGGGCTTTTTATTGGTTATCTGAGAATGTTTGTGTGTGTGTGCGCAATTATAATAAAGTATAATAAAATTATTTTTAAAATAATTTCTTTGCTGGTCAGACCAAATGTCCACCTGGGGATTAGTTCAATGTTCTGTTTTTTCCCCAACAGTGGCCAGTAAAAGTAGAAACTAAAAGTGGATTAAGTAAGCCAAGTCTGTCTGACTCTGTCTCTACACTTGCCTTTTTGCCTCTACCAACATAAAGTTCTGGTTCCCAGTTAAGCGAATGTCCTATTGAATGGACACTTGACAATCCTGAGCCACAAGCACAGCTCTCCAGGAAGGGAAATGAGGGGGAATGACTCAGTCTGTCCTTTTATTGCTGAGGTTCCTACAGAGCTGGGAACAGAGTTCATGTTCAGATCTTAATAGTAGGCTACATTTTTCTAGCAGTATACTTTTAAAACATTTTAGGCCGCCCTGATTGGACTACCACTGGGCGGGGTATAAATAAATTTTATTATTTTATTTTATTATAGGGGACCTCCTCACTGACAACTTGAAAATTAAAGCTCTTTAAAAGCAGGTCCTCCTCAGAATACTCAACCTCACTCATTAAAGAATGGGAGAAATTATTATGGAAATTATATTTGATATCTTATGTCTGTACTCCGGAATGGCCTGGAAGCAGGGAACTTGCCTTTTATAATGAGTTATCAGTAGGATTGCAAGTATTAATGATCCCAAGACTCCAAGTCACCCTTTTCCTTTCTTTGTTTTTTTGGCATTAACTGTCTTGGGAACATAAAGAAGAAAAACTGCAAATTCAGTGTCATTTAAACCCTCATTTACCTAATGATATTGTCCCCTTGAGATACAGGCTGCTTGCATTTCATCAAGTGGAAAAGATTACGACTTTTCAAGTATGTACAGCTAGGCTGTCTACATCCAATGCTGCAAAATGGCCATTTGAGTGACAAACAGAACTGCCGAACAGTCTGCCTACTGTGAGCAATAAGGCAAGAATCACTGGTGGAGGAGTGGTGGTGGTGGTGGTGGAATCAGGACTGCAGAAGAGGGGGATGGATTCAAACCAGCTTGATTTAAATCTACGATTTATAATTGGCTCTCCCCTTGATTCAAATAAGTAATTTATATCATTGCATTTAATAATGTTCCCCTTTGTAACACTTTCCCATATTTCCTAAACAAAGGTGAACATCTGATCATTTGACTGATGTTTAATTTAGAATTAAGTCAGCAGTCTGATACTTCTTTACTCAGGAATAAGGGCTGCTGAACACAATGGGTTTTCTTTGTGGGTTTTTTCGGGCTGTGTGGCCATGTTCTAGAAGAGTTTCTTTCTGACGTTTCGCCAGCATCTGTGGCTAGCATCTTCAGAGCATCTTCAGAGAAACAATGGGTTTTACTTCAGAGTAGACATTATTACAGGGTTGCAGAGCAATTAGAGTATTATTTCCACTGATTATAGGGAATATTATAAAAGTGTTCCCACACCAGGTCTTTCTCACAGCAGGTACCCACGACAACTTAGTGGTTAAATCTGTGAACCCACAAACTGAACAATTTTTGACTTCTTACTTTCTTTTGAGCATTGCTCATTTCTGCTTCCAGCTGCTTTGGCCCCATATCACAAAAACAAAGTAGCAAACAGAAATGAAATGTTCAAGACAAAGTCTTGAAGATTACTGAGCTGTGAAGAACAGTTTATTTTCACCAGCAGAAAATGAAACTAGAATGTAAATATTCATATTTGGGAAATAATCATCTGGCTCTTCATTTATGAAGCAAAGCCTCTTTCTGCTCAATCTATGTGGAAGAAGCATTAATTCAGGGTGAAGATTGTCTACAACAGGGTTGGTCCTATGCATTATGTTTGTTGTTGTATGCCTTCATGTAGTTTCAGACTTATGGTGACCCTAAGGAGACCCATTCCTGGGGTTTTCTGGGGCTGAGAGTATATGACTTGTCCAAGGTCACCCAGTGGGTTTCCATGCCTGAGCAAAGAATCAAACTCTGATCTCCAGAGTCCTAGTCCAACACTCAAATCACTACACCACACTGGATCTCTGCCCATTATGTCACAGAAGTAATGGTCTGAACTAACAGATTTTGGATATGCCATGAAATGGCAACAAACAATTAGTTTTTGCACTTATTATAATCATGTTTTCACTGCCAAGAAGAGAAGACTTCTCTTATGAGATTTTCTGCTTCAGTCACAAAAATAACATAGCTGGCCAATAGTACTATGCACCTTAACTTTTTCGGAGTGGGAGGGAGAACATTGTTTGAACTGCCTCGGGCAATAAGTTCCTTAAAGCAGTGCTGAATAGCAGAGATAACAAGCTTAGAACTAAATTATGTAGTGTTAAACTAGTTACTGTGCAAAAAATAAGTAAGCATTATAAATTTGATCGGGAGACTGTTGTCCCTCTTTCTTTCCTTATGGTGCCCCTGTCAGAATGAAGGCTTTTGGGGGTTCATGGGAGTTGCTCTTAGGTGGCATGGGATCAAATGCATGCTTATCAGAGGCCAAGTGTTTTTAGAAACACTCACATGGGGCCTTAGCAATTTGTTCTTTACAGCTAACTGGCACCCTATCACCTGCACATTTGCTGGAAATGTGTCCCTCTGCAATCTGCAGGTGTCGCATCAAGATTATGTCTGCTCAGGGTATAAAGTTCATATTTTTATTGTTGTGCCACTACAATTGTCAGGATAGCAGCAAAGTCAGTGGAAGCAGTGGGTGGAGCAGGGTTAGTGGATAAAAAAATTAATGGGATGCATATGCCTTCTGTGTGCTGGTTGTTGCTCACAACTGTTTACAGCAGCAAAGTGGTCAACCTGACGTGAAATTATCAGAGAAACTAAAACTTTGTTAGATATGCTTTTTGTAAATGTTTTTCCAAATGCAGTGTCCTACTTAAAACACCAGAGTTGGTTATGCTGGTACAAAAGTTCCTATTGATTTGGCAGTGGCTATGGAAAAGGTCACTTCTACTATTCAGTATGGTCTAGTTGGTTTGCTTGCAGCTATTTAAAGGATCCCTCCATTTCAGGTTGTAAGTAATAATTCCTTGGACACAGCCCCAATTCTCTGGTCAAATCACTGACTACTTTCTGAATGGCTACTGTGACAAACTGTTAAACTGGTCTAAGTACTCAGTTTGCAGCCCAAAACCAC
>CM034701.1:173061003-173078852 GCA_020142125.1 Phrynosoma platyrhinos | reverse complement strand
CCCCCCCCCCCCCCCCCGTGCTGTATGTGGATATTTCCTGATGAATGCAGCACCGAAGTCCCCAGAACAGATGCTGCTTAGAGTTGGGAGAATCCTCCACAACACTATGAGATCTAGCAAAGACTGGAGTGTGAAGGAGAAAATGGGGTGCCCCATCTTGCTTGAGAAAAAGCACTTTCTCCTAGCACAAAGAGCACCGGACATAATCCCATGGGTATGTGGACATATCAGGATAAAAAAATAATTAAGGCCATTACTCAGCTTTGCTGAGAGACTAGGTCTCGGTCTCTTCACCTGAACTACCTTCTTCTTAGCTTATCATTATAATAAATGTGTAACTTAATAAGCAGTGCTTCAGTCTGATTCTCCCTGCTCTTTCCTCCCCACACCTTATTTTCTTCTTGTACTGTTCCTTAAAATCTGCTCTGAAAGGCCTGGGAAGGGGGTGAAGAACGTGGAAAGGACAGGTTGCATAATTGTAACTGTAGTTCCTTGAGTGGTCATCTGTAAACTCACACTTCTAGAAGGTTCTGAAGATGCACTGCGCAGGCACAGGAATGCTTAGTTGTGTGAGTCATGGAGATCATGAACAAGAAATGTAAGGATAAACAAATGAATCCTGTGGGATTTACTTTGAAGAAAACATACATAGGATTGGGCTGCAAGTTAACTCACAACTTTGATAACTTGTAAGTCCATTGTGAGAAAAAGTAAGGGCAGTGCTACAAAAATAATGAGCAAACTTAACATTTGCTATGAACATTATAAAGTCCCCCCCCCCCCAGAAATGTGATTGTTTGATCATTCATAATTTTCAGAAAACTGAACATGACTCTTGATTTCTTGATGTTTTGTCTTGAGATCCTATGCAAATGCAAGAGGACCTTAAGCTCTCTGCAGTTAGAAGGTACAAATGTTTGTAGAAATGTTTGCAGTAACTGCAGTTTTCACACTTACCCAACAGTAGTTTTTGCTCAATAAGTGGAAGAAACTGCTTGGCCTCAGGGTTTTCTGGTTCATATATTAAAACTGGAGTTTGACAAGAGAGGAGAAGACATTATTAATGTAACAGAAAATAGAATATTTGCAAAAATCCAGTTCTAGTTCACAGAAGATGACATATATTTCCCATGCAAGTGCTCTCTTGTTTGTACCTGTATACAAAGCTTAAAAAAACAATAAGTGAATGATATGTAAAAGTTTATATGGGTATTTTTGTTAGAGCTCTAAAACAAAAAGTTTTACATTATTAACAGTATAACAGTAATGATCCAATTCAGTAATTTTTTCCACCCCACCTATTTTATGCAACAGAACAATACTTTAGTGAATATATAGAGAGCATCAAAGCCCTCTGTTTCCTTTTTAACAACAAGGAAGGACAATACATTCCCTTGGCCATAGAGGTATTTGTGGCCAAAGTGTTGGCCCAACTGCTGTATGGTTCAGAAGTTTACTCATTTGGAAATATCGCCCTGCTTGTTTGAGGCTGTGCAAATGGGCTGAAACAGACTGGCTCGAAACGCTAGCTTCCAGGATGCTTGGGGGCATAGCTCTTAGATGCCCCACACCCTGACACCGCCATGAAGCTGGCGTCACACCGCCTGCCCACCCACATGTGGGCTGGCTTCACAGCGCTCCAGCAGCATGGCGTTTACAAGCTGCACTCCACAGTGCTGGGAAGCTACAGCGAGGAAGGAAAAGCTGGCTTTTTGCTGGCACAAAAAGATGGATTGGGGTTGTGGCATACAGTTGCTGCAGCACCGCATCTCCATGGTGGCCCCAATCTGCCATTTTTGGGTGGTCTGTTCCACCCCTAAATCTCTGAGAATGATCCGTGGGATCCCAATGCAATCGTTCCCAATGTAATTCTACAATTAGAAGCAGGGCTAATGTCAACTGACAGGAGCTCACCAAATCATGCAGCACCCAGGCCTCAAACTGCCAACCTGCTGATCTTGCAATCAACAGAGTCAGCATCTTAACCACTTGAGCCACTGCATCCTCAGTTAGGATACAACAAAGCAGAAGCAGTCATCATCCAACATATCAAAAACATTGATTTTCAAATTCATAAAAGTCAGACAGCTTCATATCTTATACTCAAAGACAACAGAAGATTATTTATATCTGCCAATTATTTTGAAAACTTTAACATTCCTAAACTAAGAAGAGCTTTTATGCGGACAGACTGAATGTTCTCCCTTCTGCTGTACTGAATGGCTAATATAAAAACATTCCGTACTCAAAATGGATTTGCCCTTGTGATTTAGATGAAGTAGAGTCAGTTTGTCATGTCCTACTTTATTGCACTTTTTATAAAGACATCAGAACCTCACTTATAATTCCTCTTATTCAAAGATTCCTAGGTAGACAAGATAAATTCTATATAGAATATATTCGCTCAGATGTAAATGAGCAGGTAACTGCCAAAGTTGCTAGATTCTGTGCAGCTGCTATCGATTGCCATAGAGGGGTAGCGAAACAACAGATAAATGTTTGGTTATTCAACCACCTATTTTAAAGAATCCACTATAGGGAATGGTGGTAAATATGTACACTTAATCTCCAGCACTACAACACATACTGTATATAGTCACATATCTAGAATTATTAGTAAAAAAATTGACCCAAAAAACCCTAACCTGTCTAATTGTCTAATTTGATTGTGTATTTATTGTCCAATTTAGCATATTACCACTTGAATAGGCAATGGCTGAAATTAAGAAAACTGAGGGACCAATTCTTCATTCTTCCACTGAAGACCTGATACATATCTGAACACCTGAAACATATTTGATATTTGCAGTATCAACGCAGCATTAAGGGATAGAAGGAGGAAGTATTTTTATACAAAGCAATACTCTTTTGAAGAGTGACAGTATAGATCATCCTGCTTATTTTAGCATCTCTGCTCAGTGAAAGTAATTATAGTGCCAAACTTTTACAATTAAAATGGTATACAAGCGACATATGTTTGGCATGTGGAGAATGTTGTTGTCAAAGGGTCTTTAAATGAAATCATGCAATAAAGTACACAGAAGATTTTCAGTTTCTGAGCAGTTTAGCAAACTTGCTGGCATAGTAAAGAAGATGAGTTCTGTGACACCCTAAAGATTAATAAATGATAGTACAACTTCTAATAAGCAAATTGAAATAGACAAATAAATTCATGTATTATGTGAATGGTTACTTAACTGACACTTAGGAAAAAATAAAGAAAAAAATACAAGTCAGATACATTTTATACTTACTCATCTGACAAAGTTTTTTTGCAAGACTGTATTGCCGTTCCATTATTGCTTTGAGAAACTACAAAAGATATTTTAAAATATGCATATTAGCAAGGAATCCTTCTCTCCCTCTCTATACAACGAACATGCTAACAAACTCCTATTTTGCCAGTTCATCATGGCACGGAGGTGACCAAGCTCTATTTGGTTCCAAGAATCTGGTAAGGTTTCAAGTTAGTTCTAGCAGTGTGCTGTATGTCTGGTGTCCAACGTCCAATTTTCCCCTCACCTCTTTTTATAGTAAACAATATTCTAGGTTGCTTACTGAACCTGGGAGAAAATACCCACTATTACCATATGGACTTTCTACTGTTACATGCTAAAAGATCTTAGAATAAGATGCTCTCTTCCAGAGCCTTTAATTGCAGTCAAGCAGATAGTGGCTGGAGTTGCTGGACAGGAGGACCTGTTTGGTTGTGTGAGATGGTCCATCTCTCCTCAAGAAGGCTTGCATACTGGCATCCAGTTCTTAGCACAAAGTTTAAAAGAAAAACTAGGCTTTATTTATTTATTATGGGGAAAAATTGTTGCTTTAGTTTTTTATTTGCATAGAAAGGCAGTTTTTCCTACTATCTTGCAGTTATTTTTAACTGATTTAATAATTTGTTTTAATCTAGATTATTTAAAGAAGCTGCTCTGGGTAGTGAAGCATTTAAAGGCAAGAAAAATTAGTTAAACATACAAATATTATGCTTGTGGACTAAGTAGTAATATTACTGCTTAAGAGTCTGTGTAAGGAGACTTGTAATATTTTATACTATACATTCACAATACAAAGAATAATTTTAAAAGGAATGCTCTGTAGAGAATGAGTTACCTTAAAAATGAAAGACATGCCAATATTACCTAAATGGAGGCAAGGCTATACAGTCAAATGCTATTACATTATAACTAAAAATGCTGTAGTCACAATATTCTCACAGCTAAATAAGAAAAATGCATGTTGCCAGTGGACAAAGTTAACAGTTACAGCATCACATGCAGTTACTGCATGGAGATAGTCATGTTTATTTTCACTGCAAGTAGATAGCTGATACATATTATTAGTATTCAGTTAAAATAACACAATTACAAAAAAAAATCCCAATTATATGTACAGATTTCCACATCTAAATGGTTACATAACTATTATACTTTTTCAGATCAGGGATGGGAACAGGTAGCCTTCCTATTGCTGGACTACAATTTTCATCATCCCTAACAACTGGCTATGATGGGTAGAGCCATGGGATTTGCAGTCCAAAAACATTGATGTTCATCCCTGATTTAGGTGAATACAATATCGTTTCTAATTTAATTTCATTCTACAGGCTTGTTTTATAAAATATTCTAAGAAATATATACTATACTGAGAAATGCTCAGCAGCTTAATTCCACTGTATGAAGGGATCATTTTGCTAGAATGTCTATAAGTTTAAGAAGAACATGTACCTCTCCCATTAACTGCAGTGGTGCAATTCTCTTTTTAGCTTCATTGTCACTTTGGCCGTTGCTCTCATCATCTGAACTATCTGGTGGCTTCTCATCAGCAGTCTGTTTATCCACACTGTTCTTTTGAATTTCTGCCCTGATCTCATTGATAGTCATCTTTTCCACATTACTAGAATTTTTCATGTTTTCATCTGCATTAAAAGAAAGTGTTATACACAAAGAGAGCAAAGAGAGAGTAGCAACAAGTAAATGGAGTTTTGACAACATTGAGAATACCATACAAACTCTTTACTACTACATTAACATTAACAAATGGAGAACAAAATCATTAACATTAACAAATGGTAAACAAAATCACTTTGTGAATTATTCTATTACATATTCTAAAATGATTTCTATTGCTTATGATGTTAAATAATAAACACAAATAAGATTAAAAGTATAAAACATTTTAAGAACCCTAGGCTTCAGTTCAAAACCATGTCTTTTTAGTCCAGTTTCATCATTCTAACTAGTGTACCTCTCTTCCAGAAAAAGCCAGGCAAAATTATAAAGGAACTGCAGAATTTCCTCTATGAAGAAAACAAGCCCATTATTTCTAAACAAGTTATTCTTATTTAGAAGTGGATAAGTTAGGATATAATAGTCATAAAATCATTTGTGGTATGGAAAGAGTGGATAATTACATGTTTCTTTTCCTCTTCCTCTCATAATATTAGAACAGAGTCACGCAAGAAAATTAGGTACCAATAGATTCTGGACATACAAAAGATGGTGCTACTTTATATAAAAGCAATTTAAATTTGGAGAAGTCACCACTACAGGATGAGTGATGGCCATGGGCATACATATTTTTTAAAATGAAATTAGATTAATTAATGGAGAACTATAGGGAAAAGAATGCTAAACTAAATCATCACATAGTTTCATCCAGAAGCTTTATTTCATTGTGCTTTATTTCCACAATGTAGATACATCCAAGGTCAACAGTTAAATCCAAAACAGCTGGAGAGTAATGAGCTGGGAGACTCCTTCAAGTTAAAGTATTTTAAAACATTTTTAACTTTTCAGTTGTATTTTATTCTTTTAATATGTAACTTGTTTTAATATTGTAATAATTTAATTCTATTTTAATGTACTATTTTGTATGCTTTTAATTGTACTATTTTTTAATGTTGTGAGCTGCCCTGAGTCCCAATGCGTCAGGCTTTTCATTTGAGTCCCACCTAGCCAATTCATCAAGCCACAGACAACAAATACAGATAATTCACTGAGACTCATTAGTCTTAATCCAGTGTACATTGTCCATGTAACTGGAGTCATTTTAAAAGAAATCAAAAATAATTATTTTAAGTTTGAAATCCTATGCACACTTACCAGGGAGTAAACTCAACTAAGGGCCTTTGCAGACTGCCAGAATAGTGCAAATTGAGTCCACTTTAACTGCAGTGACACAGTGCTAGGGAATCATGGGAACTGTAGTTTATTGTGGCACCAGAGCTCTCTGACAGAGAAGGCTCAATGTCTCAGAAAAAAATACAATTCCCATGATTCTCTAGCACTGAGCCAGGGCAGTTAAAGTGGCCTCAATTTGCATTATTTCTAGCAGTCTGCGAAGGCCCTAAATCAGCAGAACTTATTTATGAGTAAACATGCAAAGTAGCTGCATGCCAAAAATAAAAATGCTACAAGTAGGCTAAAAATACTACAAGTAGGCTAGTCAGTGGAGCAATATAAAAACTATGGTATGAGCCAGAATGTAATATACACTTTCCCCCCTAATCAGACACTAAAAAGGTACATTAGAAAAACTGAGCATTTAATGCATTGAAATGTTAATTGTGGCCATATTCAGTTAGTTATATACATTTATTCTGCCTTTCAAAGCAAAGCCTCCCCAGGACAACAGCCTCTCTCATATATTCTCCACCTTTCAAATTTGCAAACACAATTTAAAAAATCTCCTTTACAATTTTATCCAAAGCTAGATGGATAAAGGTTGTTTGAGTCTTAGAATATACTTGGGATTTTGCAAAAATAAATTAAGGTTATAATCCTATCATACCGTCAGGGAGCAAGACCCATTGAACTAAATGAGGGCTTGTGAACAGACACACCTAGGATTGTGCTGTAAATGGCTTGTAAAAGGCTCCCTTTTCAGTTAATATTCTAAACAAGTGTAACATTAGATTTACAGTTATCTTGAACCACTGCAATCTAACTTAAGCAGTACAATTGTGCTGTTTGCAGCTGTTCTTCTGGATCCCAATGAAAATAATAAAAAAGAAAATGTTAAAGGTTATTTTATGAGCAAAATTAATTAAAGAAAGCTCAGTTCCTTTTACATCCCAGTGCAGATGTACCACATATCCAGGATAAACAGAAAGGGAATCAGTGGTGGGCAGCACAGCAGCCATTTCCAAGCCTGTGTTAAGTGCTCCACATAATTTATTGAACTTTGATTGTCACACTTTTGAATAAAACATATCCAGGGGTAGCCATGCTGGCCATATGATGAATAAACAAATTCAGCTGTGCTACTCCTTTTCCTTCATTTTGTGCATTGTCACGGATCAGTTGCATACAAGTTACCTTTATTCATAAATCTTCTGAATACCATTCAACAAATAATACTTTAAAATACTTTACAAGGGGGAGTTTGCAAAGGACTAATCAGAATATCTTATATTACAGGTGTGTTTGAGATTTGTTTCTGTGAAACAAATGCCTTATTCTCCATTCTCCTTACCCATGCATTGAGATTTCTGAGCTTTGTAAATAAATACATACATTAGATAAATCTATTACAGGATTCCAGTCATTATACTGGATTATGCTTTCCTGGTATTTGTTGTTTTTGCTTGTTAGTGTAGCACTCCCTTTTTATTTTGCTTCAATGTTCATGGTTCTGTGAAACTATTTTATGAATAGCTTTAGTAACATTTTGGTACAGCATCTCAAACTACTCTAGATGATTGGTGGTTAAGAAATATATTAAATAAAAATACATTTCCAGATGTATTTTTAGTGACTTACCAGAGTCTACTACAGGTTTATACAAGTCTCCTCTTACTACTTCCATATGGATCTATCTCACCTGGCTTGCAGCCTTTTCCCACAGATTTGATTATGATGTTCACTTACCAAGTATCTTATCTTCCATTGCTTACTAATGGCCTGTTAGACCCTTCAGGGCAGCTTTTTCAATTTAAAACTTTACCTCAGTCTAGCTGTTTATTTAGTAGAGTTAAGTGAGCAATGACATCATAAAAAGGTAACAGAAAGGGCTAGGTACACTAAGCAATGCAACATTAGAGATCAAGATTTTTTTCAATGTTATTTATGACAATTTACTTGTCAGTTATAGGTACTGTTATTTACTACTAAACAAAAAACAGTGTAGAGAAATTAGATGATGGTGACCTGTTTTCTTATTTCCTTTTTTACTTGTCCCAAACATGCCCAAACTTATTTGTTAAAAGAAATATGTAGAATTTAAAGTGTTAATTAATTAATCATTTGTTTTATTAATTATTTTAAAATTTTCCTGAGTAACTGGCAAAAGATATGAACGTCAATAAAAAATACTAATCTAAATCACAGTGGGCAAATGCCATCCTAGAACAGGTAATCTCTTCTCCCAAAAGATAGGAGAGTATGGGGCTAAACAGACAGCTCCTGAGGGGCAGCATCCCACCGCCCCTTTACTTGCCAGATTGGGGCCCTGGCAACCGCACGCTGCGGCCCTGATCTGGCACTTTGCCACTCCAAAAAGAGCTGGCAAATGCCGCTCTTTTTTGGAGCGGCAAAAAGCCACATGCTGCGCCAAGGGAGCGCCCTGATGCTGCCCGCTGTGTGGTCATCAGGGCGGACTTGGATTGGCTGGCGTGTGGTTCCCACGCCCCGACTCTACCCCCAGGCTGGCCCTTTTGGCCAATCTGTACAGGATCTATGTCTCTTCTAAGATAGTGCTTCTTCGTTGCACATGCTAAGTTTTTCTTTGGTTCATGTTTTCAAATGAACAAGAAAACCAGAAATAAAGACAAAGAATGCCTCCAGTTAGCTCGATATGTGAGATCAAAACCAAAAACCTCAAATATAACATTGCTGTTATGGCAAACCAAGGATATGTAACAGAATTTCTTACCAGCCAATATTAAGTGGTTACTATTGGTGTTAACAAAATGGTATTACAGTAGTTATGAATAGATTGTTAGACTATTCCCCTGTATAATCATTTAGGTTATTATTACCTTTGTTAAAGTGTACACTATATTAACAAGCTTAAAATCAAGATAAAAAGGCATATATTAGTGGCATCGCAAAAGAAGCAACTATGTTACTGAAGCCATGCTTAACATCATATGTTAAGGTGAAAGGTGAGCCAACCATTGACTTCTGATTCTGTTTTAGCCTCAATTATTTTAGTTTCATGATTCAATCTCTGCAAATCAGGGTTCAATTGTTGATCATCATGAATTTCTGGGGAGGAGAAAAAGAAACACAGGATAGAAACACATGGCAAATTAATAATACCCACGTTCTCTGGTGTTTTGTTCTTTCTGAATAAACAAATCCAGGCTATTCCATTTATCAGTTGTATGTTTGATATATAGGTTGAGTAGCGTTTATTTGAAATAGTTGGGACCAGATATTTCAGATTTTTGGAAATATTTGCATATGCATAATGAGATATCAGGATGGGACCCAAGTCTAAACACAATATTCGTTTGTGTTTCATATACACCTTATACACATATGAAACATATGTTTCATGTGTACCTTATAAACATAGCCTGAAGTAAATTTTATACAATATTTTTAATAAAGTCTGTGAATACTGAACTGTCAGAAAGCCAAGTTTTGGATTGGGGGCATTTTGGATTTTTGGTTAAAGGATGCTCAGCCTGTACTAATAAGACCAGCATACATTTATACAAACCTAAATACATTGCCATAAAATCAGTGTATTTTACACAGAGATCTTATTCAGTCTTCCTCTCCTTTCATTTCAGAGGGAGGAGAATCACTTGTTGGGTTGGATGCTACTATCTATGGTACTTGATTAGTGAGAAAGAAATTCCAGAAATAGACATTTAATATCACATATTGTAATATGCATGTTTTCATAGCACTTTAATCACGTAGTCTGATATTTGATTTAACCCTAATACATGTCTACTGCTATGATGTGTGCAGAGGAGGGGTATGCTTTAATAAAATGCAGCATGTCCACAGCAGCACTCTTCTTTTGACATAAACTCCAGAAATCTAGGACACTGACATTGTTCAGGAGTCAGTTGATTTCTAGTATCAGAGAAAAATAATATGAGGAGATGCTGTTGTTAGGTAATTATCAGTCAGTACTGAAGGCAAGCAGAGTATATTTAAGGACTGCCAAAACAAAAACAAAAGCCTTGATAAAAGATTGTTGATTCTATTCTATTCTATTCTCAACTTGTGGTGACTGTGGTTTTCCCCCTTGCTTTTAAAATATAAAAGAAACTCTCAGAAAACCATGGAATATCTCATATGACTATAACAGGGCACAATACTGATAAAAAATATTTCAAAAGCAAGGGGAAAAACCCAAACATCTTCTAAAGTTAGCAGTAAGGTAAGCAACAAATCCCATTTGTGAAAACTTCATCAATGTTTTCTTAATGCTGTCACTTTGGGGCACCTGCTTTTTACTGCTATATTCTTTTCCACTATGGCTTTGAATTGCTCAGCCAAACTGCTCAGCATCTCTCTACCCTTATATACCAAGCCAGACCATTGTTTCAAGTAGCTCAACATTGGCTGCAATGAAAAATGTTTTTTACTGGGGGAAGGGGGAAGTGAAAAAAGCCAGAGGTGGAGACACATTTTGGCTGCCTCTGTATGAATCAATTTTCCATGCAAACACATACACTGTATGTTACTCTGAGGAAAGCATTTGTGAAACCGAACATGTGTGATTTGAGAAAACAAAAAGGGAAGGCTGTAACAAACTGCTGTATGGGGTGGGGTGGGGTGGGGTGAGGTGAGAAACGAGCACTTCATCAACTCCTGTAGGGAACCTCTGTGCAAGGACACACAAGGGGAAGGGGAAGTATTGACTTTAGAGGCTTGGAGTTCTTCAAAGTAATAATACAGACTCATCATATGCTTACAGAGTGCAAGCTTTACTGTTCTGTGGCTTCTCTCTCTAAAGCCACACTCTATCTGTTCTAGCCTTTCCAGATCCACAAAGAAGAATGTGAGCTGAACTATCTATCTATCCTTTGTCCAGGTCATTCTAACAAAACATGGAAAGTGTGCATAGTGTTTTAATGCCTCTGTTGATCACTATCTTTCATTTCCCTAATTACAGTCGCCCCTCCGTTTTTGCAGGGGATTCGTTGAATGGCCGTGCTCTCCTGCATGTGGCACTGTGTGTGTACTGCGGGTGCACGTGCCATTTTAATCAATGGGGCTTGCCGGTCCATGAAGGAGCAAGACCACGGACTCGAAGTCCACGAAAATGGAGGGGAAACTGTACTCTGAACTACTGGTCAAGATAACTTCTATTATACAAAGAAATTGGGTTCACTCATAATGTGTGTATATGCTAAGAGGGATAATCTGAGCTCTGTTCTTTTAGGCCCCAGTTTAACAGCTTAATGGAAACAAAAGTCTTACCTGTTTCTTCTTCTATGCGTTCTTGCAGGCTTACACTCATCTTCAGATTTTTATTTTTTACAATCCTTGTTAAAGTATTCTCTCTATATGTATTGCAAAGGTTTGCCAAGGGAAGACAAAAAATTATGTTTTAAGAAATGCAAAATGAGAGGTTGTACTTATCGTGAAGGGTCATTCTAGGATGTCAGGATGATCAATCCACTGTTCTTGGGTTTATCCTCACACACTATCCGCAAGGCAGGAGTCAAAATTCTATTCAGTTAACTTTCTTCCGTTAAAAAAAACTCTTAACACCTTTCTCCCTCAGTTTATTTACTAAGCTATACTATTATAACATTATTTTTTTCCAGGAAGGGTGTGAATTGATCATCCTGCCATCCCAGAATGGCCCTTCACGGTAAGTACAACCTCTCATTCTCGGGATGGCAGGAGGATCAATCCACTGTTCTTGGGATAGGCCCAAACCTCCAATTCTGGGTGGGTTACTTTTACTTTTAACAGTCTCTGACCACGGCTTGCAGCACTCTGCGACCAAACGCTGCTTGCATTGATTTACATTTGTCTATTTTGTAATGTTTCATAAAAGTACTTAGCTCAGTCCATCCTGCTGCATCACATATATCTTTTAATGAAGATGATACAAAATAAGCTGTTGAAGTTGCCACTGACCTAGTCAAATGGGGATATACATTCTGAGGTCTTGGCTTTCCTTCTAAGTCGTAACACAAAAGAATGCATGCTTTTATCCATCTTCCCAAAGCTATTTTAGATGCTTTCTAGCCAATGGTTCTAGGATTATAAGTCACAAATAAAGCTTCTTTCTGTCTTATCTCCTCTGTCCTTCTCTTATAAATCTATACTGCTCTTTTTAGATCTAATGTATGCCAGTTTCTCTTTTTTATGTTTTGGATTTGGACAAAAAGTTGGTAAATAAATCTTTTCATCAAACCCTCATTTACAAATATATTTTGGAAAAAATGAAGGGTCTATTGATAGAACCAGTCTTGCACAAGTGTGGTTGAATGGATAGTGTTGCTAACTCAGATACCCTCCTGGCTGAAGTAACTGCTACTAAAAACATATCTTGAAGGATAAATGCTTCAAAGATGATGTGTATAGGGACTCAAAAGGAGCTTTTGTCAGTCTATTCAATACTATGTTCAGATCCCAAGAAGGAAAGCTATGTCTTGTTGGGAACGTTGATATAGTTGCTCCCCTTATGATTCTCTGACTATGTTAATTATTTGATAATCTCTCACCTCCAAACTGTAAAACTATGGATAACACTGAAACTTGTCTTCTTATTGTATTAGGCCATAATCCTTTATTCATTCCTTCTTGTAGAAATTGTAAAATATGTTTTATTTCAATATACTGGTTATTAACTTTTCTTTTCTTATGCCAAGCTATAAACATCCTCCATGTTTGATTATATATTTCCTGTGTAGTTGATCTCCCAGAAACCATTATAGTGTCAATTACTTGAGATGTATAACCACATTTCTCTAGTTTCATCCCCTCAATTCCCATGCAGTTAGCTGTAACCTTTCTTGGTTCAAGTGCCAAATTGGGCCCTGAGTTAACAGGTTCTCTCTCTCTGTTAGTTTTAGTGGATGACTGATTAGTAACTGTTACTTTAATGGATACCATGGTCTTCTTGGCCAATTTGGTGCTACCAATAACACATGACCCTTTTCCATTTGAATTTTGTTCAAGACTTTCTGAATGAGTTTCACTGGAGGAAACGCATACAATGTCCCCTTGGGCCATGTGTTGTTTAATGCATCTATCCTCTCTACTAGGTAATCCTTCTCTATTGAGAAATACCTGCATATTTTGTGATTCCTGTGCTTCACGAACAAATCTACTATGAATGAGCCGAATTTCCTGTCTAGTCTCTAGAATTCCTCTAGATTCAGTTCCCACTCGGCTGGATTTATTTGATTGTGATTTAAATAATCTGATGTTATGTTCAAAGATCCCTTCAGATATATTGCCGTTATTGATTTTAGAGTGTTCTCTGCCCAGTTCATTATTTTTGTTGACTCGGCTATCAGGTTCAATGAGTGTAGTTCTCCTTGTTTGTTTATATATGAATGAACCGTTATACTGTCCATGACTATGAGCACATTTTCCAAGTAGATTATTGATCTGAACTTCAACAATGCTAGCCTGACTGCCTTCATTTCCAAAAAATTGTTACTCTGACATTTGCCTGAGCCATGCCAATTTCCTTGAGCAGTGAGGTGACCCCAGTAAGCACCCCATTCTATCAGACTGGCGTCTGTCATTACTTTTACTTGGTTTGTTATCACAAAAAGAACACCTTTGTTCAAGTTGTCTTTCATTAACCACCATTTCAAGTTTTTTCTGACTGACTGTGGGACTACAATCATGTGATGTAATTTTCTCCCTATATCCTGTTGATAAGGATGCAACAGAGTTTGTAATGACCTGGAATGATGTTGTCCCCATGGCACCAGACTTACTGCCAATATTAAAATGCCCATTTCTTTGGCTAGCCACACGAGATCTGCTATTCTTGACTTCACTAACACTGCCAATGTTTTCTTCAAATTCTGTTGTCTGTCCAACAATGTTATACATTCGTTCTCAGTATCTATTTCCGCCTCTAAGTGTGTTATTTCTGTGGTTGGAGTTAAATGTCTTTTTTGATAGTTGAGAAGAAATCCAAAATATTCCAGAATCTGAATTGTTCAATGTGTACTCTCTTGTATCTTTTTCATAGTAGTTGCCTTCACTAGTAAGTCATCTAAATATGGAAATATTTCTATCCCTTCTCTCCTCAAATAAGCTATTAGAGGCATTAGTACTTTTGTGAAAACTTGAGGTTCCAATGACAATCTGAAAGGTAGTGTTTTGAACTGGTAGTGGCATTGTTTGTAAGCAAATCTTAGATACTTTCTGCTTTGTTCATCCATTGGTATGTGCAAGTATGCTTCTTTTAAGTCGATTGACACTAACAGGGCTCGTTTTCTTAAGTTGTCTCTGACTGTCATTAACGTTTCCATCTTGAATTTGCAATATCTTACAAATTGATTCAGATATTTCAAATTCAGTACTGGATGGTGACCTCTTTTGCTTTTTGGTACTGTAAAAAAGATGGAGTAGACTCCTGAGAATTTTTGATTTGCTGAAACTTCCTCTATTGCTTGAATTTGAAAAAGATCTTGAATTCCTGCTTGTACAATTTGTTGTTTCAACTTGTCTTTTGGTAAAGGTGAAGGAAGGTATCTTGATTTGGGTATTTTGTTAAATATAATATGATATCCTAAATTGACTATCTTTAATACCCATTGATCTGATGTTATTCTTTGCCATAGATGACCAAATTTTAATAACCGTCCTCCTACCTCTGTACCTTTCATGTCAATATTGCCTTCCTCTTGCCTTCCTCTTTTTGAGTTTGAATTTGACGTGTCTGATTTTATTTTGGAAATTTTGTTTGCCATAAGATGTTCTTGACTGATTCCAGTTTCTTTGTGGTCTATAAGATTGTCTGAAACTAGCTCTACCTCCTCGAAAGGAATTATAGTTTCCATAATAATTTCTATATTGTCATCTAAAAACTCTTTTTTGTATAGTTGGCATACTTCTTATCTTTATTTTCTATTAGTATCTTCTCCATTGCTTTATTCCCAAATAATAAAGCTCTTGTGAATGGGACATTTGCAAGGTTATTTCTAGATTTTTGCCCTGCTTCCCAATGTTTAAGTCACAGAGATCTCCTTGCGATGGTCACTGTATACATGGACCTCACTATAAATGCAGCAGAATTGTGATCTGCATCCGCTAAACATTGAAGTGTTGCCCCTATATGATTCAAAGCTTTATGAAGTAAATTTACAATTTACTTCATAATTTCTTGAATCCAAAGTACTGCTGCCATTGAAACTGCCATTGAAGCCCATAATGCCATGGCTGAATTATCATGCGCTTTTCTCAAAGCAGAATCAGCCCTTTTTTCATCTAAGTCTTTCATCTCACCTTCCTGAAGCGCTATTGCTCCTGATACTAAGGCCACGATAGGCCCATCAATTAACAGGATCTTGAGCATTTCCATTGCCTCTTTATCAAATGTATAAAGCTGTAACCATAACCCATGAATTTCTTTGATTGTATAGGAGATCTCCACTCTCCTTCAATTAAATCTTTAAACATTTCAGGTAAAGGAATTATTTCTCCTTTTGATATTTGCTTTTGTATTACTGATGCTACTTTTGCCTCTTTATTTTCTTTTTTAAATTTCTTATATTCTTGTAATCCTAATGTTATTGTACTCTTTTTAATAAACTTTTAAATTTTTGCACTTGAAATAATCTTTCTGCCATCAATTCCTCCTCCTGATCCTCGTCAGATGAGTTATATTGATTCGCTTCATCCTGTTGCAATTCCACTACTGAGTCATTATCTTGCACAGAATCATTACCATAGCTGTCTTATAAACGTTCTGATTTCTTAATACACTTTCTAGTTACGTGATCCTCCTAATCTGTGTTATTAGTGTCATCGAATTGTATCTTTCTTTTTTGACTCTTACTAATTTCCCATTTTGTAATTTGTATATCTCGCTCATTGTTTTAAGAATCCTCTTCTCTAGCTTCTTCAATTATTTTTTTTAATTCTGATGTAATACTATTTTAAACTATACGTTGTATCTCTATTTCCATGCTATTCCTATCATAGTGACTGATATTAGGTTGTTCTATGTTTTCATGTGTTCTTTGATTCACATTAGGCATTTATTTTATCATATTTATTAAAGCAGCTAACAATTATGTTTGCTTGTGCATTTCTTCTTCCATGTAATTTGATGAATTAGTATTTTAAGCCTCCTTGATAATTTACTTTTCTTTACTACAGGCGCCACTGATTCAGCTTCGTGAGAGATCAGCTATGTTTCTGTGCAAACTCCACCTACTTCAGGGATCACAAAATGGTGGACCAGGCTTCTTTTGTCCTGGCTGCCGAGTCGGCATCCTGAGAATTCTCTGCCTACTTCAGGAAACACAAAATCGCGGATCGGGCTTCCGTTGTCCTAAGTTCTGCAATTTTCTCTATCTGAACAAGGAGAAATCACTGGAGCCGCGGTTACCTCGTTCACCTTGTGGTAAGTATCAGCTTGTTTTTCATTTAATATATTCATTTTGTGCTTTATTGCTTTCCCGTTGTTTTTAGAATTCAATACTTGTATTTGCCCCGTTACTTTACCCTTCTTACTAGGGTTAAACTGATTATTTTCCTCCTCAGGGAGGAAGCCATGCGACTGTTCGGTCTCCCTGCCCCTTTTTATAATTTTTCTCAAAGTTTTTCCTTGCTCAGGGTTGGATCTAGGCTGCTGCCCAGTCACTTTACCCTTTGTATTTTTAACATGACTGACTTCCATTTCAGAGTGAGAACTTGGCATCCGCCTAGTTTCTTTGCCCCTCTTATTTTCCTTATCAGCCAAGTCTTCATACTCGGGGTGAGACACAGGCATCCGCCTGGTTTCTTTGCCCCTTTTAACAAATTTAATCTTGTCTAAATCCTATTTTTCGGGCTGAGATCCTGGCGCCCACTTTTCTTTCATTCCCCTTTTCTTGATTGGATGTTTTTTTCTTCCTTATTTTAATGTAAACCTGTTGCCTGTTTAGTCTCTTCAAGCGCTTGCTTAGTCTTTTGTCCATTAATTATCCTTTCCTCAATTTCACTCTTACTAGAAGATTTAAATATCTTTCTTAGCTCCTCTATTTTGTCCATTTTTATTTACTTCTCTCTCCTATACTAATTTTCAACCTGACTTTCACGGAGAAGGGTTGCTTCTGTCTGGATGGTATGGCAGGTAAATAAAAACTGAGAGAGAAGGGTGTTAGGTGTTTTTTAACTGAAGAAAGTTAACTGAATAGAATTCTGACTCCTGCCTCGCAGATGGCGCGTGGGGATAAACCCAAGAACAGTGGATTGATCCTCCTGCCATCTGGAGAATGGAACTAAAGAGATATTGTGGTTTGATTACAATTAGGTTTCTACAAAATTAAAGTAGCAACAAGTTAAAATATTGATCTGAGAGGCAAACTAGACAAGGCATTAAATACATCCTTTTTATGCAACATGCACATATTTAAAAGTTAAAAAAGCATTATAGGTCCACTTGCTACTATTTAATCTTGACATGGTAGAAATGTAACTTAGAACTAATGCTATATGTTCCAAATTGCTTCCCACATCTCTGACTGAGGGCTGATGTACATATTACTGTTAGGATATGGATGGGTTATACAGTCAAAGGTAAAATGTAAAGATGTGTGTGTGTTTGTAATTTTCCACTTGAGAACAGCTTTTGGGCAAAGCACAAACAACATCTAGAGAAACAAAGTGAATCAACACCAGGTGGCCAACACAGACATTAACATGTACTTTCCCAGAGGTAAAACTAATGGAACCAGATTTTGTTATGGATAA
>CM034701.1:173038383-173052252 GCA_020142125.1 Phrynosoma platyrhinos | reverse complement strand
GGAGACCGGCCCAGGTCTCAAAAAGGTTGCCGGTCCCTGTCATAAGGCATTGGTTTTGTAAGCTGGAAGGCACCTTAGATATATTTTAAAAAGTGTATTTGCTGGTAAATTTAAAGAAAATCTACAAATAACCTGTTAATGGTCCAAATTCAGGGGATTCTCAGGACCTCTGGAATACTGAGAGGGATCTTTGATTTTTTTTTTTTTTTTAATGACAAGGATGGTATTGGAGGGAATTGGCCTAACCTGATTCTTTAACAATTTACAATAACCTGGAAATGGACATTGGGATCAGGGGAATGCATAGGACAAAGTTAAAAACTTCTTTCTCCTGTACTGTTTCCTGTCTCAATAACCAGAAAATATCACTATATAACACTATATAGCAAGCCCTGAAACTAAACCCTTTAGCACTACACAGGACTGTGAAACAGGTTTCAGACAGACACAAACAGAGGTATCACTTATACTCCTCCTGAAATATCTCTAATATCCACAAGCCCTAGCAGGGTTCCTTCTTCAGGCTGGCTGGAGGCCTGTGTAAAAACTTTCCTGTTAGAGGCTGAAGATACACTACAACATTTTGTTGTCAGCTCCCATTGTTTATTTTGTGGCCCAGTCTGGTAGCAAAAGAATAGCAGTATCTCAAGAGATTCCTCAGCTATTCAGAAGCATATTCATTTGCTAACCTTTTTTAAAAAATGAAAGCCCCCAACAGCTTTCCCCCAACAGTCTGGTGGATAGTAAGAACAGGCATCTAACAATTAGTGTTGAGAGAAAGATGGGATATTTTGGAAGGGGGAAACAAGGCTGGAGGATTTGTGTCATTAGGCCACATTCATAACTCCAATTTCTCCTCCAGACTCTTCCATATTTAAGACAGCTTGGCTTACACTTTGACTATAAGACAACATCCTTATGGATAAAAATTTGGAAACCATGTATACAATCTTGGCTATAGTACAAAAGGGACTTCTATAATTTAAAACAGGATGTGCAGCTCTTGTTTAAAAGAAGAAAGAGGCTTGGACATTTGTTGTACAAATGATTTCCTTGAATAGCACTACAGTATTGTCCAGAGAGCAGGTATGTCACCTCCAAAGCTACTGTTAACATAGATACACTGGTGCCAATAATGCCTCTTACAGCATAATACTATAAAAACATACTCAGAAATAAGTCTCATTCTGTTCAAGAGGGCTTGCTCCCAGAAAAGAGAATGTAGGATGGGAGTATATTGTCTATATCTGGGTAGACAAACTTAAATAAGCACTCTAAGCTCTGGAATGTCAAAATAATCAGAACAAAACAAAAACAATGAAGCATTCTTATATGCAATTTTAAACGACGATGGTTGGTCTCTTAAGATGTTATATACTGATGAATTTTGTAAATAATAAGAATGTAAGGATCTATAAAGAAAATATTATCAAATACAAAAAACACATTAAAATCAAATACTGTACCTTCAGGAGCAATCACTTCCATCATTCCTGAAACCTAAAAAAAAAATGTAAAGAAAAAAATCCAAATGGTAAGGCTAAAAAACTGCTTATTAGGAGCAAATCAGGAAATGTATCATATGCATACTGTCTAGAAGGGAGGCCATTAGAGAGATTCAAATGCTATTTCTTAATTTTGTATAATACTAGTACAACTTAACATCTATTTGTGAAAGCAACTGGTGTTAAGTTACTTGCATGCTTCAACAAAAAAAGAAATGTGTTATACAAAAACAATGAAATAGTAGCGACTGTTTTCTATACATCACGTTTTTCAGGTGACCATAGAAAATACCAAATATATCATTCTTCATCCTACTCTCTTTGTTGACAAAGCAATTTTTCTCTACCGCATTATGATGACTGTATTTTTTATTTGCGACTCTGTCTCAGTGGGTCTGTAGTCAGCAAAGGTGGTACAACAGAATTTATAAAATTCTGAAATAATATAATACATAATTGATACTAATGAAATATGCTCAAGCTTACAGCTAAATTTTATCTCACATTAAAAGCTGAAGAGAAAAAGATGTAACTAAAAGTATGTGAAGGATGTAATCCTAATTCTACAAAAAGGATTATGAAGCCTTAGTTTATGTTTGACACTGCTCTGCCCTCCCCAACATAACTTCAACTTATCTACCAAGAAATGCCACTTCTCTATTTATAACATTTCAGAAGCATAACCCTTCCATTTGTCTGCTTGGCAAGCATCCTTATTTACTGTATGGTTGTCTCTCACCTGGACTACTGCAACCTTTTCCATTGTGGTAATCAATATCCTATTTTGGCTCTGCACATCTGTTCACCAAAATAATCTGTTTATTTTGCTACTCAGACCAGGTGAAACCTCTTCTTAATCCCCAAGCTGGCTTTCAGTCTTCTTCTGAATCCTGTATTTCTCATACTTGTTATTTTAGGCTTTGTACCTTCCACTCTTATCTGATCAATTCTTGCTAGTGCTCATCAGTTTCATCACTCTTAGTGCTCTCTACATTTCTTGCTTCATCAAATGATTCTGTCCTTTCTCCTTTGCTGCTCTTCATGCCTCTATGATGCCACCTCTCTCTCATTCTTCAAATCTATCCTTGAAACCTACTTTGCCCTTGAAGGCTTGACACCAATAGTACCTACTGGGACTTATGCACAGAAGCAGGAGAGTGAACTACAGGCAGAGCCAAGCAAAGGCAAAACAAAGGATTACAATAACCAGAGTAATTTTAACAGAAAAATAACACCAAGATTGTTACTGCAAAGCAGAATTGGGGTGCGAGTCTGACCCACACAACAATACCAAACATTTTTCTGTGCCATCAGTGACCCATTTCTCAGAAAGGCAAAGTGATGCTAGGGTTAAAAACTGATTTTTAAAGCCACATTCCAAAAGCCATGGTAAAGAATAAAATTAAAAGAAAACATTTTATAAAAGATTAGTGAGTAACATGAGGCTCTTTGTCTAGTCTAAGATGTTCCATTGCCTCCCAAGTTTAAAAAAAAAAGATTTTAAAAAGTTATTTTGATGTTTTTTTTAAAAAAAAAATCAGAAAGAGCAGTGCAACATATCTGCTGAATACTATTTTTTGTTCAGTATTCTACTATCTGGATGGCTGCTGTGATAGCAGACTTCTGTCTCAGACTAGCCTCTGCCCCATCATACACTCACATACCATAACCCTTCATCCCACATTTACACTCAGCAAAGTCATGGATGATAAAGCCTGAATGAACTCGCTGTATGCTCTCCTTTTTTTGACTTAGCTCTTTCACAGAGGTGGTGTGTGCTTACTTGCTCTACTCTTGAGTTCAGCCCTCCAAGCAAGCATCGCTGACTTCGACCATCCTCAAAAGTGACAACTTAAAGTCAGTGAGATACACTGTGCAGGCACTTGGGAAATTTCAAAAAGCAGCAAACTGGGACTGGCTTGATTTTAAAATCTTCATTAATAGACAAATTATGTGAAAAACAGTGTCGTCTTTTGATGGAAAGCCCATCAAAGCAAAGTAGGGGAATCACATATAGCCTGGGATTCCTTGGGGCTTTGTTTTGATGGTCTAGAAATAAACCAACCTAAAAGCCTACTACAGTCAGGAAGAGATAGAGAGGTGTATATGCAGGCAAGACAGTAATGGAAATTAGAAGTTGGCTGCCTGCTAAACGGGTGACTGTATGCAACAGAAGTGAAGTGGGACATACCTGTATCAAATTGATGCTGAGGTTCTCTGTCGGTGGGGAAAACAAAGAAATGATCCCTGCTTGGCATAACTGCCTAATCTCCACACCCAAGGACAAATAAGCTTTAGTACATGTAATTGAAATGATTGCATACTCTTCCTATTTACTCTTTCTCCCTATCTCTCTTCTTCCTATTTGTGTCTATTTGTCTAGACTGTAAGCTCCTCAGGGTATAGGCCTGCCCTCTCATTCTTTGTAAAATATGACTGTTCATGGGTATCAAAATATAAACAATTGTAATAAATTTGCTATTTCATGTACATGATTGATGATCAGAATATTCTTCAAGACAAAAAGGCTGTTTGGGACTATAAATGGTATCCTTAAACATTTCAGACCACAGTGTGAGTAGTTGAACAACTCATTTCATTAAATTTATGCTTCTTAAAATATATCATAGTTAGAAATTCAGCACTGCGATTGCTATGAAAACATATGCACTCACTGACATCAGTTAAGTTCTGGAGTTCCATATCAACCTCATTTATAGTTGCTATGTGACCTCTTGCAAGTCTATTGTTACATCAATAGATAAGCCACAGGATCAGAACTCTTATGCAAGTCTTTGTCTCTCAATACAAACTAGTGAGATTTAATTTTTAAAAATGTTATCTGTTTAATCTCTCTCCCACATGTGCAGCAGCTGTTATTTCTACAGGATACTAGAACCTCTGCTAATCATCTTACACATGATCTGAAATCCATTTAAGTTAGTAAACTGAATTCAGCAGGTCTGGCTGGAGTTCAAATGGGAATAAGCCAACTTAAGTGCTTTGTAGATCACCAACCAACATCTGATTACTCACTCATGTGCCTTCCCTTGAAAGAAGGGGGAATGAAAAACAGACCCCCAATCAGGCCTGCACTGGAATGGTATTAAATATTATAGTTAATACATTGTATATACATTGTATATATTTAATATTCACAGATAATTTGATTCCTTTAGTCTGCAGAAGGACTGGCTACTATTGTCAATAGCAAATCCACAACTGCAAACATAGAATTTTTAGGCATCCCTTTAAGCATGGGAACATAAAATGTACACTTTCAACCCATTACTTGGTGAAAACAGGGGTGGGAAATTGTGACCCTTCCAGAGTTGCTGGATCGCATCTCCTACCAGCCCTTGCTAGCATAGCCAATTAAAGGAATGATAGGAATTTCAGTCCAACATCTAGAGAACTACAGTTGCCCCACTCCAGGGCTGCCAAGGGGATTTCAAGCAGTAATGCATCCTTGGTCCAAAACACACTGCAGAAATAATCCAATCTGAGACCGCTTTAACTGCCCTGGATCAGTGCTAGAGAATCCTGGGAATTGTGCCACCAGAGTTCTCAGACAGAGAAGGCTAAATGCCTCACAAAACTACAGTTCCCAGAATTCTCCAGCCAGGGCAGTTAAAAGCAGTCTCAAATGGGATTATTCCTGGGTTTCTGTTTCACTGTCAAATAATACATGTCACTTTGAAGCCATCACTTCCAACCACCACTCATTTTTAAGTAAATTTATTTCCCGGATAGAAGCCAACATTAACAGTGGCCTCTAACTTTGTCTATTATGAGTAGAGTGTGGTGGAGTCTCCTTCCTTGGAGGTTTTTAAACAGAGGCTGGATGGCCATCTGTCGGGGTTGCTTTGATTCTGAGTTCCTGCATGGCAGAGGGTTGGACTGGATGGCCCTTGTGGTCTCTTCCAACTCTATGATTCTATGAGATGCAGCTCCTCATATCCATTGACATATGTCCTCACCTCACCTCACTATAAATCAGATACTAATCAGTCAAACACAAGTTTCCTTTAGAGCAGTGCTACTTAAAGTGGTGGCCCATGGACTGAGCCTGGTCCACCAACCATTGACTGCCACTCTGTGGAATTTTTGGGAAAGAACAAAAGAAAGAAAGAATTGTAGCCAATGGGCACAAATACAGTACCAGTATCTCTCAGAGTGGAGAAAATTCACCAGCCACCCAAACTAGACAACCTGAAAAGCAATGCACCAGTGTGTGTTTGTACTGTTTGCCTTCAAGTTGCTTCCAACTTAGGGGGGTTTCAGACTGCCAGAAATAGTGCAACTTGAGTCCACTTTTAGAGTTAGGGTTAGTGCTAGGGAATCATGGGAAGTGTATTTTATTCTGGCACCAGAGCTTTCTGACAGGGAAGGCTCAATGTCTCAGAAAAAAAAACAGTTCCCATGATTCCCTAGCACTAACCCTAATCATAAAAGTGGCCTCAATTTGCACTATTTCTGGCAGTCTGCACCCTCCCCTTAGTGTTTCTGAAAAAAATGAGCTAGCATGAGTGTTAGACTATGACTCTGGAGACCAGGGTTCGATTTTCAGCTTGGCCACGAAACCCACTGGGTAACCTTGGGTAAGTCACATACTCTCAGCCTCAGAGAAAGGCAACAACAAACCCCCTCTGAACAAATCTTGTCAAGAAACCCCTGTGATAGGGTCACCTTAAGCAGGTCACCATAAGTTGGAAAAGGCTTGAAGACATACAACAACAACAACAACAACAACAGAGCTACTGTGCCTTTAATTTTACAGTCAGTCAACAGGTGAAGAGCTTTCCACTACAGAGCTGTAGAAAGGGCTGTACCAGTTGAATTTCTACATTTTTTAAGTACACAAGCTTCTTGAGGAGATGGGACGAGGAAGTCTCTAGTTTGTCCCACAAAGGGTGCATCTACATGGTAGAAAACAATGCAGTTTGACACCACTTTAACTCCTATGGCTCTATTCTACAGAATTCTGGCATTTGGGGGCCAGCAGTGTGGTGCTTTGGTTTGAGAGATGGATTAGGGACCAGGGTTCGAATTCTGCCTGAGCCATGGCAACCCACTGGGTGACCTTGTGCAAGTCACACTCTCTCAGCCTCAGAGGATGGCAAAGGGGGAAAAAACCCTCTGAAGAAACTTGTCGAGGAAATCCTGTGCTAAGTATCACCTTAGGGTCGCCTTGAGTCGGAAATGACTTGAAGGCACACGAGAACAGAAGCACCAACACACTTTGGCAGAGAAGGCTAGAGACCTGGTAAAACTACAAATCCCAGGGTTCCATAGGATGGCGCTAGAATGGTGTCAAACTGCATTATTTCCAAGATGTGCAAGTTGCAAAGCCAAACTTTCGTCGTCGCTGATCAGTTTTGTTAAAAGCTACAGGTTAAAAGGGAAGGATGGAGGCGAGGGAAGAAGAGGCGTTTTCCTACCTTGGGCGCTGCCGGCCGGGCAATCCCTTGACCCACCACCATGTTTACCCTGCAAAGAAAAATGGACAGGTCAAAGCCAGGGTATACCCTGTGTCCCCTTGTCCCAACCGCTCAGCCTCTGGCAGAAATAATAATTAAAAAAGGGACCATTCTTCTCCCTGTGCGCCGCACCTCTTCATGGCGTCGGCGTCGGCCTCCCGCCGCTTTCCTCACAGAGCCTTCGAGCGTCGGGGGGGGGGGGGGGGGGGGGGGGGGGGGGGGGGAGAGCTAGCAGCCGCACCGTCACTATGGCAACAGCAAGCTCCCTTCGGGGCCGCCCGCAAAAGAAGTCCGGCCTGGAACGCTGAGCTGGAGCGGAAAGGTTCCGGAGCGCTCGCGGCTCTGCAAGGCTGAGCACGCAGAATACTGTAATGTCAAAGGATCTTCTTTGAGACTCACTGAAAGAAAGAAGTTGGCATCATGAGCTTTCGTAGACTTCGGTCTACTTCCTCAGGTGCATTTATTTGGCGGATGCATTTGAGCCTGAGGAAGTAGACTTAAGTCTGGGAAAGCTCCTGCTGCCAACTTTTTTCTTTCAGTGAGTCTCAAAGGGGCTACCAGATCTCACTACAGACTGAAATAAAGAAGTTGGCAGCAGGAACTTTCCTAGACTTCCCTCAGAGGCATGTTCAAAACTTGCCCAAAATACACGATGGAAGCTTTCCAAGCTCCACTGGGCTTCTTCATCAGGCAAAAGTGTTTGAAAAGAAAGAAGCTTGCATCATGTATTTTGTGCATTTTGGTTGGTCGAATAAAGATATCACTGTTTTGTGGATTTTGGATGTTATTTAGGGTGACCTTTTCCCAGACCTGTCCTACATTTCAACCATCTGTCCAGGAGGAATTTCAAAATGTCCTCCATTTGGAGCCTGACTAAGCATGAATTTATCTTTCTATGAGGTTTTTAAAGCTTTTCTTTGGTCCTGTCCTTTTTTCTCGACTGTCCTCTATTTTGCAGTGTCTTGTCCTCCTTTGCAGTGAGGACATATCTGTTGTCCTTTCCAGGAGGAATTCCAAAAGGTCTTTTATCTTGAGCATAACTCAGAAGCATGGATTTACATTTATATTGTTTTGAGCTTTGATTTGGTCTTGTTCTCCATTTTTCTTGAATGCCCTCCATTTTGCGGTGCCTTGTCCTCCTTTGTGCTTAGGACATCTGGTCACCCTGATGTTATTGTATTTTGCTACATGGCCAACACCGCTATATGTTTCTAGGCTGTGTGGTATCACGCCTTTCCCCCAAAATGGGACCTGGGACGGAGAAGGGGTGGTTAGAAGGACACTTTTAATCCATCCACACTGCAGAAATAATGCAGTTTGACACTGCTTTAACTTCCATGACTCAGTGTTATGGGATTCAGGGAATTTTGTGAAACATTTAGTCTTCTCTCTCAGAGGGCTCTGGTGCCACTGTTGTTGTTGTGTGCCTTCAAGTCATTTCTGACTTATGGCGACCCCTAACCATTGGGTTTTCTTGGCAAGATTTGCTCAGAAGGGGTTTGTCATTGCCTTCCTCTGAGGCTGAGAGTGTATGACTTGCACAAGGTTGCCCAATGTGTTTCCATGGTCAAGCTGGGATTCGAACCCTGGTCTCCAGAGTCCTAGTACAATGCTCAAACCACTACATCTTGCTGGCTCTCTTACATCTTTCTTATTTTACATAAGAAGAACTATGCTGGGTACATTTAGTCTGCCATTCAGTTCATGCAGTGGCCAGTCAATTGCCTATATGAGAAGCCCGCTACCAGGAATGCACCTTTCTTCTGCTCTCTAACAAATGATAAACAAAGGGACACACTCCCTTTGATACCAGAAGTGATATATAGCTGCCTGAACTAGTAGTAATGGATAGCCCTAAACCTCCATTAATTCAGTCTCCTTTTAAAGCCTCCCACTCTTGGCAACCATTGCAAATTTTCTTGGGATTTGAAGAAATTTCAGAGATCCTCTGGAATCCAAGGTGCTATTTTCAATTGTTCTTGTGTGTATGGTCCTTCAGCTCCAAGTGGCATACTTGCCAATTCTTTCATGTAATAAAGCAGAAGGTGATTTCTTTCAGAACATAAACTTATATCCTGTGATGATAAAGAGCATTGATCTTTATTTAGATGTATTTAAGAGCTGTATTTTCTAGAGCTGCTTTTTGAAAACAGTCAGAGATTCTTGCCACAAAACAAAGCACAAAGAAGATCAGGTGGGAATAGCTCAAGTCACCTGAAAAATGAAACACTGGACTTGACAAGTTGATAGTTAAAAATATGTTTAGAGAAGTCCTCCCTCAGTCTTGGGGTGAGAGGAGCAGCATATTATGGAACGTGCATCAGAAGTAGTATGTGAAAATATTTTAATACCCAAAAGACACAAATGCTTCTATCCTCAGGTGTTTTCAGAAAAGTAGTCTTTTTGACAAGGGCTTTTCTACATCCAGAGCTTTTTCCAATACTACTAGGGCACCCTGTCTTGTAGCTCATCTAAGATTAGGGGAGCTACAAGACAAGGATGCTTCCAGTCAGAGGGTTTAGTCTTGTGGCAGATAGTAGCTTTTCTGTCAGTGATTCAAAACACTACAGAAACACACTGCAGAGGGGGTATCATAAAGTAATATTCTCACCTGAAAGTTATTATGGTATATTGATGAAATTTTGCCAGTGTCATCATTAATCCCTAAGTGCATGATATTGAGAAAATCAGCTCATTGTGTTCTTTATTTTTGTTACAGGTTGTGCCAGAAGTGACTAAAGTGTAAGATGGAGAAGATTGAGGCTCACAGTGTGCTAAAGTTCCTGCATTTGAAGGGTACCGTGCCTGGAAAATTCATGATGAGATGGTAGTTTATGGAAATGATTGCCCATCTTATGATGCTATTGTGAGGTGGAAAAGGAATTTCCAAACTGGTCACATGTCTCTCACAGATGAGCCAAGACCTGGAAAACCATCATTGATGGACAATGCAGCTACAATGAAGAAAGGGTAGTGTTTAATCCTGGAAGACAGAATGATCATGAATGAAACTGGTCTCAGCTATGGTAGTGTGTAGAAAATTATTCATGATGAACTGCACATGTCTAAGGTGTCTGCACACTGGGTTCCATGTTTGCTAACCGCTTTCCAGAAACAAACACAGCGTGACCTTTCAAGACAGATGTTGACGCTGTTGGAACAGGATGAAGAGGATTTTTTTGGGTAATCTGGTAACCATGGATGAATCTTGGGGAGTGGAAGCATGCTCCTTCCCCTCCCCACAAAAAGGCAAGGGAGCAAAAGTCAGCAGAGAAGGTCATGCTCTCAGTTTTTTGGGGCTGTTGTGGAGTCATTCTCACAGATTACTTTGCAAAAGGACAAACCATCACTGGCACATACCACAGCAATCTTCTGGACATGTTGCGAGATGCTCTGAAAAAGAAATGCTACGGTATGCTCTCCAGAGGCATTAGTCTCCTAGCTGACAATGCACCAGCTCACTCATCTCAAGTTGCAGTTAACAAAGCAGGGGGATGTGGCTTTGAGATTTTGCAGCATCTGCCCTATTCTTCCAACTTTGTACCAAGTGACTTTTTCTTGTTCCCAGAACTTAAAAATCCATTGCAAGGTTGCTGACTTGACAACACAAATAATGTCATTCATGAAGTGGGAGAGAGGTTTAAGGCACAATCTGCAGACTTCTACAATAATGATATTCAGAGGGTCAAGAAACGCTAGGAAAAATGTGTAAATCTGGATGGTTACTATGTAGAAAAAAGTTAACTACAAAGTAAAACAACCTTTCTGTCCGTTTTATTAAAAGGTGATAATTAAATTTTACTATACCCCCTCACAACTCAGTTTGAGGCCACTTTAACTGCCCTGGCTCAATGCTAGGGGATTCTGGGAACTGTAGTTTTGTGAGGCATTTAGCCTTCTCTGTCAGAGAACTCTGGTGGTACAATTCCCAGGATCCTCTAGCATTGACCCAGGGCAGTTAAAGCAGTCTCAAATTGGATTATTTCTGCAGTGTGGACCATCTGTTTGAATTTTGAAGGAACTACCAAGGTGCTGAACCTTGAAAGAGTCCAGCACCTTGGAGAGCTAAGTTCAGAGTAAAACATTCTCTGACAGATTCACCTGACAGCTGCACTGATGTACTGTGCAATTGGCATCCTTTGTGTACTTACTTTTGAGCAGAGGGCTTGATACTTGACAGTGTGCCAGAATCAAAAGCTCAGTTTGTTATATCTGTGCTTTTCCCATTTTTAAGAGAACAGAAGAGCAGTGCTACCTCTATAAGTGCAGATATCTTTAGTGTTATTCTTCCCTTTTCTCCAAGTGGTATGATTTTGACAAGGGCATTGGTCTTTTGGTGACTTGAATCTATCACCTCAGTTTTGCTCACTTTAATCAGCAGTTGTCAGCTCTCATTTTGATTTCCACTCCCAGCTTTGTGGGTACAGTATTCCATCTTGGCACTGCTTGGCTTGGATGTTCCAAAGCTGTCTTCCAAATATTGGTGAAGTAAATATCCTCATGAAGAGATGGACAGGGGGTTGGACTAGATGACCCTTCTTGTCTCTTCCATCTCTTGGATTCTATGATTTTGATCAAAATGCGTTGGAATACATAACTACTTGTTTAGCAGTGTGAATTTTTCTACAGTGTGAATTTGATCCTTCTTTGCTTGGTTTTGGAACATCTTAATACTTTCTTTTGCCATCTGGTTTCATGTCAGGTTCGTGAAAGATGTTAAAGCTGGGTTAAGTAACTGGTATAAAGTGATCTTGAGAATGGCCCCCAGAGGCTTTAATCCCCAAAATGAAAATAAACATACAACTTTATTTGTACAACTCCAGGAGCCCTGGTGGCACAGTGGTTAAATGCCTGTACTGTAGCCATTCACTCACCAACCATAAAGTTGTGGGTACAATACCAGCCGAGGGCTCAGGCTTGATTTAGGCTTGCATCCTTCCGAGGTTGCTAAAATGAGTACCCAGCTTGTTGGGGCCAATTAGCTTACAGTTGTAAACCCCTTAGAGACTGCTTAGAGTGGTATGAAGCGGTATAGAAATAAAGCTGCTATTGCTATTGCTACAACTCCACATTTAAAACACTTCAGCTGACTATTAATGCCCTCTACTTTGGACACATCATGAGAAGCCATGAATCATTGGAAAAGACAATAATGATAGGAAAAGTGGAGGGAAGTAGAAAAAGATGAAGGCCACATACTAGATGGATGGATTTTATTAAAGAGGCCATGAATATGAGTTTGCAGGAACTGGGCGAAACAGTAGAGGATGGGGGGGGGGGGTCTGGAGATGTCTCATCCATAGGGTTGCCATGGGTTGAGATCGAGGCAAAGGCAGTTAACAACAACAACAACTCTTCATCCCATGTCTTCTTGTTGTGTGCCTTCAAGTCACACAACAACATGAATCCTATGAACCTATCATAGGGTTTTCTTGGCAAGTTTTTTCAGAGGGGTTTTGCCATTGCCATCCTCTGATGCTGAGAGAGTGTGACTTGCAGAAGGTCCCCAAGTGAGCTTTTATGCTTGAGTGGAAACGAATCCTAGTTCATCTACAATGGTGTTTTTCAATGCTTTATTGCTCTGACCAGTCCACTATGCAATCTATAACCTTGAGGACTAAAAACGTATTTTATGTTGTTTTTAAATTACATATATTTGTACAAAAAGAGGGAGAAGGAAGAGAATAAATTCAGATTTAACAGGTGAGATATATATTCCTATGAATGCAATTCATTTCTCTCTCTTTTCTCCTTTCCCCCATCAACTTTTCCTAGTTTCCTGGAAAATCTGCTACACTTTGCAGCTCTTCCCACTTCCTTCTTACAGATAGTTATGTTTCTGTTGCCTTTAAAAAAAAAAAGTTGAGAAAGGGGAGGTTTGAAAAAGCTGACAAAGCTGGAAATGGGAGGTTTGATTTTTGGACAGAATCGTTTTAATCATTCCAGTCTTGGGGGGATTCCCTTTGGAGATTTTTAAAGCATCAGCATTTATTTATCTTAAAGCAAGAAAGGATTTCATTTGTCTTTAATTGTTAGATTTGTGGCTGTATGTATATTTGTAGATTGGGAAGGGAAAGAGGGATGGCAAAGAAAAGAAAGGGATAGTGAAAATCCCAGCTGCCGTCTGACCTTGCTCACTTGTGGCACCTACACTCTGGATATGCCCAACACTATGTCCATTTCTCCTACAGTACTTTACTTCAGTCCAGTGGTTCCTGGAATAGTTGGCTCTGCAGGACTTCACACTATGTAAATATGTGGTAAGGACGTTTTACCAAATAATATGAACAACACAAAATATCCAAAGCTGCTTGGATACATCTTTTGTGAGTATACGGTCATGCAAATAAAATCTCATTCTCTTCCTTTCAATATACTAATGGAGCAGAGTTCCACTGGCTAGAAGGTTTTCTTCATTCACTGTAGTGGTGGTGGTGGAGTGCCATCAACAGGAAGAGGTGTGTGTTGATGGCACTGTCCTACTATTGAAGAGGATGGGAAAGCCCTTTGTTTAGAATATCAAGGTCTGGTTTCAGCACAAACTGTTGGATAAAGCCATACTGTTTTCAAATACTGTAACTCTTTCCTTTCAGTGAGTGGAACTGATTGCCATTCTATTATGGTTAGGAATATTATACTTTCCCAAGTTCTGGGTAATACTACCATTTGAAAGCTTGTACCATTACCTTTGCATTTGACCATACATTTGCTTGTGAGAACCATGTCATTCTGTACTGTTAAGTATACAGATGATGGTAAAAAGCAAACCCATCTTAGCTGAGCATGGTTACTGGCAAAATACTTGTCTTCATTTTTTCAAACTCTGCACATATGCAACATTCATAGGACGTTATCACACGGGGGCAAATCTGCTGGTTAATCCA
>CM034701.1:173007250-173019221 GCA_020142125.1 Phrynosoma platyrhinos | reverse complement strand
GGATAGAATGCAATACTATCCAGAGATACTGGCTACTGGTTCATTTCTGGGCACAATTCTAAGTGCTGGTCATGACCTATAAAACCCTATATGGCTTAGGTCCAGATTATTTGAAGAACTGTATCTCCCCATATGAACCTGCCAGAACACTAAGTTCATCATGGGAAGGCTTTTTCTTAGTCCCACCATCATCCCAGTCTCACTTGGTGAGGGCAAAAGAGTGGGCCTTCTTGGTGGCTGCTCCCATCCTCTGGAACTCCCTTCCACAGGAGACTAGACTGGTTCCCTCCCCACTAGCCTTTTGCTGACAAGCCAAGATGTTTTCATTTAAACAAGCATTTATATTGTAAGCATGCCATGGTGGTTTTTATATTGAGCATGTGTATTGTCTTTTAACTTCCGTTATATTTGTAATGTAATTTAATACTGTTTTTAGGTTTTAAATTTTATAGTAATGTTTTTTTAAAAAATCTGTGAGCTGCCTTGGGTCACTTTGGGGAGAAAGGCAGCATATAAATGAAATAAATAATAAAAAGAGATGCACATCATGAAATAAAATAAAAAGCAGTTAGTGCTACAGGTGCTGCTACATTCCTTTTCCCACTCCCTTCTTCCTTTTTATCCAGCTATAATGTGATTTCCCCCTTTTCCTGCTGCCTCCCACTTTAGCAAGCAATATTGTCATTTCTGAAAGCCAGCATGGCATAATGGTTTGAATGTTAGACTATGACTCTGGAGTTCAATTCCCCACTTGGCCAAGAAACTCACTGGGTGACCTTGGGCAAGTCATACACTCTCAGCCTCAGGGGCAGGCCATGACAAACCTCCTCCAAATAAATATTGTAAAGAGAATTCCATGATAGGTTCACCTTAAGGTTGCCATAAGTCAGAAATGATTTGAAGGTACACAACAATGACAACTACAACATTATAATTTCTAATGAGTCATGTTATCATCCCATGTTACATCCAAAATGCAAGAGACTCACTTTGGTCATTTTGTCTTCTAGGAAGAGTTCAGACTTGATTTTTTTGGGGAAACTATTTATTGTTCATTTTGGTAGTCCACAGCATCTGCAAAACTTTCCTCCAGCACTATGTTTTATAGGCACTGATTCAGACGGGATGGACAAGTACATCCCTATGTTTCTACAGAGGTAAGATTACCAATATGAATGAGATACCAAATAAACAGGTATTTGCCTTGCAGCCCAATTCTATGCATGCCTGTTCAGAAGTAATGGGTCAAAAACTAAAACTGGATGAACTAGAATGTGTTGAGATGAGGCAAATTGATTCCTTCTTTTTAAAAACCACAAAATCACAGCAGGGGAACTGTCATTTGTATCTAGTATTGGAAAAGAAGTACATTCCCTTATGCTGGAATGAGATCCTCAAGAAGTGGGACAGTTAGTAGGAAGTAATGAACATATTGAGTTAATCAGTAATATATTAAAAAATAAATCTTATTCAATTACCTTTACACTGAAAGGTGCATACTTTAAACAATTAAATTAACTTTAAATCAGCACATAAATTTATATTACATAACTATACTAAAAGCTTTAACAGAAAAAATCCTACCCATGATTTTACTGTTCTTCTTCCCTGATCCCCTGTTTGAGTTTGAGAACGTAGGAAACAACTGCTTAAATTTTTTCAAAGTCCCATTGCTCATTCTCCCACCCAAATCCCATTGCTCATTCTCCTCCTTTCCCTTTTCCCTCCTTCACAATCTCATTTTCTCATCCTCTAGTTTATTGTTTCTCATCTGAATCGACTATTGTCCAACATGGCTGAGGCTTCTGGGAGCTGAAGTCCAAAATCCCTAAGAGGGCCGAGTTTGCCTGCCCCTGGATGCTTCAAAATTTCCTGGGGCAGACATGAAGCTTTTATGGGAGATGAAATGTCAAACACAGAAGAACCATTCTCTTCCAAGCTGCCAAATAACTACTTGTTATTTTAAAATCTTTTAACCATGGGATTAACTAAATTCTTATACATTGTGAACTAAAATAAACAGAGATCCCTACATCTATTTGCACCAATTCAGCTACCTGAAATTAATAAATAGACGCATACTCACAGGCATGTATGATTTCTTAACTGTGCCTGCAATATTTTTAATCTCAGTTATGACAAAGTAGGCTATATTTGCCACTATTACAGCACTGAAGTGCTCTGTAAAATGCTTTGGGTGAGCAAAATACTTCTTTGGAGAAAAATATTTATTATTTTCACTTATAGCCCACATTCCATTACTCTAACTATATTTTAGCACCAAATAAATATATCTCAAAATGAAGTTTGTAACACATTCCATTTTTGTGTGTGTTCATAACCGTTTGTCTCATGGTTAAATACATTGGATTTATGGTGATGCCTCATTGCAGTTTTGCAGGATAATCCAATTTAGTAGTTCTTAATATATTCATGCAAACACCATTCAGTGAATATTTACCTCACATTTAATAAAAGTTAGAATTTATAGAATTGAATACTAGTGATCTGAGATGTTTTATAGATCTGTACTTGAGACTATGGCTTATATCTAATTCGTAGTCCCATTAGTGTGTATCCAATGAATCAGTAGAATTTGTGTAAGCATTGATTTAGCATTCAACAATTGATTGGGTTAACGGTAGTTGGAACCATCAGCTGGATTTAGAGCAAAAAGTGTTTTACAGAACAAAAGAGTAAATTGTTTGAAATTATATTCTTAAGGCATTGATTTTCTTGTTTTGTTTTTTACTTCAGATGGATTACAAGTGTTTCTACAATTTTTTATATCTTCCAAATTTTATAGATATAAAAATGATTGGTTTCAGTAATATAGATTCTTTATTATTTCTAGAAATGTGGATGGGAATGATCAATTAGTTACTGAGACTACTAACTTCAAAAGCCTCTCAGCTGAATCCATTCCACCGAAATTACTTTTACATAAGTTGTCTAGAGCGTGTGACTTAAACTACCCTGCATACAACTACCCTGAATGACTTACAAAAAGCAAGATATCATTTTGCAAAAATCTAAGAGAATTAGGCTGTGAGTAAAGAATCAACTGGGTAATATAGAATGTGTTGGTTCTTTAGCATTGTAGTTCATTAAACAAATTAATAAATTAATTTTTGAAAAACATTTATGCTGAAATTCCAACTCAGGTCAAAAACTTTAGTTAAAACCTAAATACAACTGAGTTCTTCCTTTTTTGTTAGCAAATTTCCAACTTAATTCATAAATTAATTAGTTTTATTTAGTTTCTACAACTGTCATAATGCAGGGAGAGTCAAGAGAATGGCTGTTAAAAAAGGAAAGAGAGGGGAAAAAAAAGAGAGCACATAACAGATCACAGGGCTATCTTTATTTCACAAACTTCTTTTGGATTCTTAGGCGTTACTTGGGTACATAAAGGCCAAATATCACATCAAGCATTACAGAAAAGCAGGATAAGAGACACAGCAAAGATGCAGAAGCTTTAAAAAATTAATTTCCATTAAAAATAGAGGCATCAAGAGTCTTTTAGCCAAAGGACAGTTTGGGCAACTCAAAATAGGAGGGGCCTGGGATTAATCTCAATTCATTATGCTCTGGCCTAGGATGCTCAGGGGTAAACAGCAGCAGTGGAAGAGGATCAGCATCCCTCCTCCAAATTTGGCCACAGAGAGGCAAGAAAAGTTCTCTAGAAGCCCAGAGTCTAATGGTCCCAACTGTAGCGGGGTGAGAGGACAGTGGCAAGGCAAAGCCACAGATCTGCCACTCCTGAGGCAGTAGTAGTAGTAGTAGTAGCAGCAAGAGTAGTGGAGCTGGGGACTGTGAAAATGATGGAGGCAGCAGCAGCTGATTCAGGCTTCTTGGCAGTGTTCCCTTCCTTGTCCTCCCCTCTTTGTTCTCCTTCTTTACCCCACAGGGAAGCTGGGACAAAGGCAACCTGAAGAGATGGAGAGACAAAGAGCAACAGGATAGTCAATTTTCTCTTGTGGGAAGGGGTAGGCAATGTTCCAGGCCACTCTGTAAAGGGAAGAGAACTTGCAAGGTTTTTGTGTACACACACACACTGATCAAACACTACTTTGTATATGGATGTACATGTGTTTGTGAATTTACACACAAAACCAGATTTAGCTGAGAATTCAAAATGCTTTGCACAGTCAGTCCCAACAATCATGGTAAAGTTTTAAGTATCACCCCTCTCATATTCAAGATTGATGGGGCAGGTAGGGGGGTGGGAATCTGGGTAAATTGTTCAGTCTCCCTCTGGGTAAATTGTTCAATCTATTGTGAAGATGGATACACACACACACCACAGAGGGCACAATCCAAGCAAATGTAACTCAGTGGGGCTTTTAAATCAATCATACTTAAATACTTCAGAGCAAGGGACTGGCAAAACCACCTCTGTATATTCCCTACCTAAGAAAACCCTATGAAATTCATAGTGTCACCGTAAGTCGACAGGTGACTCGAAGGCACATAAGCACACTTAAATCCTGTTTGGGTGAGGTGAGGGTCATTGTTCTCTGAATGCCCAACATAAATTAAGTGTACACAGATTGTAACTCCAAAACAGAACATAAGCTGATATTAGATTTTCACAGGTATTAATCTTTTAAAAACAAATGGGGAAGTGGGGGAATTCTCAGGTTTAGATTGTAATCCTGAGGGCAGAGGTTGTCTCATTATTGATTTTCTTAAGACACTCTGGAGGTATTTTTTGGCTGAAGAGTTCATTAAAATCATCTTCATCATGATGATAACCATCTATATGTCTACTCAGAACTCAGCCTCACTTGGTTTAATAGGGTTTACGCACAAATACAGGAGTGTATGTTAAGGACTCAGTCCCTTTGGTTAGTCCCTGCCAGAACAGACCCATTGGATCCAATGACAAATGCTCAATTAACATGTAGGTACAGTAAATCCAATTGAATAAAGGGTTCTTTTCTAGCTGGAGCTAACAATAAGACTTGGATCTAAATTGGACAGGTATCAAACTAAAAACAGGCTAAAAGCTAAGATAAGAGTTGGATGGTTTTATACACAGCTAAACTTTGCTGACTATACTGTTAGCCAAGTAATTCTGAATTAATCAGAATCATTATGAGCTTCAAACAAATTGCTAATAAACTACAGTATCCTGTTACGCGTATGAAAATGTAAAAATAAAACTGTAATATTGAATCATTAGGTGTTCTTATAACATCTCAGTGTATACTGATCCTACTCCCCTTGCTCCCATAGCCATTTCTTCATTCGTCTGTCTGTCTGTCTGTCTCTATATATATATACAGGGGAAAAGTTCGTATGGGAACTTGGTTAAATCCAGGGCTTTTTTTTTCCAGCCAGTGTCTCAGAGGGGTTGCAGACTGCCAGAAATAGTGCAAATTGAGTCCACTTTTAGGGTTAGGGTTAGGGTTAGGGAATCATGGAAACTGTAGTTTATTGTGGCACCAGAGCTCTCTGACAGAGAAGGCTCAATGTCTCAGAAAAAAACCAATTCCCATGATTCCCTAGCACTAACCCTAACCCTAAAAGTGGACTCAATTAGCACTATTTCTGGCAGTCTGCAACCCCCCTCAGATATTTTGTTTTGAAACACAGAGGCTGCCAGTTAAAGAGAGCAAGCAGCATTGATCTGTCCGAATGTGGTTACCTTTAAAGTCTGCATTCTCATTACCACATCAAACATTCACAACACAGTAACACACACCTTCACAAAACAAATGGAACATTTTAGCATGAATTTGCAATCTGGTACATTTTGAAATGAAACTGTAGAGATTATTAATTCCCAGGATAAAGAAAGGAGTGGTTTAATTTCTGACTTTTGAAAGAACTAGAGCATCTAACTATCCCAAAGCATAAAGCAACCCAATGCATACTTACTAAAAGGTGAGCCCACAGGTGACTTCCATGTCAGTGAATGTGCTTTGGATTTTGGCAAGAATTTTAAAAGAGTTTTTCAGGGTTCTGAACCCTACTTCAAATAGGTTCAACACCTTGGATAGTTCCTTTAAAGACAATAAAGCCCAATGTTGACTCACTACACAACTGATATGGGAGCCACTAGATAGTACTGAATAACTCTTTGTATTTAGTGGGTCTTATTCCCAGACAAGCATGTCTAGGATTTCAACTAATGATTAAATCCAACTGTTAGTTCCAGCTACAATAGATTCACTGAATCAACTGGAGTGACATAATCATTGATTTAACAAATTCCTATTCATTCATAATCTAGTTGAAATTAACAACTAGGTTTAGCCAAAAGATTCAGCTGGTTTTATGGCTAAACCATAAAAACCAACCAATTAATTTAGATGTAGCTAATCAGAAGGGCCTTTGAGAACTGCATCCATATAATACTAATAGACATTCACATCCTATCAGCATATTTCCAGGAACAGCACTATACTATTATTTATTCTTTATTTGTTTTGACACTTTCCTATACCACCTTTAGGTTTATTGAAACATTTAAGATAGGTCACAATAAAATATATTTCAAGAATGAAATCAAATAATATGTAAACTTGGTATGGTAGAAACACTTTTTTTTGTAAAGAAGAGAAAACACAAGTAATAAAATCAGCACAAATCATCAGCTAAAAGGAGCTCAGGAATTCTAGAAGTAATACTGGCACTATTACTGAAAATGGCAAGATCTTGACCTGGTGCCAAATAGACAATCAGCTTAGCTCCAACTGAGCTTCCTTGGAAGAGGCAACCTTCGTATGGTGTGCCACAACTAAATGCCTGTATTATACTAAATAATCAGCACAGTTATTAAAAACAATACTTAACATTGAGATCTAAATCTAATGGTTAATCCTCACTAGAGTAGATCCTTTGGATCAGTTGCTTGAAGAGTGAGCCAACACTTGTGTAAATCCCATTCATTTAATGGTCTGCTCTAACTGGGACTGCCAATATGATTCAGATTTGACAGCCTGAATAAATTCAAAACACAACTTTGAAAGAATGTGAGAACATATTTATCACATACATATTTATCACACTTATAATTTATCTTTTTAAAAAAGATCTTAAGGTGATAAACATGGGAATCACAATCCTCCTGTGGATTAGCTGTGTCTACAATAATGTGAATGGTTGATGGCTGAGTAGGATTTGAATGTGGGATAGGTCTTTCCAGCCCAAGTATGACATATTATCCATTACATCAAATGCAAACTCTTTTGCTTTGCCTTAATACCATTAATAACATCCACTGCACTGGACAGATGGGCAACTCGATTGTTGTATATTTATCTGGTGGAAGTAAGGTTGATGTGACAATCAAACATAACAAATATATATTTCATTATTTCATGCTGCAGGTAGGAGACACCCTGGAATGTTCTCCATGCAGGCAGAAACTATTATGTCAGGGAGAAAAAGTCTGCCACTAGTTTTCAATACACTGGGAGTTTAAAGTAAAATGCATCATATGGGACAATCTCTGCACACTGAAGCAATGCAGTCCAGTTTACCACCGCAAAGTTCTTCTACCTCATTAACATCAATCTGATCTTTGACTTCCAGGTAAATGTACATAAGATTGAAGCCTATGTCAAAAGAACATGCTATTTTCAAGAATATTATCTATGTATCACTTGGTTCACATTAACTTAACTCCATGTTCAAAACAAGACCATGTGCATTCTACAAACAAAATTACTCTGTTGATACAAGAGTGATATGTCATTCATAAATTAGATCACAAAAGGGAACTCTTGCTTTTGAGATGTCTGCACAGAAACTCATTTTAAGAAGCTGAACTGAGAGGCCAGACTAAGGAACCCTCTTTCACCAAGCAGAACGGTATCTTGAATGTTTTTCTTCCCCTTCTATAGAACTATTTTATCTCACAATCATCAGGGAAAAGCCAACCTTCCACATCAACCTTTTGACATGCTGCTCACTTTCTAACAGGAGGGTCCATTCTCACTATTAATTTATAGCAATTTTGGAAAAGTAAATTTATAGCAATTTTGGAAAGTTAAAACTGTTGCTCTGTATTTTATAGCTTTCACTGACCCCTATGATCCAAGTGACTATAAAAATTAGGCACTTCCTCTTTCTCTCTTTTTCTTTCTCTCTGCTGCTCTCTTTGTAAGGAACTCAATTCGTAAGAGTCTCACACAAACATACTCAGACAATTTGAGTCTCCCTTATCTGGAATTCTGAAATCCAAATACTCCAAGGTGTGTGAAATCGAGGTGTGAAATCTACTCCAGGTTTTACCCTGAACTTTAAGGGAGGTATCCAAGGTGCTGAATCTAATTCCCAAAATATGTTCAGCTTTATGGAGAGGTCTTTTAATGTCCACACTACAATTTTGAGTCAATTTATTGCTCCACTCACAGGGGAGCCATCAGCCACCTTTTCTGGATGCTGTTTTGTATGTGCACGTACTACGAATGAATATGGGGTTTCTGCATGTGAATCTTCTATCCATTTGCAATCTGAAGTGTTACAGTACATGATCTCTTCATGGTTGCTGTTGTGTGCCTTCAAGTCATATCCAACTTATGGCAACCCTAAGGCAACCCTATCATGGGGTTTTCCTAGCAAAATTTGTTCAGAGGAAGTTTCCCATTGCATTCCTCTGAGGCTGGGAGAGTAGAACTTGCCCAAGGTCACCCAGTGGGTTTCATGGCCCATCTGGGAATAAATGCTGGCCTCCAGAGTCATAGTCCAACACTCAAACTACTACACCAAGCTGGCTCTCTTAATGTAGTTGGTCCTTAGTACTTCTTCACTGTATTAACTCTTAATGGATAGAGGGGCTCAATGCTAACAGGTCTGGTGCAATTCTTTGGATGCCATCCCATGGGAAGTGATCCCTGTGCATATGGTCTGGTCTTCTATCACATATATATGAGGTGTAATACCTGTGGACACTTTATTCACTAGTGCCAGTGTACAGATTATCCAGACAGGACATATATCATGTGTAGCCCAAAATATTAGTGTAATACAGTATGGGTGGTTTGCCTTTAGGCTTTCTGTTTTTTCATTAGAATCTTGAGATCTACCACTGAAGCCTGATGCAAAAAATAGAAATTTAAAAATGAAAAAAGAATTTTGAATTTAGGAATTTGTTTTGAATACTTGAACTGAATATAGCTCACAGTCCTTCTACACAAAAGCCCACACCAAGCTTTCTTCACTTCAGTTGTATAACTGAGGTGAATCTGTTGTCTTATTGCTACTATTGTTAAATGGAAGCCAGAAGTTTTTTTTTTATTGCAAATCACCTAGAGATTAATTAGAAGGTCCAGATCTATCTTCTACATATTCCTGTTTTAGCGGAATTTTAAGAAATATATCTAAAGAATTCTTTTCTGATTCAGAGCTTCAAACATACTTTGATGTACATATGATGATTATTTAGCCTGAGTTGCCCTATTCCTTTTGGTGGAAGGAACAAGTAATCCCTATGTGCACATTGCAAAAACTTACATCGGGGTGGGCAATTGCAAACAAGGCAGAGACCATTTTTTCTTCTGGCACCCAAGTTTCATTGTCTCTGAAGTGATGTGATGTCATTTCTGGCTGCCATTTTGGCAGATTGTTTTTTGCCTGTTTTGGGGAGGTTTGTGCATGCTGTGGGGGGTTAACTGAGCAAACTGTTGCCAATCTAGGCAGATTTGGGAGATTTGGGATGGTTTGGGGGCAAATAAATAATCCTAAAATCAGTATCTTGGGGCTTTGGGGGCTTCTGGGATGATCCTGAAGACTGCACTTGGGGGTCTCAAGCGTTGCATGTGGCCCATGGGCAGCACTTTGCTCACCCCTGGCTTACATGGTGGCTGGGGAATTTTGGGAGCAACTGTCCAAAAAAGTAAACTTCCCCCAAGTTCTGCACCAGTGGTACATTAAGTCATACTTCTATCTTTTTTAAAATAACTAGCTGAAAAAAGAATAGAAATATATTTTAGACTGATCCAAGCCAGTCTCATTCTCAATGTAATTTGTTATAAAACACAAACTATTTTCTGCAATGTGGTAAATCCCACAGGAAGATAATTCATTCCAGCGGAGAAGTATGGTTTACCACAAAGCAGAAGGAGCACCAGTGGAGAATGCTTCTCTTATCCCTCACCACCAGTGCCTAGGCTAGATATGAGAATTATTTACTAAGAAACAAGCAGAGTGATAAATATGTGGAACAGCATGGGGCAAATCAGTGTACAGCAGACACACAGAAAGTATCCCTAGCTGGACAAATTGGAAAGGCATGTGATGCATTCATAAGTGTCAAGCAATCTGTAAATCACAGGCTTGCCAATGTCACCTGCACAGTGAGTCACCTTTATCAGATTAAAATATCTAAATCTATAGGCTAGGGATCAGCAGCTAGATGTTACAGGGACAGATCAGACCCACTATTTGCTTGTCAGATCAGTCAAGATGACTCACTAGAGTCAGTGGTGGCTGTGGTGACAAGTGGAACAGATAACCTCAGGTGATAGTAGATTCATCATAACTGGAGGAAAGGTTGGATGGCTTTCCACCAGAGATGGTGTGACTCCTACTTACAGTGCAGAGCCTGCACTGTATCAGGTTAACCTCCAAGATCTTTTCCAGCTCTGTGATTCTGTAAGCTTTGCTGGTTTGGTTCTTCTTTCCATCCTGCAATTTGCTATCTTCAAGAAACTTCCAAAGCCGCCTACATAATCGTGAGGGGGAGAAGACTGAATTTTTTAATGGTTTATTTTAACTGGCTTTTATGGTCAGGGTGAGAATGATGCCTTGCTTGATGTCAACACTTTCCACCACCTCCACAATGCCATTCTCCCATTAAACCAGGGGTCGTCAAGATTTACTTACCTGGGGCCAGTCACTGGTCCCCAGGTCTTCCACCAGGTTGGGGGGAAGGAAATGGCGGCACGCATGCTCACACGTGCGCACGCAGCCCCCGCTGCTGCCGCCACCGCCAACCCCCACCATTTTGTTTTCCAAAATGGCGACCACGACTCATTTGTACATGCACAGTACTCCTGCGCATGTGCGAATGAGCCATGGCGGCCACGACGCGCGCAGCAGAGGTTGGTGGGCCGGGTGTGGCCCGCGGGCCGTAGGTTGCCGACCCCTGCATTAAACTATAGGGAAGGAGTGAATCTTTGTGATTTAAAAAACCTTATTACACTGGAAGTTAAAAGCATGCAAAGGGATCCCCTGCTCAATTTTTTGTGTGACATTCACTGTTTTTAAACACATTCCAAGCTGCTGATGCAAATAATCCTTCTCCAAGCACTGAGGTTTGTAATTCCTCCTTTCTGTGTGGGCTTTGGTTTGCTTTCTAACATACAGTTGGCCTCAGATGTGAAGTAGCCTTCAGATTCTGGTATCTGAGTGACGGACATGAAAGTGTCCTCTTTTCAGGTTTTGCTAGTAGTCAGAGTGTGTGTTGGGCTTTACTACTGTTTTTTAATACACAAATATTGTAGAAAATTATATCAGAATATTGTTATAGTATATTTTTGCTTCCTGCTACTAGCTACGTTGAACTGCTAAGAAAGGCAGGCTGTACATTTGACCTAAAGGAAAAACAGGCAAATAAATGATAAAAAGATTTCAGCTTGCTGTAAGAGGTTTCAGTTTGTTCTCTCTTGTGGGAAGGCCTTACAGATTTTGATACATCTAGGAGTGAGTAAAGTCCAGTAGTGTAATGGTGGAAATGTTAGATTGGGTCTTAGGAAATCCAGGTTCATGTCTTCACTAAGCTATGAACTCACTAGGTGACCTTGAGCCTGTCACTCTAGCTCTTTCCTTTCCCTCACAGTGGGTAAGGAAAGTTGTATGCACTGAACTGAATTAAATGCAGGAGAGGTGGGATGCATATTTAAAAAACAGACACCCTTGAGTTATATAGTTGACCCTCCACAGCCAGGGATTCTGTATCCATGGATTCAATCATCCACAGTTTGAAAATATCCCCTCCCCCTCAAAAAAAAAAAAA
>CM034701.1:172981628-172999808 GCA_020142125.1 Phrynosoma platyrhinos | reverse complement strand
AGATTTGCCCCCGTGTGATAACGTCCATAGTCTGCAGCGTAGTCCAGTTGAATGCTGGAAAGGAACTGGTATGTACTGTACAGTATGTACAGAGATCTTGTAGCACCTTTTGAGACTAACTGAAAGAAATTGGCAGCATGAGCTTTCGTAGACTTCAGTCTACAATGCATCTGAGGAAGTAGACTGAAGTCAATGAAAGCTCAGGCTGCCAATTTCTTTCAGTTAGTCTCAAAAGGTGCTACAAGATCTCTGTACATACTGATTCTACAGACTAACATGGCTATATCTTTGAATGGTAACCATACAGTATCTGTAGATTTTGTGGTGTTTATTATGATTTTCATAGATTGATATAAACTCAGTGGTTCTCAACCTTGGTTCCACAGAAGTTGCTGGACACCAACTATACTTTCAATTATTGTTGGAGCTATATATTGGAGACCAAACCAAAGAATTGGGAACCACTGACTTAATTGAGCTACATAAGGACAGCACACTTCTTCAAGTGGGAACATGACAGAAAGGTATAAAATTTTGCACGGTGTGAGGAAACTGGTTAAGATTGTTAGGAAGTACATCTTCACATATAACACATAGTTAAACTATAAAATTTCCACAAGATGGCCATTGATTGGCATGGTTTTAAAAAGAGGTTTGAACAAATTAACATCAGTGGTTACTAGTCACAATTGCTATTGATTACCTGCAGAATTAGAGGCGATAAGGCTCTGAAAACCAGTCACTGGGCAAGAACAGCAGGATAGGGCTATTGCCCTCATGCCCTGCTGGTGTAATTCCCATTGGACCATCTGATTGTCCAGTGAGGGAAACACGTTTGGTCTAATCTAATAGGGTTCTTTTTATATGAATGGCATACAGAAGACTACAGAGTGTTTTTTTCCCACAGGTCATCCACAATACTGGCCTTGGTCTTATTATTTCCAACTTTAGTCAGAAGGACATTATAAAAAGCTAAGTTAAGTGATTTAGTAATACTCTATTAGCTATTTTATAATTTAGGCTTTGATGTGTGGGTTCCCCCCTCTTTCTCCTCTGGGGAAATAAGAGCAACATGTTCTATCATAAAAAACCCTTTTGCAAGATAAAACAAAAAAACCCCACACATTCAGCATATTCAAGGATTATTATACTTCTTTCCCTACACTGTGCTAATTCTTGTTAGCTTTGTAAATCAACTCAACTTTTCAGGGTCCTTGTAATGCTGTATCCCACTCTTCACAATGCTGTGTCATATTTTGATACCAAGCAAAAGTTCTTAGAATAAAGGTTGCTACCAGAACTTGCACTGAACTGTAATCAGGAGGTAGATGTTATCCTAAAGTTACAAGTTTGAGACTGAGGGTTCCAAATGTTTGTCCTCTTCCTGACACTCTGCTAGAGCAATATAGCAGACAATATAGCTGTGGCTGTATGTGTCTCTGCTAGGTACATAATGTATACATACATGCTTAATGGGGTGGGGACACACACATCTGAGCCAGTGCTGGTGTACACAGGCATACACATATACATATATACGTAAACCAGAAATGCAAAACATGTGTTAAGATTTCTTACCGGCATTGCACCAAAGGAGGTAAGCGGTAAAAATTCAGCTCTGAAAGGCCACTCCTCTGGAGGAAGGAAGAACTGGGAATGCATTATCTTCCTCAGAGATGGAATCTGCAGCTGATAATGCTTTGTAATACTCGTCCTCCCAATCAAGCACTTTTATTTGCCTAAGGAAGAAAAGGAAACACAAGTCACTCTGAATGGCAATTCACCATTTTTTTAGATGTTAGGAACAAAGAATGTTGCCCTGTACTGAATGAGACCATTGGTCCATTTAGCTCAATATTTCCAACTCTGACTGACAGCAATGGGTTTTCTTGGCAAGATTTGTTCAGGGGAAGCTTGCCATTGACACCTTTTGAGGCTAAGAGTCTGATTTGCCTAAGTCACTCAGGGCTTGAAGGGATTCCAACCTTGGTCTGTCTCTTGGAGTCCTAATCCAATGCTCAAACCACTACACTATGCTGGCTCCTACTGAGCTATAGTCCTTCTTTTTACTTTGAGGGCACAATTTATATTTGAATTAATATTTAAATATTTATCTTTAATGAGTACCAAAGAGGATAGATGGTAGAATACAACAAACAGGTGCTTGATTACAGGGTGAGGCTGGTAAAGAATCCACTTGACGTGGAGGAATCATAGTATTTCTCACTGCTCCAGAATCCTCTTTCTAATTGGGCACAATTCAAAGTGGCAAGGGCTTACTGTATATACTCATCTATAAATCTAAAAAATTATGTCCAAAAATCGACCCCTAAATCCCAGGTTGACTTATTTATGGGTCACTATGGTAATGTGATAGCAGCTCTTTCAGATTTCCCATGCAATTTCTTTCTCTCTGCAGCCAAGCAGAAAGAGTCCTGGGTGATTGATTGATATTGCTGTTTGTTTAAGAGTCCCTCACCTGCCTGTGAGTCTGGCTGAAACAATGAAGCAAAAAGCCTCAATGAGAGTCTCTTTTGCCATACACACACTGAAGAAGCCTCCAAGTTTTACCCTTGACCTATCCACAGGTCATGGAAAAATCCATAATTTTGGCCCCAAAACCTGACCTCGACTTATACATGAGGTCAAGTTATAGTTGAGTATATACGGTATCTCAGTTCCAGTCCTTAATCTCAAGGTTTTTCTCAACTGAAGTCTGATCACTCACAGGCCCAGAAACTTGGGAAGTTATTTTTGGACTACTGTTCCCACTATCCCCCAATCAACATGACCAAAGGCAAACTAGTAGGAATTTCAAAAAGTAACTTTCCCTCATTCTATACAGGGCACAAGTTCAACTAAGGGAACCCCTGCTTTGAAACCATGGGTTTGTATGACAAGGAAAGAGAACAAGTGCTATCACTAAACCAAAAAGAGCAATTGCAGCTCAAAATCCTGAGAACATGATATATTATTTCTTGTTTCAGGAGGTGTTTTCCTACTCTGTTAGCAAGGGTTGTTGTTGTGCACCTTCAAGTAATTTCTGATTTATGGCGGACCTATCACAGGGTTTTCTTGGCAAGATTTGTTCAGACAGAGTGTGCCATAGCCTTCGACTGAAGCTGAGAAAGTATGACTTGCCCAAGGTCACTCAGGGGATTGCAGAAGTTTGAATCATTAACTGAAAGTCTGTTTTTAAAATTTTATATAGTTTGTAGGTCATGAGCAAAATAATAATCTGTGCTTCTGACACACAATTCTTACAAGCTATATTCACCATGCAGTCAAACAGTCCTGGATTCTCTTCTTCACTCTCCTAATCTCTTTTCTTCTATGTTAAGTGTGGGCAATAATGCTCTTCCAGAACAGCCCAAGCCAGCATAGCCAGTGGTGAGGGATGCGGGGAGTTACAGTTCAAAAGCATTTGGAAGGCCACAGTTGTCCACATCTACTGTAAATGTTCAGCCACTCATAGAAGTCTATCACATCATGATATAAACCGGTTTACCTGAGTCAGCTTATGATTAGAAATGGGTGGCATCCTGATATTATCAGATGTATTTAGCTGCTGAAATCACTGCCTGGGTGCAGCCCAGCTCCATCCCCACTTCAAGGGGTGCTCCTCATGCTTCTTTTCGAAGCTGGGAGTTTTCTGGCTTGAAAAAAATGGCCGCTAAACGCCCCTCTGAGTGGCAATGGAGCCGGGCTGCACCTGGGTGGCAATTTCGGTGGCTACATGAGTCTGATAATATCAGGATGCCTTCCGCTTCTAATTTTAAGCTGGCTCAGGTAAACCGCTTTATATCATGATATGATAATCTTCATAAATGGTCAGATAAATGAAATCTGAATAACCTCTAGAAGCACATGAAGACCTGACATAATTGAAATGTTCTATTTTCAACTGATGAAACAAAGTGGTAAGTAGTTAAGCTAAAACCTTAAGCATAGATCTGAATACAGCTGTATACTAATACCTTTCTTAAACCTTTGTGGACAGGACCTAGAAAACTGCAAAGCGAGTTTGGTTCATTCAGTAAATGCTTTTTGCTTCCTCTTTTTTTTTGCTGTAGCTGCTTTTACAGCTTTTACAGGCTGTTCAGACTGGTCAGGAAACCCTACAGAGCTGGGTAGAATTGGATGCTACTGGGGAAGGGGCTGGGAAATGCTGCAGGTGGGAGAATTAGTAGAGACTGGAGATATTTTCCCCAATCAGCTTCCATTCACACAAGACATTCTCTGGATTTTGTCTTCTATTTAACATTTCTGTTGCATAATCAAGAACTATTTTGATATATTACATGAAAGTAACTATGGTTGTATAGAATCACACTTCTGTTTTCTAGATAGGAAGAAAATGCCTTCTTTTCTTTTTAAATATTTTTCAAAACACACACACATACACAATCCCACACACCATAAACCAATAAAGACATCATAAAGAATTGATAGCTACTTTGCCCCCCCCCCCAACCATGAGCCATTTACATAGGATAAACTTGAACCATATTTCAAAAGCACTGGAAGTATTTTATTTGGGTTAGGCTTTGAGGGCTCATTATTATCATTATCATCAACAACAGCAGCTTTTAACTTGCTTTCTAGTCTGATCTAGTGATTTGCTGGAAAACAGGCAAGCCACACTTTATAAAAGATAGTGCACACAATTTTTCCTTCAAGGAAACACCCCCTCCCTCTTTCTCCCTCTCAAAATGTACATGGGGGGGGAGTACATAGAAAGCAGCCCATAGCAAAGAATTAATTGGCATGAAAGATGACTTTCCTCCCTTGTCTTTCACATCACTTTAGCTGGTTCAAGCTATGGACCAGAAGAATATCAGAATTCCTGCTCCTCATGTCGTGCTCAGAGATGGTAGATCTTTCTCTCCCCCAAACTCTCAGTTCTGTTGTAGGTGCTGTGTGCCTTCAAGACATTTCCAACTTACGGCGACCCTAAGCCAAACCTATCATGGGGTTTTCTTGCCAAGATTTGTTCAAAGGAGGTTTGACATTGCCTTCTCCTGAGGATGCGAGCATGTGACTTGCATAAGGTCACCCACTAGCATTGATGGCTGAGCTGGGAATCAAACCCTGGTCCTCAGAGTCGTAGTCCAACACTCAAACCTCTATGCCATACTGGTTCTCTCAGCTCAGCCCTTATATAAAATTTATTGTAAAATAGAGAAAATAAACAAATTGCTCAAAGTCTGCAGAGAAAACTTTTTTTTTTGGTCCTTTGCAAAATTCAGTTCCCATGCTTATCCAGACACTATTAGGTGGATGCTTTCCATTTACTTCTGTAGTGGAATGCCATGTGGAGATAGGCTTGCTGTTTATTTTGAGAAATCTCTCTAGAAAGTTTGCGCGTTTTCTGTAATATCACAAAGGACTTCTTCTGTTTACAGTTGCTTAGAACTAAGAAGATAGCTATTTACCCAAGTTTTCTTGGCTTCCTCTTGCTCCCTTGATATTCTAGAGTTCCCTGTGGAGAGGGGCAAGAACACACAGTCAAAGCAAAGCAGCAAGTCGTTAATTTTTAATTCAAAGTGATTTTGTGTTGAATGCAAGCAGATGCTGATAATATCAGAAGTCACAGCATAATTTTTTTGATCAAAGGGCTCAAGCGAGCCTGATGAAGCATGCATCTTGCTCGTCTTTGATAAACCACATCAATTATTCACCGTGAAGGCAGACATCCTGACATGAAAGCAACAGATAAAGAGCATAAGCACATGTTCAAGACGAGAGCTGAAGAACATGAGGAGGGGTGGATGGGGGGGGCAATGGGGTGGGGGAGGGGCTGGGGGGGCTGGAACAGGTATTAATAACAAAATTATTAACTGGAAACAAAGCCAGTAAAACAGCTTTATTGCCACTTTGAACTCACATTTAACTGGTTATAATATATGTTGTCCTCGGGGCTATTCAGCACTTTGGGCTGCTGACATCTTCGACGGGGCATTTTCAGCTTCTGTTCCAGACAGTTTTCTGAACCTGCAAGAAGATAACACCATTTGAGATCTCAGCTGCACCAGGTGCTGTAAACGTCTTAGCATATTTTAAAAATCAAAAGGATTCTCTCTTCTGTCCTACTAATTCCTGGATTTATCAGCTAACCTGAACCATTCTCACCAGGCATGTAGAAAACTTGTGCACTAAGAATAAAACTGTTTTAAAAGTTAGCACTCATTTCCCACTTCCTTTTCTGGTCAAGCTGTATCATGGGTGGAATAAAGTTAAATTTCAGAAAAGTTCTCAGGGGCAGCATTCTAGTAGTGAGCAGGGCTGAAATAGCAGAACTGGGAGAAAAGAGGGGGGTGGGAAGAGACAGCATATTTTATCTTAAGAGGGCCAGCATGGTGTAGTGGTTTGAATGTTGGACTAGGACTCTGGAGACCAGGGTTTGAATCTCAACTCTACCACAGAAACTCACTGGATGCCCTTGGGCAAGTCACACCCTCTCAGCCTCAGAAGAAGGCAAAGGCAAGTCCCCAATGAACAAATCTTGCCAATAAAATCCTGTGATAGCCTCATGGTTGCCATAGGTGTGAAACGACCCGAAGGCACATAACTATATTTTAGCTTAATGCTATTTCTGCCAGTAATGAAATACCTTAGGACAGGCTTTCAAACTTCTAGAATGAGGAAAACCTGTACAAACATTTGGCAACCCTAAGGCAAATTATCATGGGGGTTTGTGGAAGGTTTTATTCAGAAGAGGTTTGACATTGCCTTTCCCTGAGGCTGAGAGTATGTGATTTGCCCAAGGTTACTCAGTGGGTTTCCATGGCAGAGCAGGAATCGAACCCTGGTCTGCACTGAGTTGCAGTCCAACACTCAGATCACTAAGCTACAGTTTTGTGGTGTGCCTCAGTAAATAACAACTCATAAGAACTGTACATTAGGAACTGCCTTGCTGGACCAAAGCAAGGTCTTTGTGATCTGAAACTCTGAATGCATGACACAGAAATATTTACCATTTTGTTGTTTGTCCTCACAGTTCTACTAGTTTCGAACACAGAGGATCCATTTTGTTATTGTGAGCCATAGTCTATTTTCTTATGAATTAACATTATTGTCACATGATGAAGCATCTACATCAAAACAATCACCATGTAGAAAACAAAAACTACAGCCAAAATCCAATTATTTACTTTGATATCCGACAATACCAGAATTGGGACTTTGTTTCTCCTCCCTGCAAACCTCTGTTGCACCAAAAATGTGCTCCTGGATGTTCCTCAGCCCTCCAGAACAGTATTTTTTAAGGTTACATAGGGGGAGGGATGCAGAACAGAATGGCTTGAGCTACTGCTTCAATTGACCGCAATGGGATCCAATGGAAACACAACACTGGATTCCAGCCAAAGCCAACAGGTCTGAGGACTCCCTTGAAAATGGGTGTTCAATATTTTGTGGGAACATTTATATCCCCCTGTTCCCTTCAGATTGGAGATCATTTTATACACACCTGTACTGAGCAGAGGACACAACTATATAATAGACTATGGATATTAATAAAATGATGTAATATATATACCTTTAAGGATACATAGGTGATAAGCTGTCCTACAGTTATAACAGAAAGACCAATCTCTGCTCAGTGATTGTAATGTAAACCTAAAAGGATTTCAGTGGAGTAACATACCAAAAAATTCCAAAATCCACAAAACAGTGATACCTTTGTTGGCCAACCAAAGTATTAAGCATGGGGAAATTACTTTTTTGTTGCTAAAGGAGCTGAAATTTTATTACCTGTCTTTTATTGCCCTTTATCCCTAATCCCCACACGGCCAAAAAGGGGAGCGGCCTCTGCCTACATTGAGATCCTTCCAGACCATCTTAACTGATAATAGAAATAACATCTGGGACAAAATGTAAGCTGTGACTCTAACATCATCACTTTTCTTCTCCTGTTTGATTTTTAACATCTTTGCCTGATGAAGAAGCCAATGAAGTTTCAAGAGCTTGCATGATTTTTGCATTTTGTTTGGCCAATAAGGGGATTGCTGTTTTGTGTTTTTTGCATTTTGTTGTATTTTGCTGCATGGCCAAGATGACAAACCCTGATAATCTAGTAACAGAAGATGGTATAATGCTTACATAAATACTAAGTTAATTTGTTCATTTGCTATTTTGGAACTGAATGCAATCTATTTCCTCCCAACAGTTCATGCACTGTGGACACAACTTCCTCTAGTATTCTCAGCTAACCGAATTCTAATTTAATGAAGTTTTGTGCTAACTCTCTAATGTGATACAATCGCTTCTGCATGGTTCCTGGGTGGTCTCTGGCTTGTATCCTCCAGAGGAAATGCCCCTTTACTGAGCCCATTTGTCTTCCTTGTGTAAGTAGCCTAGAAATATGACTACCAAGGGGGGAAAATCTGGGAACATTTATCACAAGCAACCATATCTAGAGAAAACCATATTAACATGTGCTCTCTGCTCTGTCAATAAGCTGTTATGGGAAATCATTTTCATACATTTTCATCTGCTAACAAAATTAAGGTTATGGATAGGTCAACTTGCTTATGCATTTGCTAATTTTGATTTCAAGTCATACAGAAAATGTATTATACATTTTCACAGATGAAAACTGGGACACATATGGCCAAGCAATATCAGAGTGTGGTTAAGATGGTAAAGGTTATTAATAAAGAATTACACATAAACTAGAAAAGGCTACAGCAGTTTGTTTTTGCTTTACTCTACAGGGAAGGATAAGCCTACTTTCCCTCCTTTAACTTCTTCTATGGTAAGGTATATGAATGAAAAATACTTTTGCATTTTGAACTCAGGTAATAGCAAATGAAATAAGCTGAGGACAAAGGGAAAAAGTGGGAGGAAAAGAGAGATAAATTAGGACATTTCACAAGCGGCTGAAAAAGTGGGATAACAGAGCAGTAAGCAGAACTGTCTCTTGCCAATTTGGGACAGTTGGAGGGTATGGTGCTATTAAATTTTTACTTTGGGATATACTATTTGCTGATCAGCTTCAGGCAACAACATATTTTGAGTTGGGCTCCTGTTCCTTTATGCTTGTGATGTTTATCATCTTGTGTTCTTTATATTGAATTCCTTCTGAATGATTTTGGTATATTTGATTATACTGAAGTTCTGGTGTTTTTATTGTATATTTTACAATACAATGATGTATTATGATCTAACAGCTAGGACCAATTTTAGAAATACAATAAATATATCAATACAATAAAGTGCTGCTCTATATACAGATCATACATTCTGGATGGAGACTGGACTTGCTATGGGGCAAATTGAGTGAAATGGCTTTTCCCTGCTTTAACTTGAGAGGAGTCACTCTCCTGTCGGAGTATAAAAAAGAAAAGGATATGGGGTGAAAGAGGAATCTAATAGCACCTTTAAGACTGATTTATTTTAGCATGAGCTTTTCTGGATTATAATCCACTTCTAGACTTTTCAAAATGCTTTATGCCTGATGTCAGAATTTCAACATGGCATGTTCATTTGCAAGGGTACCAGGGTTGTAAGTCCTTGGTTCATTTGTTCTCATTGGTAATTTTCCTTCTCATTACTACACCACACTTGTTCTCTCCTGCTTGTTATCTTACTTTTAAATTGTATTTTTCTTATGGTCCCATTAGCCCCATTAACTCATTACAGGTAATGATGGCCAGAACAGACCAGCAAGAAACGGCAGCTTGAAGCCGCCCCTGCTGAAGACACAATGGGGCCATGGCAAACACATGCCATGGCCCCAGTCTTCCTTGAACCCAGCCCAAATAGGAGCGGAAGAGATCCACTTCTATTTGGGCCAGGAAAGAGCCAGCTTTCCCGGTCCCGCTGCAGCCCCAGGGCAGCTTCAAAACATTCTGGTGGCAGGCGGTGTGTAAATGACATGCTGCAGGAGCATCTTGAAGCTACCCATCTCCAAGCAGCTGGCTGGCTTCTGGGCATCTTCTGGATGTCATCGGAGCATGCCTGGTGTAAACACTGTGCTCCCAAGATGCCCAGAAGGTGTCTTTAATGGGCTGTCTGTTCTGGCCCTATGTTATTGTAACTTGTTACTTCTCAGTAACACACAGGCAGTATCACTCTATGGCAGGGGTAGGCAACCTTTCCTCTTTAAGGGCCGAGGGACTTCAGCTCCCAGAATCCCAGGAGCTATTGGCCAACATGGGACTATTGGCCAACATGGCTGATGCTTCTGGGAGCTGAAGTCCCTCGGCCCTTAAAGGGGAAAGGTTGCCTACCCCTGCTCTATGGCAATCCTTGTAACTACAAGAGTCTTTCTGGCTGGGAAAATACATGTGAGGCTGTGGAGATGAGGCAGATTTGAGCAGGCAGAGAGAAGACCTGGCAACATCCAGTCAGGATGGGTCAAGCACCAGCCAATGAGAGTAGAACTAGGAGTAGGTATAAATAGAGCAAGAGAGAGGAGAGAGAGGGTAGGGTTGCCATACATCCCAGAAAACCGGGATAATCCTGGAATGAAGGGTCTAAAACAGGGGTAGGCAACCTATGGCCTGGGGGCCGGATGCGCCCCCCCGAGGCCTTTGGACCGGCCCCAGGCCAGTCCTGCTGCCACCGCCGCCACCGACGACGACAATCCCCGCCGCCCACCATGATGATATCGATTATTGTTGTTATTACTTGTTCTTGGGGTTTTCTTGGCAAAATCGCCACAGGGGTTTTGTCATGCCTTTTCTGGGGCTGGAGAGTGTGCATTTATTTTATTTTTAATTTTTTTGCTTCGGCCCCCCAGTTGTCTGAGGGACAGCAACCCAGCCCCCGGCTCAAAAAGGTTGCCTACCCCTGGTCTAAAAGATGTTCTGGCCTGGCTGGGCATTTTTAGAACTTCCAATCCCGGATTCCTGCCTTGTTCCAGGCCACATTTTGTCAATCTCCAGTCAGACTGGAGATTGACAAAATGTGCCCGGAACAAGGCAGGAATCGTTGTCTGAGCTGCTCGGCTCCACCTCCTCCTTTTAGTTGGTCATGTCCTCCATTTTTCTTGAATGTCCCACATTTTGTCCTGCATTTGTTCTATATTTTTCCTACATTTTGGCCTGGTTTTGTGGAAGAGAATTATGGCAACCTAGGAGAGGGGGATTTGTGATGTTGGTGTTGTTAGTTAGTGGGTTAGGGACAGAACCCAAAGTGAGAGTTACTGTTTTAGTACAACCTGAGGAGTTGAAGAGCCTGAGAGGGTAGGTATTACTGCAGAGAAAGGCGGTCAAAGGTTTAAAAAGCCCCAAGAGAGGACTAAGACTGTCCTGGGAAAAGTGAAGTGTTTCTGAGGAGAATAGTAGTTAGTGAAAAGTGAAGCACAATCAGTTAACAAACATGTAAGAAACAAGAGTATAATAAAAAGTTTGAATAGTTTTGGGTTACTGTAACAAACAAGTATGAGGAAAAGAAACCCCCAATGTAACACAGTGCAACAAATAAAGTATGCCAATAACATATCAACTGTGAACAACATCCCACACAAGTGATACTATATTTAAGTTAATCCGCAAATAAACTTATAACGTTGTTTCAATAAATGACTGTTTGAAGTGTTTTCAAAGATACAGTCACAGGCTACCAACATAGAGGAAAATACTATATTAGTAAGTCCCTTGAGTAATTTGGGGGAAAGTAGGTTTTCGTCATGGAGTGGTGGCAACTGAGGCACAAGGTGGCACAGGAATAAAAGTTTTTTTAAAAGAAAAATAAAGAGGTTTTGAATAGTGCCAAGTTGTTGCCCGCCACAGAGGCTAAACCAAACAGCTGACTGCTTACTCTGGCTGCAAAGGAAGGCAGTTGGTGCTTTGTTTATTGCCACCCCTGCTTTCTGTTATATGTTCCTAGTAGCAGCAATGTTGTTCCCTGATGCTATTTTTTGTAACCCACAAAACGCTAGTCTAGACTGAAGGTGAAAAGCATTCCTCTCATTCTGACTTCACTTCAGAGGCAGCCACACAGCCAAATCATAGTGCCTGTGAGTAGCATCACTATGGGGTGTGGGGGGTTCAGACCACACTAGGTGACACCCCAGAAGGGGGGGTGACACCCCAGAAGGGGGGGTGACACCCAGCCAGTCCTCCGCCTCCCATGGGAATTCCCTGCAGCTGCAGGCCTTTTCCCAGGATGCACTGGACATTTCCAATCCTCCCTGGTGCCCCAAGGCTGCTCCCCGACCTATACTTGGGGTGTATGGGGCATTTCCAGCCCTCCCTGGACCTCCATGGCTGCTCCCCAGCCTTTCCCCAGGGTGTGCAGGGCATTTCTAGCCCTCCCTGGGGCTGCTCCCTGGGGATGCATGCAGGATCTCTGGCCACCCACTCGCATTCCCGCATGCACTGGAAGTGCGCTGGAAGTTGCACGCTGGAAGTGCTGCCCACATAAGTCCCACCCTCATGAGTGACCGCACCGGGTGACACCAAACCTAGGGATGCCACTGGTGCCTGTGCAGCCAAATCACAAAGTCAAGTCAAGCTCATCCAGTCCATAGCATTTCCAATTGCTATGTATGTTAGTAAAAGCTGGACAGTAAAGGTTGATAGGAAGAAAAGAGGAAGATCATACTACAGGTGAATTTATGCAATCAAGGAAGCCACAGCCCTGAGTTTGCAAGATCTTAACAAAGCTGTTAATGACAGGATTTCTTTGGAGGTCTCTCATTCATTGGATAGATATAAGCTGACTTAGGGCCTAAGCAGACTGCCAGAAATAGTGCACATTAAATTGAGGCACTGCCCTGGCTCAGTGCTAGGGAATCATGGGAACTGTAATTTATTGTGGCACCAGAGTTCTCTGACAGAGAAGGCTCAATGTCTCAGAAAAAAATACAGTTCTCATGATTTCCTAGCACTGAGCCAGGGCAGTGCCTCAATTTAATGTGTACTATTTCTGGCAGTCTGCAAAGGCCTTTAATGGCACTTAACTATAAAACAATGCTTCCTGCTCTCAGCTCTGGAATCTTGTCAGTGAAAAATAATAGCATCCAGCAAGATGCTGGATGCTATTTTGACTTGTTTGCAAATCACCAAAGTGTTTCCCAATTTTGACTTGTTTGCAAATTACCAAAGTGTTTCCTCTTCCCTAGTTGTTCAGCCTATTACTTTGGAATTTTGATACAGCCACAGAGGAATCAAATTTGAGTAAATTTAATTAGTAACTACATAATTCAATTATTGGGAACCAATTTTCATCCCAACAATTTTTTGTCATCCAAAGAGCTGATATATATACTTTTAAAAACTATTCCTAAACTCAGAGGCAGCACTAGGGGCACGCAGGAGGTCTGGACCATGCCAGGTGACACCCAAAGTGTGTGTGTGTGTGAGAGAGAGAGAGAGAGAGAGACCATTGCTCCTCAGTCATCTCCCTTTGGGCAGAATTGGGCTGTGGCATTCATCTGCATCCCTTTAAAATGCTGAAGAGATGGTTGGTGGGTTGAGGCTCAGTGGAAGGAAAAAGGAGAGGCCCCAAGTTTATTTTTTTTCATTTTTTTTCCAATTTTTAAACAATTTTTAATTTTTTTTCAAAAATATTCTTTTAAAATTTTCTTTAAAAGCATCACATCTTACCAAAATTTTACTTTAACCACATGAAACTATGTACATGCAAATACATTTGGCTGTGCCTATGATATTGTAATTTAAAGGTATAATTTTAATTTTGCTAGTTGCTTCTGTTAAAACTATTGCCATTACATTCAGTGATATATGGGAATTGTGATTTATTAGTAACATTAGTATAAAATACATTACTAAGGATTCTGTATGGTATGTTATGGGAGGAGGTCAATTGAGGGGGTGACACCATGAGTTACCACACCAGGTGAACACAATCCTAATGATGCCATTGGCTAAACTACCTACCTTTCATTCTAACAGTTGCTGAGCAGTGAGCAGACATGGCAAACTAGTTACATAAACTAAATCGATAAAACAAGATCATAATGATAAGTACTGAAGAACAGCAAAGCTAGATCAGACATACTTAAAAGATTAAACAAACTGGGGAAGTGGAATCACCTAAAGCTCAGATCTGGCCATCAATTACAGTGGATGGATTTTCAAGAGGTATCCATAAATCACTGTGTCTTTAGGCATCACTAAGGGCCTTTGCAGACTGCCAGAAATAATGCAGCTTGAGGCCACTTTAAATGCCCTGGTTCAGTGCTAGGGAATCATGGGAACTGTAGTTTATGGCACCAGAGCTCTCTGACAGAGAAGCTCAATGTCTCAGAAAAAAACCCCTAAAATTCCCATGATTCCCTAGCATTGAGCCAGGACAGTTAAAGTGGCCTCAAGCTGCATTATTTCTGGCAGTCTGTAAAGGCCCTTTAAATAAGTTTGGTGCAGTGGACGTGCTCCCTTTCAGACAGAAATCACTTGCTCATAACTATCTGTGTGCTAATGACATTTAGGCTAGCCTAGTGTAATGAAATTGAACACAGGACAATGTCTAGCTTTGGAAAGGATCTGGAAATATTAGTTAGTGCAGAATGTTATGATTTGTAGTTTCAGACCAAAGCAGTAGAAACATTATAGTGGGGAAGAGAAGCTTGTTACATACTAAAGCACATGCTATTGGAGATGATGAGAATAGTAGTTAAACACATCAGGAGAGTACAAGTTTGGGGAAGAATGATTTAGACCAGCCTTTCTCAACCTTTTTACAGTGAATGAACACTTGAAACAATTTTTAGGTCTCAGTCAATTCCTGCATACAGCTAAAATAAGTAAATAAATAATCCCCCCCTGGTCATAATCTCTCATGGAAGCTCTAGTAACCCCTTGAAGAATTGTAGGTTTCCAGGGAACCCTAGTTGAGAAACCCTGATTTAGACTGAGAAGACAGGTCAGAAAATGAAGATGTTCAGTCTACAGACTCATTAAATTGGTAGATTTTACAAAACTACTAACTTGCATTCCACTGATTCAATGGGCCTGGTCTAGTTGGGATTAACAATTGGATTTAGTCCTCTGCTTGACAGGAAGCCATAGCTCCACTTCAGTAGAAACAAGGAAAAGAAGGAAGGATAGTCTTCTCTTATGTAGCATATTTTCCATCTTTACACCACACTGTTTTGGAAAGATTTAAGTTCAGATAAAATCCAGGCCCTGAAAACAATCCCTTTGAAATATTTGTGCACTCATAAGGCAGGTGGACTCCATTCTCACAACAGTCATTTATGTATTTATTTATTTACATACTCATGCCATACTCTGCTCCTTCCAGTAGCTAAGGGCCTACAAAGCAACTAGTGGGTGGATGTTAGTGCTGCCTACTATAAAAGGATTGTGTGAACCCCTGGTACTCACAGTCCTCATCTGCGCCCCACTAACCCCCCGTTTTTGGAAAGCAGGCATTTTGAAATGTACACAATGTCACACAGTTAAATGGTAACTTCATCTCCTTTGACAGAGCTTCTAAAATGGCTTGAGGACATGATGATGATGATGATAACCAAAACAGTCCTGATAATCTCTCACTGGGTATCCACAGATGTTAGAAAACTACAATTTCCTATTTTACAAATGGACTATCTTTTAATGTAGTGGTGAGAAAACTACAAATCAGGGATAATAGGAGTTGCACAGTCCAGAAATATCTGGAGAGACACTCAGTTCCCCATTTCTATTTAAGGGTAAATGGATGGTGTGTATCTTCAAGTTGTTTTCAATTTAACCCTAAGCTGAACCTATTGCAGGGTTTTCTTGGCAAGATTTGTTCGGAGGAGGTTTGGCATTACCTTCCTTTAAGAGTGTGACTTGCCAAAGGTCACCCAGTGGATTTCCATGGCTGAATGGGTATCCAACCCTTGGTCTTCAGAGCCATAGTCTCTTTCTCAAACCACTACACCACACTGCTTCTTTAAGGGTATGGCACCTCCTTTAAGTGGGAAAATTGTTATGGCTTGTTTTTGTTCTTTAATCCTTAAAAGCCTTTCAGGGTTGCTATTGGAAAATCTACAAAAGATCTCTGTGTGCTTTAAAGTTTAGACTCACCATTCCTCCTGAATAATCTCAACTAATATAAAACTGGGAGGGAAACAGGCTGGGGAAAGGATGCCACTTTGAAATATTCAAGCATTAAGAAAATTAGCAGCAAGAGGTGGAGTAACAAGACAACAAATAAAATGTAATAGAGCCATTTAAAGGCTTTCATTAATAATTTAGAAAATAAACAAGTAAAAAAAAAAAAAGGATTTATCAGTATGACCCTAAAGACAGCAAATGTGCTGCTGGTTTCCAACCTTTAATGTCAGACAGAACATGAAAGTGCATCCCTTAATTATTGGCAAATATTAGCACAGGCTCCTGGGAGCTCATCATAACATTTCAAGGTCCAAGTTCATGAAAATTTAAGCAATCTTTAAAATCATGTTAATTTGTTCTTTGTTTCTTCTCCTACTCATCTAATTTATTCCAAAGTACTTTGGTTCTCAAGATCAGATATATTGATTGTGCCTATGTAATGCATTGTAATAGCCTGGGGAGAAGATTTTTTGTGTGAAGGAAAAATAAAACATGTCTTTGTTCTCCTTTGATAATTTATATGTATTTTGATGCTTTTGAGAATTTCCAGTTTCCCTTTGGATTGCATCTTTTCTTTCAAGGTTTCATTTTCCCCTCTTGAAGTCTCTGGGAAACGGATGGATAAAACTCACAAACACTAATGGTGTACATCTTCTGGATATTACAGGAATGAGGGGGAATTGGCCCACAATGTTGATTCTAAAGAGGGAGGCAGGACATTTCCTCAATGGTGCTTAAGTGCTGTGGGAAAATAGGGAATTTGATAGCAGGACCTCAATTTTTTATGGGCATAAACTCCATAGATGCTTCATTTAGAATCAAGCTGTCTGAAAAACAGTTAAAAGATGCCAAAAAGTCAAATAACGACCCACAAATGTGGTTTTCTTACAAAGCCCAAGTTCGAGGCAATTATTTGGAGATCCCTATATAAGGGATCTCCAAATATAAGCGATGCAGTGGCTCAAGTGGTTAAGACGCTGACTTTTTTGATTGCAAGATTGGCAGCTTGGCAGTTCGAGGCCCAAGTGTTGCATGATGGAGTGAGCTCCTGTCACTAGTCCCAGCTTCTGCCAACCTTGCAGTCTGAAAGCATGCAAATGCAAGTAGATAAATAGGGACCACTTCTCAGTTGGAAGGTAAACAGCGTTCTGTGCAGTCATGCTGGCCACAGGATCACAGAGTAGTCTCTGTCAACGCTGGCTCTTTGGCTTAGTAACGGAGATGAGCACCACCCCTGATGGTAGGACACGACTTGACAACCTTATCAGCAGGGAATACCTTTACCTTTACCTTTTATATAGCAGGAATAGAGAAAGTGTGGTCTGTGGGCTGCGTGCCTCCCAAGGCTGCTTTTGAGGACCCCAGGGACTGAAAAATGCTTTGAATTTTAAAAAAAAAAACTGTTTGCCAACTGCCAGTAAATGCTCCCCAGTGAAGGTGAGGAACTATTTTGCTTTGTTTTCACCCCCTTGGTCCCAGGACAAGCCTTTAGAAATAGTGTCAACTGAAAATGTAAAGTCATTCCCCCCCTTTTTTTTTAAAATGGCCTCCCTTAGATGCAAAGTTACCCTGTGGATGAAAACATGACAACATTGCCACCCCACAGCCACTGGGGGCATATACCTGCCAATATTTCAAAGGACTTTATTGCACAGGGAAAATCTATAGTTTAACCCATACAAATCCTGAAAAATACGCGTAATTATGCGCAACAATTTCACATGACATTGCACAAAAATTGCTATTAAAGTGGTCAGAAAGTGGTGTTATCCCAGATCTTTTTTACTTTCAGGATTTTAGTGAAAATGCATTTTCAATATTACTGTAATTGTGCATTTACTCTAGTGTGGAAGTCAAATTCGGTTTATTCACACAATCACCCTCCTTTAATTCTTTTTTTCCGGTTTTCCCATGGTTCTGTGGGACTGCTTTTACTGCCTGTTTTGCTTGGGCAACAAACATGCCAAGCAAACATGAGCCTCTTTGCTTTCTCTTTCTGCGCATGTGCAAGTATACCATTTCTAGTACATTTACGGATTTCTTTCACTTCTGTATGAAATGTAAAAACACCTTTTTATCGCTTTTCGTGTTATTTCGCATTTATTGTAATTACTGTGAAATTCATTTGCGTAATCAAGCTCTATTTTCGCTTTATTTTTGG
>CM034701.1:172945842-172962086 GCA_020142125.1 Phrynosoma platyrhinos | reverse complement strand
CACACATCTATCCATCTTTCTTTCTTTCTTTCTTTCTAGACCACCATTTAAGTGAACCATCAAAGAACAGTGAGAACATTTAAGAGAACATTTATTTGGCAACCATATGAATTATAGACATCCAGGAAACCCTGTTATTGTGGGCTTGTTCCCATTTACATTTAAACCGGTTTGCGATTTTCCTTCACTCCGTGTCGGTAAATTGATTCCAAAAGGTCTGTCATTCCCACTATGAAAGCAGATCTTTTCATTATTCCCTTGTAATCATTTCTTTTTTGGCATGATTGCGCCGCTTCAAAATGCATGTCAATCATCCACATGTCATTGGTGATGCAAGTGGCAACAAGGTAAGGATGAGGCCATTCCAGGTGCTGAGTAGGGCGACTTTCGCAACTGAGCCTTCCTCTGCCCCTCAGCAACACAGGCTGCTCAAGCACACCATTTCCCCTTTGAGCAGCCCGCCTTGGGAACTACGGGACTTTACAGATTGTCAGAAATTATCCAGCTTGAGACCATTTTAACTGTCCTGGCTCAATGCTAGAGAATCATGGGAATTGTAGTTTTTTTAAGAAGCATTGAGCTTCCTCTGTCAAATGGCTTCTGGTACCACAATAAACTACAGCCTGTAAAGGCCCTACATTTTTTTTAAAAATTGACAGGATATGTGATCCTTTGTTTTTGCATCTACTTGCCTCACTGAGCTTCAGTCTGTCCATAATTGCAAATAGTTGCAAATACAATGGATTGCACATTCTGTCAATTTTTTTTTAAAAAAATTATATACCATGCACACATAGGTCACACCACAAGCACAAAGGCAGCGCTGAGAGGAGGGAAAAATAGCTGATTTCCCCAAAACTGAGGAGAGATGGTAAACACCCCTCTGCCATTAGTCCCTCCCCTCCATAATGATAAGATTCAGATCAGTCATTCCCACTTGTTGAACACACTTTGGAATCAATTCTTTTCAAAAGAACCACCAAAAAACTAAAGTCAGGAAATAGTGGGTGTTTTTTTTTTTTTTTGCGTTTGCCTTGCTTCATCATGATTGCAACCAACCTCAATAGGATCGAAACCGGTTGCACGTGGGAACAACGGTCATATAACCCGATCAGCAAATAACCTGCTCAAAGTTACAATAGCTTCAGTTTAGTTATGTTGGCTTCTAGTGAAAGTTCAGTCTTCAAAGTTCAGTCTGACCCTTTTATTTCTCTTTTGGCAATGCATGGTTTCTCTGTTGCTCCAGCACCACATTTCAAATGAGCTGACTTTCTTCCTATTAGTTTTATTAACTGTCCATCTTTCATATTCATATGCAGAAACAGAAATACTATAGCAAATATGATCCTGACTTTGGTATTCAATTGCACATCTTTGCACTTAGGATCTTCTCTAGCTCTTTCATAGTTGGCTTTCAAAGTCTTCTTCTTTTGATTTGTTCACTAGTCTCCATTTTGATTAATGAATGAGAAAATCTTTAACAATTTCAATGTCTTAATGCATTCTTCTTTAATTTCCATCAGTAGTCATTCCAGATCTTTGCTACCCTCTGCTAATAACATGGGGCCCTGTGCATATCTTATGTTTCTGATAGTTCTTATGGAACCACATGGCCAGAAGGAGGAGTATCCTGTCTGCATAGTTATCCCTCCATGCTCAGGACACTACCACCAACATCTTGACAAAATGCAGGCCTGGGACTAACATCGTCAAGTCCCCCCCACCCCCACCCCCCGTATAATTGTTAACACCTTTGCCTGATAAAGAAGCTAGTGGAGCTCTGAAAGCTTGCAACATACATTTTATGCATTTTGGTTGGCCCAATAAAGGTATGGCCCAATAAAGATTTCTGTGGATTTTGGATGTTATTGTACTTTGTTATACGGCCAACGCGACTATCCCTGGATATAAATTATTCTGGTGCTCTCCTTTCTTTTAGATTAAACCACAGTTTTCATGATCTGCACATTAAAGGCTTTGCTGTATTCTATAAAGTACAACCTGATTTTCTTCTGAAATACTTTGGTGCAATCAATTAAGCTGCATGTTTGCAGTATAAGCTTCATTGTCTCTTCCTTTTCAGAATACAGCATCAATGTTTTACATTTTTTGCTCCATATATGGTAGAAGTCTTTGTAGTAAAACACTGAGCCTCAGGCCCTTTGCAGACTGCCAGAAATAGTGCAAATTGAGTCCACTTTAAGGGTTAGGGTTAGTGATAGGGAATCATGGGAATTGTTGTTGTTTTTTCTGAGACATTGAGCCTTCTCTGTCAGAGAGTTCTGGTGCCACAATAAAATACAGTTCCCATGATTCCCTAACCCTTAAAGTGAACTCAATTTGCACTATTTCTAGCAGTCTGCAACCCCCCTCACTTGCCTAGTATGGGAGATTAATGGTCTGATGGTTATTATAACTGCTGGCATGCCTTTTCTTGGGGACTGGAATGTATATTGAGCATATCCAGTCTATGCAGAAGTCATTGTTTTATTTTCCATATTCATTTACAGATTTTTCTTCCAATTTGGATGGATTATGTCTCTATAGTTTGAAAAAGCTGTATCAGTATGGCATTTGTTTCTTGTGATTTATTTCTCCAAGGTGCTTTGAGATTAGCTTCTGCTTCACTTTATAAAACTGAAAGTTCCTTACGTTTCTCAGCAAAAGGTTCTGCTTTGAAGAACCTTCTTTTATCTCTTTTGTACAGTTCTTCAATTTTAGTTTTCTTTTTGTTCAGTTCTTCAGTTTTATTTTGTCTTGATCATAGGACCTTATCACACGGGGCCCAATCCAGACAGAATCCAAACGAAATCCCGACCTAATACGTATTATTTTTTCGTTTGTCCACACGACGTCGCACAGAACCCCGACAGAACCCCGACAGAATGCGTGAAGAACCGAGATCTTTTGAATTTCGGTTTCTTCAGGAATTGCAATTGCGCAACGGGAATCATTTCGCTTTTGCTGTAGGTATGAAAACCCAATACGTATTGGGGAGCATTTCCCTGCCTGCACTCCAAGGAGGACGTCCTCAGAAAGCCGGCTCTCCAGGGAGGACCTCCTTGGAGCGCGGACCCTGCGTGGGGCCTGCCCTCTAAGGAGGACCTCCTCAGAGAGTCGGCTTGGGAAGGGGTGACAGCTGCGGCAAGTGACAGCCGCGGCTGTATTGCGCATGTGCAACAACATCATTGCTTGTTCATGTACAGGATTTTCTCACTTGTGTGTGAACGGCAAATACGGTTCCTGGGAGCGCTTTCCTTAAAAGTGTAATGAAGGTAATTGCGTGTGATAGCCATTTGCGTATTGTAAGGTTTCTTTCGGTTTATTCCTGGATTTATTCTTATTTCACTTTATTATCGCTTTGTGGCCCGCGTGTGATAAGGTCCATATTGTCTTCCCCATATTGACCATCCAGCATCCTATTATGTTTTCTTTGCCTTCTTAGATCTTGTGGAAAAGGTCTCTTGTTCTAACTTTTTGTTGGTTTCTATTTCTTTGCACTTACTATTATAATACTTGTCTTTTCCCTTGTATATAAGTCATGGAAGAGTTACATGCATTAATGATTCCAACTCTGTTTTGCTATTTTTTACTTCTGCTTTTCACTTGTGCTTAACACATCAGTTATGCAATGAAGGTTTTCTTTCACTTTGGCTACAAATAGAGCCTTTTTGCATTATTCCCTGATAATGTCCCTAGATTTGGTCCACAGTTGATTTGGTTCAATAATGCAATTCTGTTCTTTACATGGCCTTTAAATTCTACAAATATATTCTTTAGAGTATATTTTTGCATTATGACTGACTTGATCACTTGACCTGGGGGTGCTTTCAGGGTTCCCATACTCATTGCTGGGGGGTCACAACATAGAGAAGAGGAGGAGCAGGAGCTGCAGAGGGCCCCCAGGTGGCTGTAGGTAGCAATGGCAGTGGTAGCTCAGTGGGCATGGCTGGTAGTATGTAGGTGTGGGCCCTTTGTTCCTTCAGGGTGGCTGGACAAGTGGCAATGGCTCACACTTTTGGCTCTGTCACTGCTGCCGCTGCTGTGGATCCTCCACTCCGTAGCCTGCGCTTTAGGAGAAAGCGACGAGACAAGCGATCCCTGCTACCAATACATTCCTAGAGCTTGCTGCCACATGTGAACATACTTTGGGAGATGGAGGGACAAGCAGTTGCAGCAGCCAACCACTGCCCAATGCTGGCCAGGGCTGTTCCTCCTCCCCTCTCCTGAAATACATTAACATGCAGCAACTGACTTGGGGACAGTGTTTGCTGCCACAGTCACTGTGAGCAGGAGGGCGGAGGAGAAGAATCACATCCACTCACACCATATGACTGCCTGGGAAGCAAGACTGCTGCTGAAGGGAGCTACTGCACCAAGGCAGTCATGGAACAGCAGTGAGAATGACAGCCTATTGACTGGTTTTTCCTATCAATGAAAAGGTGCACTACAGTAACAAACAAGATATAAGGTAGCAGCAGGACGGACACAAAATTGTGTGATAAGTACTGGACAAAAACACTTTTATTCTGTTAAATTCCACTTTTTACCCCTGAGTGATAAAGTCCGTTCTCCACACTGTCACAAAAGTACTGCTCCCAGGTTACTCTGAAGAAGAAAAATGACTTGTAAATGAAGAGCTGATTCTCTTCCCACACACTTTTAAGCTAAAATGTGAATGTTTGAAGACAAATGACCACCTTTTGTCAAGCAGCTAAGCAAACAGTATGAAAATCAAAAATGCTTCTCTGTACTTTCCAGGTGAGACCTATAGAATGGATAGGTACATAATGGGTATGTTACTGCTTCCTCCCACTTACCCTCACCTGTGGAACAATGGTTTATGATACATGCAACATCAAACTGTCTAACATTTCACAAACTGGGACACCTATGGTCAAACAACATTAGAATGTGCTCAAGATTATAAAAGTTATTAATGAGGAAGAACACATAAGCTGGGGAGGCCATAGCGGTCTGAATTACCCGAATCTACTGAGAAGAAAAAAATTCATTCCATTCCTCTCCTGCAAAAGTAGTTTGTATTCCATTAACTCAGCAAGGAAGAGTCCTTGTTGAGTTAATGGAGTACAAGCTACTTTTGCACTTTGAACTCAGTTTGCAGCAACTGAAGTAAGTGGAGGACAGAGGGGGGAAAAGAAGGAGGAGGAGAGAGAAACAGACCTTTTAAAAACAGCTGAAAAAGTAGGCCAAATCAGAACAGTTGGAAGGTATGCGGCATACATGCACATGAGTGCACACATGCACACACACATTCATAAAGTGGGGAGGGACTTCTATTCAGCACTTATATTTAATGTTACAAGGAAAATATTTCCTGAATTGATCAGGCATAGCTAGAGAGACTTGAGACATCAAGGAGATAAAGTAACAACAACAGAAATAACCCTCCTAGATTTTGCCTTAAGGCTTCAAAGGGCCTTGCAGCTGAAAAGGTTTCCTCCTCACTTGAGAGTGTTTTATCTTTTCACTGGAAGCTTAAAGTGGTCCTTAATTACAATTTGAAAAACATCTTTTTTGGACTACAATCTCCAGAATCCCCCAGCATGACAGATGCTGGGGATTGTAGTAAAAAAAGTAACTTTTCCATGCCCAGAGTAAATATAATTCTAAATCTGTACAGCTAAACAGTTACTAAGCTCAATGCATTTACTTGTTTCACAATCCTGCATAAGTCTGGGTTACAAAGCCCATGAAAATGTCTGTCTGTTGTCTGTGTACTCTAGCTGTGACATTTATTCCAAGAGCAAGATACAGTACTGTGTTTGCCATTTCATTCTGGCTCAAGCGCTGTACACTTAAAACTACACATCAGGCACCAAGAGCAATTCAGGCTTACTGGGGTGTGAAAGCATTTGAATTTCCAGCAGAAGAGCTATGCTTTCAAAAACACTGGAATAGCCTATTAGTCTTCAACAGGTTTATTTCTTTAATACTCACTCATTTAAGAGTGATTGATACTCACTGCCTCTCTTAAGTGCTTTAAATACATTACCAAGAGATTCTGTGGCCTGCATGCTTGTTTTTTCTATCTACTTATTTCATTCATAGATCAAGTCAATGGTGTAGCTGGGTTTTTTTTTTTTTTTGTCAAAATGAAATTTTAATTGGTGCTCCTTGGGCACAGTATTTGTTACAAAGCTATTTTGAATTTGCTTACAACAGACTCTATTAACCCCACTTATAGAAAACCAAGAGCTTTCACTTTATCTCAGGATGAGAAAGAGTTTATTCTGATAACGTATTAGTCAGTTCTGTTGGACTACTGGAATGGTAAGGTATTACTCAGTGTTAAAGAGAAAACCAAGAGAGTAATAGTCACTTACCTTATGTAGGCTGGGAAGTAATAGTTTCATCTAGCAGATTTATTGTTCAATGTGGAATCCCTTTAAAGTGTTCCAGTGTAATGAACACATTCTTTAAAATCCTGTTTGTTGAATCCTTGTGGATTGAAAACTATAGCTATATAACGATTTCTCCACCTACTATATTTAAGGTTCTGAAAATATTTTAATTAAAATATAACCAAACATACTGCCAGGGGATTCTGGCTATTGTAGTCCAAAAAGTAATTTTCTTAGGATCTGGTCTTAACAAGCATAGGATGTTATAGTCTATACTTCGACTATGAATCCTTCTCCTCCTCCTCCATATCAATTCTCATTTAATATTTGATTAAAACATTAATAGTATCCATGATATTAATCTACATGAGGCATGTCTGTTGGTTTTTATACATGCCCCTCTGGTGTTAGTTGATTTGGTTTCACTTCGTTTATGTCTTAATTGACCTATTGCTATACAGTGCCCTGGAATCTATTTTGACAGTGTCTGAATCTACACAGACACTGTGTACACACACTACACAGACACCTCACAGGTCTACAGCAAGGTGTGAGGGCCATCTGGTCTCAATCCATGAAGGCTGTTTTCCCACAGATTATTATAGGCTGTACCATTTCCTCTTGCTACAGATCTGAACAAGCACAAAGTTCTGGATGTATCAGGACTGCCACTTAGAACAGGCACTGGCAGAAGGTATCTGCCAATCTAGATCTCTGGTACATGTCTGGATAATGTGCAGCAGCTCAGCAGTGATTTACTGTTTAACAATAGGAGCAACAAATTACTCCCTCCCATTTTACATCATACTGTTAACATGACAAACACTTTGGGCAACCAGAACAGATTTTTGTGTGGAAGGACTGAGTTCTGCTCACTTAAGTTATTCAGAACAAATTTCTGATCCCTTCATTCTAAGCCTATACTTTTTCTATCTGGTTGGTGGATCTTCAGGTTCTAGGAGAAGACCAAAGGAGGCCCCAAAGGCCTGAAGAAGGCCCATCCCTACTTAGGTCAGGAGTAAATGAATGGTTGCTGCTTACCATCACTGAGTGTAGGTACTTGTAGAGCAACCTGGATTTCTTTGCCTTACCACCATGTGCCTATGATCCACCTCTGCATACTATGCTTGTTCTGATGTATGTAGACTTTATGCCCAGGTCCTGCTTTTGATTTCTCCACACATTCCATCAGAACTAAATGTTCGGCTAAAGATCTTAATTATCCCTATGCTCTCCTTCTAGTATACTGTGCTTTGTGCTAAATTTGTCTATGCCACTGTGACGTCATAGGCTTTCATGGCCGGCACCCATAGTCTTTTGTGGGTTTTTCATGTTGTGTGGCCATGTTCTAGAAGAGTTTCTTTCCAGAAATAAACTCTTCTAGAACATGGCCACACAGCCTGAAAAACCCACAAAAAACTATGTCCATGACAACTTTGGCATCTACAATTTGTGTCTGGGTTGTTAATCATCTGAATTCTGAACCATTCCAGACTTTGTTCTACCTGGGCTCCAGGATCTTGAAAATTTGCAAACATTGAGAACTGAGCCACACTGATAATTGGTGTGTCTAGTTTTTAGAGCAGGGGTAGGGAATCCCTTTGAGTTTGATTCTTCTGATTGAACCTTTGTTGGGGCAGGCCACATGATGTCAGAGGGGGTGAGCACATCCTCTGACATCATGTGCCCCTTTGCTGAAACATCAGCTGTAGCTCCTTCAGTCTGTGCTTGGTTGTTGTGAGTGAAGTAGGCTTTTCCTACTGGGAAGCTCATCAAAGCACTGTCTATGGAAGTACTACCTCAGCAACTGCTTTGGCCAGAAATTGGTTTTTTCTCTGCCAGGGCTTTCCCCAGTTAGAGAAAGCCCTATGTTAGCTGCCCAATAAAGGCAGTGGGTGCCAAATGTGAAGGACACTAACATTTCTGGGTTTTTTGTTCCCTTTGCCTTCTCCATACAGCTCACAAAAAAGGCACAGCAAAACGATAAACTAGTCATATTAAAACATATCAACAATGGTCTAAATGGGGAGAAGAAAATAAGAAGAATATATCAGCAAAATAAAGGTCTTTCCCTGATCCCAGAGCCCAAATGATAAGATACTCAGTGTTAAACATGCCATCTCAGAGGAGGATGTTCTAAAGACATAGGAGATTATCACACAGCCTTTTCTCCTGATCCAGGTGAGGGCTGAAACTGTGGAAAAGTGGATGTTATTGCACAGCTCCATGCTTGGATCAGGGGCATCCCGTACTCGATCAGGACTTTCCCTGTTCTTTGCAAAGTATGAGAGAAGTCTCAATCAGGTCCGGGATGCTTCTGGTCCAGACATGGAGCTGTGTGATAACATCCATTTTTACATTGTTTCAGCCCGTGCCTGGATCAGGAGAAAAAAGCCAGTGCAAAAATCTCCTAGAGCTGCAGTTTGTGCTAGTCAGCACCCAGCTCACCTCAGGAGGTGGCAGAGAATAGTCCCACCATGTGGCCACAAAGTCCACACAGACATTCATGTGGAAGCAAATGGTCTTTCAGATACTGGATATATTGTTGAAAAGGAACTACAACTGCATCTCACACCTGTAATGCCAAAATATGCCTAGTACCAATGTAGGTGTGGTGGACGGAAAAAGTTTGCCCATCATAGTGGGCTTCTGATCCTGGGGTAGAAGGAGGGAAATGTCCACAAGGTGACTCAGCCTTTGCCCAATCTGCTATCCATTGCCTAGCTTTACAGACAACATAGTAAGACACTGCTGCACATAAATGAGGAATTTTCCAAAAAGAGAAGATATTCTTAACATTAAAGAAGGGAGCATTTTCATAGATTATTATATTTCTTACCTTGCATTTCATGTGATCTCAATGCAAAAGAGAACTGGTGATCTGAAGCACTGTTGGACTGGCTGAGGCTCTGCACAGCTGTTGTCTGGTCTGGATGCCCAAGAACCACCAGAGAGGCCATAGTATTAGCTGAACTCTTGTTTTAACAAAGGAAAAAGAAACAAACACATAAATTTTGTTTCTGTCAAGATAGGGAAACAGGGATATGCATACACACACAAACACACACAGTTTTATAAAAAAAAAAACAAACAGATTTAGACACCTGGCCAAGCTCATGCATATGCCCGTATTAGAACAGGACAGTATTTCCCTAAACATACAACTCCCATCACCTCCAACCAACATGACCAGTTCAGAGCATGCCAGGCTGGAGAAGGCTGGATGAGAACAATTTAGAATTTGATCCAGCCTGATCCAGTTGTGTTGAGTCATATGGGACCCCTCCACATAATGAGCACACAGCATCCACAATTGATTGGACAGAGCTGTCTGTGTTTCTTGGACAAAAGAGTTTGTGCACCTGGGATGTGAGTGTTTGTTTCCCAGCTGCCACCCGTTCCTTTCTTCACCCCAGGCAGAGAGGCAACTAGTAATAATGGCACACACTGTATGCTGATTTTCCTCTCAAAGTTAATTTGTATCTTTAGAAGGGGCAGAAAAAAAAAGCTATAGGAAGGTATTAATCTGCTTAACATTTCTAAGTACATCATCCAAGGGATTTTGTTTTTTTAATCTTACATATGCTCAGCAGAGTTACTGGCAAAAACTGTACATTTTCTTCATTTCATCCTTTCAACATCAAATGGTAAGCAGCAAAAATTGGATCAGACTTCAAAGACTGCGCTGTGCTCCCAGTCACAGAGCGACTCCTCCATTTCACATATTGAATTCGAGCAGGATATCAAAGTGCTACCAAAGAACCTCAGGTCCTTACAAAAAAAGAGGCTCTAACATCTGTAGAAAGTGAAGTGCACAGACAAATCACCTCAGGGAGCAGCTAGCATTTATTCTCAGCAGCAGATTTCCAGCCTTTTGATTCCCTTATTCACTGTACCTCCCTGTCTTTCTACAGAACTAAAGTTCTTAGCAAGCAGACTTTTGTCTCAAAGACTTCAAAACACCCCTAACAGATTCATGTTCTGATGGTTATGCCAAGCAACCATGAACACACTTCAGAACTGTGGATTCAGGAATTTTATGTCATTTTAGAGTCTAAACTTCATGGTACCTTGCTTGTTTGTTTGTCAAGAAAATCCAGGTCTGCAGGAGAAGTGGGGCTGCTCCTTTGATGCCTAAAACACACATTGTTATTGTTATTTGTTGTTATCATTACATCATTTTTATTACAATTACTGTTGTTCATATTAACATTTCCCAACTTGTTATCCACATCTGCTCATTAGCCATAAGACAATCTAATCACTAGGGAAAAATGCACAATTGTACACTTCCAATTTATTGGTTTAAATTTTTAAAAGGCATATTATTCACAAAACAACTGTGCATGGAATATACTGCTTTAAAACTGAAAGAAAAACATCTTCTTTAAATACATTGACTATTTGTTTCCTTCTTGATTTTGCTCTCTTCTGAAGAGGAAAGTCAGATTTGAAATCCAGTATCCTATGCAGCTTGCCTCTTCTGCAGATATCTGCATGCCTTAAACAAGAAAAAACACTGTGCATGCTGTTCTACCTTGCACACACACACAAACCTCTTTTTGATCTCCTCTACATTAAATATTACAATAAATATTGCTTAATGCCCTCTACTTCTCTAGAATGAACCTAGCCATTTCAGGATGTGTGGCTGGCTAAAGAGTGCTCTGTTGCTGCGTAAAGCCTGGTAGAGGCGAACTATTCATAGTGGTGGTCCACAGACCAGTGTTGGTCTGCAAGCTACCAGCTGCTAGTCTATGGACAGCTTTCAGGAAAGAAAATTTCAGGAAGGAAGAAAAATTGTAATCAATGGGCACAAATGTTCTTGGACAACTGGGTGGGGGACCATACAGGTCCCCCATTTAGCTTAAGAAGCCCTGCAATTGATTTCTGTTGGTGAATCAGCAGATAGGATCCTGCATTGTTCTTAGGAGTGTGGAACCATTCTTTTGCAGTAAAAAAACCAAAAACCAGAATGGAATCTCCCCATCACCTTGTATACTTACAGTAAGTGCTTTTGCTGTTGTATGTCTTCAAATTCTTTCTGACATAGGATGATCCTAAGGTGGCCTTATCACAGGCTGAGAATGTGTGACTCACCCAAGGTCACCAAGTGGGTTTCCATGGCTGAGCGGGGAATAGAACCCTGGTCTCCAGAGTTATAGTCCTACACTCCAACCACTATACCACGCTGGCTCTAATAAGTATCTAGTGGATACCAAGTAGTAAATACTTCCCATTGGAACACGAGCCTAACAACATTAGGCTTTAAAGCTGATATTCCTCCCCCTTATTACTAAAGAACAGAACAGAACAGAAAAAAGTCTCAAGAGGCAAGATGTCAGTATTAATGTGTTACTTCCAAATTCTGATACATTCCTAAGAAAGAGAGTGAGATTATCAGAATGAGTAGAAAAGATATTTGCGTTTAAAATTGAGACGCAGGACTCCAGTGCTTAATTTCTAGAAAAAAGATTCTGGGGTTTAAGCCTATCTAGAAACACTGGGCAGAAAGCCTTTTCTCAGATTTCTGATGTATTGGTGCCATCTGTGTCTGTGTAGAAGTGAGGAAAATACTTTCTCAGCAAGTACATGAGGCATTTTAGAACTGTCTTCATATAGTCCAAGTTTAGGCCCTGGTACTGAAATCAGATGCTGGGTCACTTCCTTTTTCAATGTATAGTTGGGCACAAAATGGAAAAATATTTTAAATTATAAATTAATTGTTGTATAATAGTTAAGAGTTGGAGAAACTGCCAATGTGTAGACAAATAATGAAGCATGATTGAAGCTCATTTGTTTAGTGAGAAGGAATTTGTGCAGTTGGAATATCTGGTTATAAAAAACTGAAATCCTAGTTGGGTCTGAGTTCAAAAACAAATTTGGTCCCTTTAGGAATCAAACAGAAGATGACATATAAGAGACAAATTTATTGGTATTTTGTGCCTTCAGATCATTTCCAACTTATGGTCACCCTAAGGTGACCCTATCCCAGGGGTCTCTTGACAAGATTTGTCTAGTGGAAGTATGTTATTGCCTTCCTCTGAAGCTGAGAGTGTGTGACTTGCCTAAGGTCACCCAGTGGGCTTCCACAGCTGAGTAGAGATTCAAATCCTATTTTGTGAACTCTCAGTCCAACATATGAATCCCTAAACCACACTGGCCCTTAAGATTTGTTCAGATGAGGTTTGCCTTTGGCTTTGCCTTTCTCTGAGCCTAACATTATGTGACTTACACTGTGCCACACAGTGGATTTCCATAGTTGTTTTTTTTTGGGGGGGGGGGAGTCAAATGCTGGTCTCCCAGACTTCCAGTCCAACACTCAAACCACTACACTGGGGTGGCTCAAGAAGGCAAATTACAATTTTCTAAAAGCCTGGTTTATTTAAGGACAGTTGCAACAAAAATGACCAGCCATAAGCAAACAGTGGGCCACACAGGCTGCATGTAATTCTTGGGGTCCCAAAGTAGGGCATCTGATCCCCCAAACCCTGTAAAACATTTTAATTAATTTTTCACCCCTCATAATGACTAAAAATGCTGCAGGAAGTAAATAATACAGATGATAATACTTGTTACCCTTACTTTCAGTTGATGGAGGGATTCTGGCAGGTTTTGAAGGAATGTGAGAGGAACTGGAGAGCAAAACTGCTGCATTTTGCAGAGTTTCTGAGTAGTTGGGGTGGGTGAAAAATTATCATGAATACTTTTTTAAAAAGTTAAGGGGTCTGGCAGATTTGGTGTGCCAATGCATCCCACCAGGAGTATAAGGGGGAAAGCTTACAAACTCCCCACACTTTCCCCACAGCTGCCCAATCCACTATGAACTAAAGAGACAGTGGTTATTAGTGAAGTATAGTCGGATCCTCGTATCCATAGATTCAAGCATCCATGACATATATCTAGATAGATAGATAGATAGATAGACACACACACACACACACTCCAAAAAGTAAATCTTGATTTTGCCATTTTACATAAGAGGAACCATTTTACTACACCATTGTTTTTAATGGGACTTGAGCATCACTGGATTTTGGTATCCATGGGGGATCCTGGAACCAAACCTCCGCGGATATCAAGGGTCCACTGTATATATTTACCAGTGCGCTGGATTATAGCTGAAAATATTGCATTCTCTCTCTGTTGCAGCATATTACTTGACATAACTAAATTAGTTAAGGTTGAATCCTGCTGCTGAAGTCAGTGGACACATGCATAGGCTATGAATTGTACATTCATAAAAAACCCAAACTATCCACCTAGCAGGGGTTCTTGAAACAAATGGGCAACTTAACTGTCACAGGAATTAGCTCACATGGATCTTTCAAGGATCATGCATATGCAAATTGAAAAGAGAGATGTTTAAATGGACAAATAATAAATTACATAAATAAATTACATGAATCTTATGTGTACATTTCCAAAGAGGTATCTGTGTTAATCTAAGCTGATGGGGATGAAAAACAAGTCTTGTGGCACCTTAAAGATAATAACACATTTATTACAGCTTTCAGGGACTACAGTCCACTTCATTAGATGCACGAGGTATTACCCTGAGTTACAGGTAAAATTCTCTATGTTGGAGGATTTGGGGAGGAAAGGTGAATTGTAAACAGTGAGGTCAAAGAAAAGAGAAACAGGAAATATGTAATTTGATAATCAGGTACTCAATAAGATCCTATTGACCCGCCAAAGATCTTGGCAGACCCACCCCAATTTTTTTGTGATGGTGTGGAAAAAGTTAGTTTTTGGCTGAATCCCCCACCAGCACCACCCACCATACACATTTTAAAAATATTTGCAGGGCTTTTTCATGCTGTTCTGGGGTGCTTCCCCTAAACAACCAGCTTTCCCCCTCAGAGAGCCAACTGGAAGTGACAAGCCATCACTTCTATGGCAGTTCTATGACACACTTGTGGGCCTCAAGAGGAGCCAAAACTCTGATGGTATGGCCCTCTCGGTGCCAGAGTGTGCCCAACCCAGCTTAGTATAAGTGTATTATTGTGAACAACCAGCTGTTAATGTAACATCAGACTCTGGCCCAGCATAACTATTTGGTAGAGTGCTGCCTGAGGCAACAGATTCTCATGAAAGGGTAGCAAACTGTTAGTGATTTAATGTGCTATAATTGTATTTTTGCTGCCAGGTGCCAAAATAACTTGACATACATACTTTTATCCACTGACTATAACTTGGGGCAGAAGAGAAGAATCCCACCATTTACTACTTCATCTGAGGTAGCAAAATGTCTTGGGTCAGGCCTGAGTGCCCTGTCCTTCTTACTTATCTATGGCTTGGATGCCACTCCTGGGAGTTGGAAGGTGTTTTTCATCCATATCCTCCTGCCTCCTCCCACCCCACATCTGTGTTTGTGCCTGAGCAACAGTGTGTGGAGGTGCAGTAGGAAGGAGCATTCAGAGAACATATAATAACTATGCTGCATTTTTAAAATGTAAAGTTTGTATTAGTTTTATTTAAAACATAGAGAAATAATGCCAGTCAGGTTCCCTGGCCCCTACACATCTCCCTAAGTGTAGTTGTATGATCCTACATTTTGACCTTGGCTTTAGAAAGTAGTAGTCAAAAAGGCTGCTTCCGCACTGCAGAAACAATCTAGTTAAAACCACTTTAACTGCCATGGCTCAATGCTATGGAATTCTGGGAATTGTAGTTTCTTGTGACCCCAGAGCTCTCTGACAGATAAGGCTAAATATCTCACAAAACTATAATTGCTAGAATTTCATAGCATTGAGCCATGGCAGTTAAAGTGGGGTCAAATTGGTTTATTTCTGCAGTGTAAATGCAGCCAAGAACTGAAATTCTATGCACACTTTCTTAGAAGCAAGCCCTTAGAATCAAGCAAGAAACTTTCTTGTAAATAAACATGCGCAGGATTGGGATATATGAAATCCTGTGCGTGAAATAACTCATTTAATGTCTTGTTTCTGTGGGTATATTTACAAAGGAATATCAATACATATCAATGACCTATGCATAAGTTTCTTTAGCATTACTATGTTGTTGTTATTAGCTACCAGAAACATTGTGCAATCTACTGCTTCTGATTTTTTTTAAACCATCAATCCTTTCAACAGTACTACTGTTAAAATGCAAGTGCCGCTGCTTCCTTTGATCTAGTGTGGGAAAGGTTTTGCATGTGCTGAATGTATCATGTTCTTTGAAACATCTATTAGATCTTGACAAGTACAGTGAAATGTATTGTAATACTTTGTTTAGAGGTACTGTAGAGTAAGTTGAAATGATAAATGCTACCATCATGTGAATGTAAATTATCTGCTTTGATTTTGAAATGCCACTCAAGACAAAACTGAACCAAAGGGAGAGAGAGTCTTTTCTTGCCACTGCAAACAGCATATCAGTTGGAAGAAACCAATCAGATCTTCAGCAACACAGAGATTCCTACACTTGCCTGCTAGATATTGGGGATTCCCCCTGCAGAATGAAAATTCACTTTTAAAAAACACATATACAATGACATACTGAAGTCATCGACAACCAAGTGGTGGTAGGATGATGTTCTGGGACAATGGGCATCATCAACTTACAACTGCTCATTTATGGATGGCTTCAGCATTTTATCAGCTAGGATCATGTTGGCAACATACACCAGTGTAGCTTTCAGTTACACCTGCATAAAAGACTCTGAATGAAGTTGTGAAAAGGTGTGTCCTTATGCAACGTTGTTACTCTCAATGCACAAGAACATCCAGGGGGCTTCCAGGCACAGCTCTATTTCTCTGGCCACTGATAAAGCATGGAGCTGTGCCTAGGCATATTTTGTCTGCCATTGAGCACCTGGCAAAAGGAAGGAAACGTATGCTAGGGTGGGGCTACAAGTTGAGCAGAGGACACAAT
>CM034701.1:172928221-172945742 GCA_020142125.1 Phrynosoma platyrhinos | reverse complement strand
TTGAGGAGGGTGCTAGCTTGTTTTCTGCTGCCCCAGAGAATAGGACCCGGAACATTGGATGCAAGCTGCAGGAAAAGAGATTCCACTTTAACATTAGGAGGAACTTTCTGACAGAAAGAGCTGTTCGACAGTAGAACACACTCCCTTTGAGAGTGGTGGAGTCTCCTTCTTTGGAGGTCTTTAAACAGAGGCTGGATGGCCATCTGTCGGGGATGCTTTGATTTGGAGTTCCTGAATGGCAGGGCATTGGACTTGATGGCCCTTGTGGTCTCTTCCAACTCTATGATTCTATGATTCTATAATTCAGTAGCCCATGCTTAAGAGTACCATAAGTGACCAGGAGAATGGAGCTGCACTAGTCGTATGAACTGGGGAGGAAGTGAGGAAAAGGGAGCTCCCTCTGGCCCCTCTGAAGACAGCATAAGCAAGCTGGTGGAGATTTATGCTGGACTCAGGGCAATATGTAGGATCACTGCAGAGAGAGATGCCAGCTCCAGAAAGAAGTTTAGTCTGGGGGAATATACTAAATCATTATCAGAACTCTGAGAGTAATCTTAAGCAGTGGAATGAAATATGTATGATCTTCCTAAGTACATATATTCCCATAATTTTTATATACCATGTGGAGTTTTAAGGTATCCAGAACAGAATGAGCATAACAGGGGCATCACTAGGGGTGACACCTCAGAAGGGGTGGTGAGGCGGTCTGTCCAAAGCCCTCCCCCCCCCCCGGGCTGCCCCTCTCCACCTGCCAGGCTGTCTCTGCCTGGGAGGCCATTGGTAGGGGTGGGGTACTGCTGCCTACTGGGTTTGTCAGGGCTGTTGGCCAGGCAAGAAAGAGAGTCACCTCCTTTTCCTACTCAGCCAGCAGCTCTGACAGACCTGGAAAGGGCTGCCAGGAAACAGCAGCAGCAGCCCATCCTCACCACGGCAAAGGTGGCCTGGCTGGCAGAGGGAAACAGCTGGGGATGTGCTGGGCAGCCTGGGGATGGCAGCATGAGTTACCACACCAGGATGACACCAAATCTAGTCATGCCACTGGATCATAACAATGGCATATGTTATCCATTCATCAGCAAAATCAGTGGGTACTTATAGAAAAGTGTATCCCCCCTCTCTCTCTCTGTACACACACACACACACACAGAGAGAGAGAGAGAGAGAGAGTAATAGTGTATATATAAATAATATATAAATAATATACTTTACAGATAGGTCCCCAAAATTCCAGAGTGCACTCTTCAGAGAGGCTTAGAACAAAAAGAAAAACTGCACACTTTTCTTACAGTGATTATTTTTTACTAAGAAATAGTGGTGAAGGAATGGATGCTATATCAAGTGGAATAGCTGATTTTTCTCTTTAGTAGCATAGAAAATTCTCTGAGATATGGCAGCTATTTTGTAGTGAGGTTAGTCAGAGCAATATACTACATATATTGGACTACAATTCTCACCATCACCAGACAGCATGACAAGGGATGATGGGAATTGTCATCCAATACATCTAGAGGGCATTATATTGGGGAAAGCACTGACTAGTAGCAGCTGTCTAGACTAGAAGACCTCCTCAACCTTTCTAGGAGATTACCAAGATTGTATCTGGGTTTATTGGCACACAAAGCATATACTCTGCTCACTGAGTTGTGGCCCCTTCTCCTAACATGCCCACAAGACATGTTGCAACATTTTCTTTACATACATGATACTGAAATAACCATCAGTATCACAACCTCTAGCACAGATTTTGACAGCTAGAACAGAAAATGACTGAAATCCTTGAAAAAATCCTTTCAGAGGGGCCATGTCTCCTGCAAACAAAGGATTTTTACTTTTTCAAAATAAATTACAAAATCTGCATCCTAGAACTTATTCCTCCAGCCCATAATATTACAAGAAAGTAAATGTAATTGCACTACTAGTAGTACTACTACTAGTAGTAACAACAACAACATTTACTACCACTACTACTACTACTACTATAAACATACTAAAAGTTACCGAACTGATAGTTACACTTATGAATGAAACAAATGTCTGACTGGTAGAATCTGCTGTATCAGACTCCATGGAAAATGAACCAAAACCAGCATTATTATTATTATTATTATTATTATTATTATTATTTGAGTGTTGGATGAGTCCTTCCTGAATCTTCATTTGTGAAGAAAAGCCAGAGAAAAATTATTATTTTGAAAGAAGCTGAAGTTGGCTGATTAGTCTCAAACCAGTACAAAAAATGTTCAGGCTGTCAATCTCACTATCAGGTTTAGTCAACATCAGTTCATAAATGTGCATTTTAGAACAAATATAAACTATCAACATTAGATAATAATTTAGTTCATAAATTTGCTTAAAATTCTAGAGCAAAATCATAGAAATCGAATGAGTTTGTTCAGGTGGTGCCAGAACTAATTGACTGGTCAAGTCCAAAACTTTATTACAGTTTTCTGTTTGGCCACATTAGATGACAAATTTAGTTTAGTGACTCTGTAATTTGTCCATCTGTTTGTTTTTCTCTCACATATGCTATACAAAATCTTCACACATGAAGATTTATGTAGCAGGCATTACAGAAAAATAGAGACAGACAAATTAACATGTACAGATTTGTGCCACTTAAGCTGTTTGCTCTGACCTATCCCCACCATTCACCTACTGCTTCTGTTTAGTGACTGAAACATCAGCCTTCTCTTGGCACTCCTTATTCTTAAGGATCTTTGTGCAATTCAAAAATTTCAAATGTTCTTCAAGACACTCGACTGCTCCTTACAACTTCCCACAGGGTACTCCTCAAAGCCATGCAGCCTGCAATAAAGACTGACAAATTAGATTGTTGTTTATATCCACAGTCCCTTCTTCATTGGCAAGTTTCAGTCATTCAGTCAATGTCTCATTGATTTCTGTCCTTCAGTTTGCACTTCTGTGCTTCCACTGGCTGAACAATGAAGTGCAGCATTGTTCAGAATCAAGACCACCAACTTGTTGTTGCTGGTAAGCTGGAAGCTAGAAATATATTTTGCTGTACAACAGCTCTCCACTGACAGGAGCAGCTTTAGGCAGTATCAGGCATTTCCTATGAAATACTGAATGAATGATTGAAAATCCCTCCAATACCCACAGCTTTTGAAAACAACTCTATTTCTCTTCTATAAGCAAAATTATGACCACAATTCATTTGAGACTGGTAGGGCTGCTGGATTTCAGGTAAAATTGCTTCTTTGGCTAACTCTAGTGTAGAACATGTATTTAACCCAAAACATCAGGTTTATGAAAGAAAGAGAGGAAGGAAGCTGATTCAAATTATGGTCTTTTGCATCATTCTTCTATGCAGTACTTCTCCTTTCTGATCTATTCAATTCCTTGAGTATAACTGTACAATGGCAAAATCATCCTGAGTAGGTATAACCATGATCCCAATGTAAGAATACAAGTTCATGGGAGAAAAACTTCCACTATCCTCTTCCCCCTTACAACCACCTTTGCCCTCCCTGAAAGCCTCTCTGGAAGGTGATGGTGGTGGGTTTCTAAACCATGTGAGATGGCATTAGTAGGCTTCTGAAGTAATGAAAAAATACTTGAAATTGGGCTTGAAACCAGTGGCAATATTCTTACATTATCTCAGGATCTAAACACTACTGCTTATACAGTTACACTAGTATTGCCCTGTAATTTATTTTGTAACACTTCAAATATTTATACCATGGAAATAAATATTTCAACATAGGATCAGTGTCTTGTTTAAAGAATAGCTATGTTTGTCATAGTAAAAATGATAAGAGGCAGCCCCACCATCAGATCAGATGTACTAACATAAATGAAGCTTAGTCATGGAAACAGGTGGTCTTTCACTCGTATGGAAATAGCATTCACACATTCATCCATCTTGTATACAACAACAGCTGATAACTCTCACATGTCCTAACATTTGATGAGAGCTCTGCTCAGAAATTTAGTGAAGAATCTCCACTCTTACAGCAACAGAGATAGAAAGAAGACATATCTCAATGTCAGCTACAGTAATGCACACTATATAGGGCTGCTTTTGAAGATCAATGGGTTCAGAAGCTTCAGTTAATTTAGGCAATGGCTGCCAGGAAGCTGGCAGATTGAGACACATTACTTAGATATTATACCATCTGCCCTGTTTGCCAACTTGTTTTAGGGTATGGTTCAAAGTACTGTTTTTGATCTTTAATCTCTAACAGTCTAGGACAGCAGTATCTTAAGAATCACCTTGATCTATATGAAACTTAGGAGAAGACCCATAACTAAATGTTAGAGCATATGCTTTGCATGCAGAAGGTTCCTGTTCAATTCCTGGCATCTTCAGATGCCTCTGCTTGTGGTCCTGGAGGGCCATTGCTAGACAGTGTAAACTAGTAGTTCTTGAGCCCATGAGAGGGCTAGACAACAACTCCCAACACCTTTGATAATTGGCTATGGTGGAACTGGAGGGTGGAAACTATAGTTTAACAACCCTTGGGAACTCAAGGTTGGAAATCACTATAGACAATACTAATAGAATTTTTCTACTAATTGTTTTCTACTAATAGAAAAATCTCCACAAATGTTCCCATCCTGAATGAGAGAGGGTGTCTCAATACATCAAGACTTCTCATGGAAAAATCACAATTGCTGTAAGATATTTTCCTGCAAGAAAAGAACAAAATAACCATTTTTTTCTTCAGAAGCAGCAGCAATAGCAAAAAATAAAAAATAAAAAGTATATGTGTGTTTTGTGCAAAAACATTATTTTTAGGTGTAAAAATACTCTTATGAAATATTTAGCAAATAAGTCCTAAAATGTTAACAATGACTGAAGAATGTATAAAGACTCTCATTACCATATGACTTTTAATTTTTTTCATCCTTGTGTATGAGATCAAAATAGGTGAAGGTGTACATTGTTAGCTAGATATGCCAGCCATCTGATTCACTACAAGTGAATCAGCATTTTTCTTCTTAAAATGATGTGTTTTTAACTGATGTCGTTATTTGTTAATTGTTGTTGTTTCATGCCTCGATCCATAGGAAGAGGCAGGTAAGAAATACATATGCTGCTACTGCTGCTGCTGCTGTTGTTGATGATGATGTTCCTATGAAACTCCCCAGATCTTGATTCCTCACCTTGCCTTGCTCTGTGTCATCACACCAGTGAAGGGACATAAATTAGTCACAAAGAACATGGTCCTTTCTTGTGGTCTATTTTTCAGTAGCCTGTCTGTTTCAAAGGACACTTGGAGTAGGCATCTGTGTCTCACTTATCAGCTCCCTTTAGATTTGCTATTGTTGCCTTCAAGTCATTTCCAGCTTATGGCAACCCTAAGGCAAACCTATCATGGGGTTTTCTTGGCAAGATTTGTGCACAAGGGGTTTATCTTTGACTTCTTTTGAGGCTGAGAGAGAATGACTTGTCCATTACCCTGTGGATTTCCATAGCTGAGTTGGGATTTGAACACTGGTCTAAAGAGTGATAGTCCAACACTCAAACCACTACACCATGCTGGCTCTCTCTTTCAGATTAGATGATACAATTTTAACAGACTCATCAAACTCAAAGGAATTTCTCCCAGTGTAGCCTCTGTCATCCAGTGATACCAGCCTTCATAAGGTCTCCAAGGGCCTTTCCACCATGCTGAAGCTTTCACTTCAGTTCCCTTTGATATAGGTGAGTAGCTGTCAGACCGTGATCTGTCCAAAGTCCTAATCAACTATGGGGGGTTGCAGTCTGCCAGAAATAGTGCAAATTGAGTCCACTTTAATGGTTAGGGTTAGTGATAGGGAATCATGGGAATTGTTTTTTTTTCTGAGACATTGAGCCTTCTCTGTCAGAGAGCTCTGATGCCATAATAAAATAATTCCCATGATTCCCTAACCCTAACCCTAACCCTTAAAGTGGACTCAATTTGCACTATTTCTGGCAGTCTGCAACCCCCCTATATCAGCTTTAAGCCAGATTCTCCTCTTTCAGCAGAGTCTGAACCTTATTGACCAAAACGGTTGTTGTTGTGTATCTTCAAGCCATTTTTGTCTTATGACAACTATAAGGTGAACCTATTACAAGTTTTCTTGGCAAGATTCTTCAGAGGTGATCTACCTTTGCCTTCCTCTGAGGCTGAGAGAGTGTGACTTGCCCAATGTCACCCAGTGGGTTTCCATAACTGAGTGGGGATTCTAACCCTATTCTTCAGAGCCATAGTCCAATGTTCAAACCACTACATTACTCTGGCTCAACTGTGTCTAATCTTACCTTGGCTTCAGTTATTCAAACCTCACTTCAAAGAACATGATTCTGCCTACTGCTTTGGCTGCTATGTCCCTGGTTAAAAGATGTCAGAGCTGTAGGTCATTTTCCTGAGAACTCAGTGCATCTTCTAGCACAGAATGAGAGACCTATAAGAGGCTTCTTCAAATATTACCTTTTAATGAAAACATTTTAAAAATGGCAAATAGTTACTAGCGGCACATTCATCGGCACATCTATCATTTGCTGACATTTAAAGTGGAAAATAGCCCAGCAAGGCAACTGAGCATTAGTGGAAATGATTATTGTTTCCACACACTTTGGTTAGTATTAAGTGTGGAGGGCAGTTTGTCCACTGTGGGTGAAATGAGATGTGTGATTTCCTCTGTGGCTCCTCAAGCCCCCCAAAATGTGTTCTAGGGCAAGCACAATAATGGTCTTAGTCTTTTTTCTCTCATCATTCTTTAGATAAAATAAATAACACTTACCAGTTTTCTTCACAACTCATACTGGAGGCAAAGCTCCTTGACTCCATATCAGTTGAGGAGCCAGTGCTGTTCTTCATTCTTGTGTAGGTTTTGCGAGCTAAATATCCTCTGAAAGCTAAGTAAACATTAAGAAAAATAAGATTGGACCAAGAATCCCTGACATTCTGCGACACAGAATTATTTTTTGTTCAAGTCATGTGAAACAAAATCATTTCTGTTAATTAATTTCAATTCTGTAGCCTCTGCAACCTACTTAGTTTATTATTACAAATAAAGTCACTCATCAAGGCCTACTCTGAAGAGCCCTGATGGTGCAGTGGTTAAATGCCTGTGCTTCAGCCACTCACTCTCAAACCATAAGGTTACGAGTTCAATACCAGCCGAGGGCTCAGGCTTAACTCAGGCTTGCATCCTTCTAAGGCAGGGGTAGGCAACCTTTCCCCTTTAAGGGCCGAGGGACAATAGTCCCATGTTGGCCAATAGCTCCCAGAATCCCAGGAGCTATTGTATTCTCAGTCTATTACACATTCCATCTCTGTGTGGTATCCCCAGCCCTTACCCCCGACAACAACATCTCCACATATAGCACCCAAATTGCTGGAAAAAAATAAGGGGTCTGCATATGGTTACCATCTTGGTGAGAGGTAAACCTGTTCCCTTGTTTTGGTGACTCCACCCATTCAGAATCAAGCCTGGTCTTTCATAGAAAGCTCAATCTTTTTAGATTCTGGCTGTTTGCCATAGTTTAGTGCAGGGGTAGGCAACCTTTCCCCTTTAAGGGCCGAGGGACTTCAGCTCCCAGAATCCCAGGAGCTATTGGCCAACATGGGACTATTGGCCAACATGGCTGAGGCTTCTGGGAGATGAAGTCCCTCGGCCCTTAAAGGGGAAAGGTTGCCTACCCCTGGTTTAGTGTGCCAGAAACTTGAGAACTGGTACAATTCAATGGTAGCTCAAGATACTTTGTTGCCTGGAAGATCAGCAAGCACCATCCTCACCCCTAAGTCAACCTACCCAATGCCACTTAAGTTATTCTGATATCTAAGAAAGACAATGGACCACTTCATCAGCTGTCACACTGGCCGCTTAATCCAGGCCCAGTCCACTTAGCAAATGCAATACTAGTTTTGTGATCTATGCTATTCAATGTACATGCAAGAAATTTTATGTGGGGAGGATCACAAGAGAGATAAAATGTAGAATAGAAGAACATCTCTCTAATCTAAAAAAATAGAAGAGTGCAAGTCCCTTAGTTGGGCATTTTGTAGAAATGCAACATTCTTCAGCTGATTTTTGGTTTTGGATAATAGAAAGATTTTATAATAATAAAGAATATATTTTACAGAAAAAATAGATAGAATGGATTCTAATATTGACATCCTTGGTTCCTGCAAGTTTAAATGAAGATTTGGACCTGCAATCTTTAATCTGAATGTGATAGAGAAAGTATATATTAGAACAGGGGTAGGCAACCTTTCCCCTTTAAGGACCGAGGGACTTCAGCTTCCAGAATCCCTGAAGCTATTGGCCAACATGGGACTATTGGCCAACATGGCTGAGGCTTCTGGGAGCTGAAGTCTCTCAGCCCTTAAAGGGGAAAGGTTGCCTATCCCTGTATTAGAACATATACATGAATATGATTGTAACATGATGAAATCAATAGTATGAGTGACTGTCTAGAGAGATTGTATCATGTATCCCATCCCAAGACATATCATTGGTTATGCCTTCCCAAGGTCATCTGGTATATGTATGTATACAGAAATGCTGCAGTGTCTGTTCCCTATATCTCTATGGTCTTGTATTTTGGAGAGTGTTCACAATCCCAGTGATTTTCTTTGAAGGGGATTATAACTTTGTTTAGAACTATATGGATATTTTTGTATCACAGTTTGATGAGTGTTGTCCTATCTTTTTAAGTACTATATCTTAAATTTATTTGTATTTGTTTTCAGCACCCAAAGAAGGCCTGTATGGTCAAAATGCGTTAGGCTTTTTAAACACTGAATAAACAGTTGACCATGCTAGAGCATGTGGAGCTTGTCCCCTCTTTGTTTGCTGCTTGACCATACACACCAGGCCAAATCCAATGAAATGGTGTGCCATTATCCATACGGACAAACTGAACCAACAGTGCATCAGCCCTGCTGGCCTGTTCCCTGTTTTCAGAGCCACGACCACTACCTCACAGGTAGGAGCTTCATGTAAAGTCTGCCTGGTGTGCCACTGCTTCTGCTGAGGTCTGAAACTGCCACCCAGACTTGCGAAGGCTGTACACAGAGCTCCTGCCTGTGAGGAGGTGGCAACTGCAGTAGTTCTGAAAACAGACATCCCCTTTCCCTGTACTGCCCAGCACTGGGAAGGGGAATGGCATGGCTCTTGGAATGTGGACAACTGGATCTGGGCAAATAAGATCCAGCAGTCCAGATGTCAAAAGAATCCAAGGTAATTCTGGGGTGTCCAAAAAACATCAGGATTTTCCCCAACTTTGTTTCATTTGCAGCAAAGTCAGGTTAAAGGCAGAAAAACACAGGAAGTATATCATCAGGAGTGCCAGCAGCAGCTTTGGGATGGGTACAGCATTTTTCTTTTTCTTCCCCATTCTTCTTTATTAAATCAAGTTATAATCCATCAAATCATATATTTCAAACCTATATATATATATATATATATATATATATATATATATTCCTGTTATTTACAATATATATAATATGAATAAAATTTTTTTTAGAGTAAAGCATATTTTTCTATTCTTTTTTTGTACTTCCTATTAATACATTTTTGTGTGTGTGATGGCTTCTCGGAGGTGTATTCTACTTCTGATTAGAGTTATGTCTTCATTAACTTCAGTATTGCTATTGCTACATTTTTTTATGCCTGTTAATACTAAACTTCATTAGTTTTAATTTTTTTTCTGTCTTTTTCCTGTAATATTTGATAGTTTCCCCCCATTCCTTAATGGTTTCTTCTTCTGATTTCCCATTTATTAAATTTGTTAATTGGTCCATTTCTGACATGTCCTATAGCTTAAACAACCATTCTTCTGTTGTTGGAGTGATGTTTGTTTTCCACACTTGTGCCAAAAATAGTCTCCCTGCTGTACACATGTATACGATTTTTTTTAATGGGTTTTTTTTTTCATGGTTCCAGAACTTTCTTATTTTGGAACATTCCCACCACATATGATACCATGCTCCTTTGGCAGATTGGCATTTCCAGCAAGTGTTGCTTGTGTTCTTATAAATTTTGGCTATCTTTGCTGGTGTGAGATGCCATCTGAATTCCATTTTTAGATTATTTTCTTTTAAGTTTTGGCACTTGGTAATTTTTTGCGTTTTTCTCTTGGCATTATGCCAACTATCATTTAGAATCTCTTGTCCTAAATCCTTTGCTCAGAGTACCATGGTATATTTTGTAGTTTCATGTTCCAGTTTCCTTTCTAGGCGGAGTTTGTAGAACTTAGATGTTAATTTCTGCTCTTCTTTTATTAGTAAATTATCTAGTTTGTTTCTTTCATTTTCAAAATTTTCTTGGGTTAGGTCCACTTTGAATCTTTCTGTTATCTTTTTATAGAGAAACCAGTGCTTCCTTATTTCTATTTCTTCTATTTCTTCTATCAGTTTGAGGTTATATGTATTTTGGGTGTGTTTTGTTTTGTTTTGTTAGGATGTCTTCTTACCTTAATCAATATGTTAATTGGGTCTTACCAAAGAAGGCTTTGTGAGGCAACACCCAGCTGGGAATTCCCCTGTAAAATGCATGCTTTATTTTGATCCAATTTGTTAAGATTGCTTTGCAGATAAAGTGGTGGTCAAAATATTTGTGTAATTTGTTTTTTTCATACCATAGGTACACAATGCCACCCAAAGCAATTGTTAAAACCTTCTAGGCTGAGTAGCTTATTGTTTTGTAACTTTACCCATTCTTTCATCCATATCAAACTGTTGGCTTTAAAGTAGGTCTGTAAATGGGGTAAGTTACAGCCTCCACTTCTTTGGGTATCTTTTAATGTTTTCCATTCTACACATGATTTTCTTCCCTCCCAGATGAATTTTCTGATTTCTCTATTACAAGTTTCAAAAATCTTATTGTTTGTGATTATTGGTATGTTGGCAAACAGGAAGTTAAACTTAGGTAGAAGTGACATTTTAATGGCAGCAATTCTGCCAAAAAAGGACAGTTTTAATTTTGTCCATTTTTCAGTGTCTTTCTTTATTTTTTCCCAGGTATTGGTATAGTTGTTTTCAAAGAGTTCGGTGGGGTTTTTTGTGCTCCAAATTCCTAAATATTTGGTCTTTTTCACAAATTTAGATTTAATTATTTCTTGCAATTAATTTTCCTCTATTGTAGACATGTTTTTGGTAATAATTACTGATTTTGAGATGTTGATTTTAAATCCTGAAATTTTACCAAAGTTGTCCAGTGTGTCCATTAATTTTTGTATGCTCTTTGATGGTTCTTCCAGAAAAAGGACAAGATGATCTGCATATGCATTGAGTTTGTACTCAAAGGTTTTGATTTTCACTCCTATTATTTCTTTGTTGTTTCTGATCATGTTATTGAGTACTTCCAGCACCATTATGAATAGTAGTGGTGAGAGAGGGCAACCCTGTCTTGTTTCTTTTTCTTTCCTAAATTTATCAGTTTTCTCACCATTTATTAGTAGTTGTGAAAATTGTTCTTTGTATATTTCTTGAACCTAGCCTTGAAATTTGTCTCCAGCACCAGGTTTTTTCAGTGTTTGTAACATACAGTCCCAATTGAGGTTGTCAAAGGCTTTATGTGCATCAATGGAGAACATCCCACATTTCTTGTTGTTATTTTTTTTCATAGTACTCGATCAAGTTCAGCATGGTTCTAATGTTTTCTTTTAGTTGTCTTGTTGGGAGGAATCCCACCTGATCTTCTTTTATGTGTTCTTTTAGTACTGATTTGAATTGTTCTGTTAGGCTGACGATAAAGATCTTATAATCTGAGTAGAGAGATAGGTCTGTAGTTGTCTAATTTGGTGTTATCTTTCTTCTCTTTCATTATTAGTACTATGTTACTGTATTTCCATGAATCGGAGATTCCTACGCCGAGTACAGAATTAAAGGTGTTCTTCAATGGTGTTTTCAATATTTCCTCCAGTTTTTTGTAATAGTTGGCTATAAAGCCATCTGGTCTGGGTGATTTATCAGATTTGAGGTTTTGAATGGCTATAGATATTTCTTGTTCTGTAAATTTGGCATTAAGTTTTCTAAGTTGTTCTTCTGGCATTTTGTTCCATTCTTGTTTTTCAATGAATGCTACTAATGTTTCATGTTCTGTTTTTAAATAATTGTCATTTTCATATAAATTTGTGTAATAGTTGCTAAATTTGGTTTTTATCTTGTCTTGTATTGTTACTGTTTCAGTGTTGTCTTATATTTTTTCTATTAGTTTCTTTTTCCACATCTTTTTTAGTTTAGTCGCTAGCCATTTCCCATGTTTTTTTAGCATACTCAAAATTCTTTTGTCTGGCTATTTTTAAATTTTTGTCTACTTATCTTGTTAAATCTATTTCCAGTTGTTTTTGTAGTAGTTTTAGTTGGGTTTTTTTTAGTCTTTTTGATGTTGGACTTTGTTTAATTTCTTCTTCTTTCTGTTGGAATTTGTCTTCTAGTAGCATGATTTTCTTTTTTCTTGATAGCTCCTCTTTGAATTAGGACGCCTTGTGCAAAGGCCTTGCTGGCATCCCATATTGTTTTCATTTTTTGTTTCAGCTTTATTGTTTTATTGAAATAATTGTTTGATATTGAGTTTAAACCTTTGCAGATATTCTTCATCTGTAAGCAAAGTATCATTTAATCTCAAGTTGAATTGAGTTTTGTCTGCTTTCAGTTCTGGATACATGGGATTGTGATCTGATTCTATTCTTGGAAGGATTTATATCTTTTCTATTTTCAGTAGAAGTGTATTTGTTGTCAGGCACATGTCTATGTGTGAAGTTGTGTTCATCGGAGTGATATGTGTAGCTTGGTGTTTCTTCATTTAGATTTGTCCAAACACCTTCTAGATCAAACTGCTCAAACATTTCAAAGAAGGTTTTGGGTAATTTCCCTTGGTGGTTTTTTTTTTTTTTAATTTTCTTAGTGGATTTCCTGTCTCTTAGGGGTTCAATCACAGTGGTCCAGTTGCCTTTTGTATATTGCATTAAGGCCTCTTTTGTTCCAAGAGCAAATTTTTATTTTCATGTGTTTACATTTGTTGTTCTTTTATACTTTGCTGTCTTCTTCTTTGGAGTCTTCTTTTGTATCTGTTCGTTCATCTTGTTTCTTCTTTTCCTGTTCTTTGTATGTCTCTTTTATTTTCCGTTTCTGAATCTGTCTCTTTTGTTTCACTGTCTTCTTTTTCTCTACTGGTCTCTATGTTTTTTGGGTTTTTTTTGTTTTGTTTTCTGTCTAAGGGTGTATCTTGTCTCCATGTTGTCTGTCTTTTCTTTTTCTTCTTTTTCTTTTTTCTGTCTTCTTATGTTTCTTCCTTTGTGTGTTCTCTTTGTAGTTTTTTACAGAAGGAGTCAATTTTTAGTTTGGAATTGATCTTATATCTTTTATGTTTGTAGTTAAATATGACTCCTTCTAGTCTGTCCCAAGAGTAGTTTATTTTAAATTGGGTTAATAGCTGAGTTAGTGTTTTATATTCCTGTCTTCTTTTTAGAATTGTTAGTGGAACATCCTTGAATATCCCAATTATATTACCTTCCAAAATGAATTTTTCTCTGTGTGTGTGTGTGTGTGTGGTTTTTTTTTTTTTTTTGGTAGTATCTCTTCTCTCATTCTGCTTTTTGTTAAGCTTAGCATGATGTCTCTTGGGAGACATTTTTCCTTGGAGGTTTGTGAGTTGATTCTACAAAGAGAACACAGAGAGGAAGAAAAGTTTATCTACTCTTCCTCAGATGTTTCCATAAAAGTTGCTAAAGGTGGGATTATTCTTCTGTATAGATCTTCATTTGCAGCTTCTGAAATTCCTCTTAATTCAGACATTTTTCATGATAACATAGTTCTTGAATTAGAGATGTGTTTTCTACCATTTTCTGTTTTTCTAGATGCTCATTTGTATTTTTCCGGTTGTGATGTTTTTGTTTTTAGTATGTTCATTTCTCCTTTCAAGTTTGTGATTTCACTAGTAATTGTATCTAAATTTTTTCTCACATTTTTTCTAGTCCTCTGTTACGATTATCATTACATTCTTCTCTGTTCTCCCATAATCCTTGTCTGATTTCTTGTTTGAAGTTGCACATTTCCTCCAAGAGTATTTGAAGAGGATCAGATTGTTTGGGTGGTAATTCAGTTAAGCCTCTCCTGCTTATTGTGCTAGCTTGTGATTTAGCAGTTTGTGGCTTTGTTGTTGTATCCATGTCTTGTCTGGTTTAATTTTTTTGTTGCTGTGCATTATGTTTGGTTTTGTGGTCAATATATAGAGTCTGTTTTTTTGGAAGTATGAAATTTATAGGTCAGATTCAAGTTATTTGTTCCTGTTCTCTTGCTTAATTTATCAGTATGTAAAATGTTAGGTTGCGATTTGGTTTCTTTTCTATGGGTGTCTTGATAAATATGTTTTTGTTAGTTTTCCTAATCCAAAATAACCAGCGTTTGGCAAGGTTGTATCAAAAGTGATGTTCTTGAGATGTCTTGTGATCTTGTTGTTGTTCTGTCTTAAGACTGTTAGTGTCTATGTTTGCATATTTGCTCAAAAATCAACTTGGTTAGCTTACAGTTGGATATTTCTCATATAAACATATATATCTATGTACATAGACAAAATAAATACCTGTAGCTTGTGATATCTAAATCAATTACCGTAGGTATCCAGTCATATACCACTTATTTTGATTTGCACAGCTATTGCACAACTTATTAATTCAAATAAGTTGATTGTAATTGGTCAAATCTAATTGCTTTATACAAAACAGTTATAATCAAACCGTTAGCTTAATTAATTAGCTCAATTAATTCCCTTTTCTTAATTCAGACAGATCACTTGTTTTCAATCAGCTCTTCAAATTACGCTTACTTGGATTTGAACATTCCAATTTCTTGATTCAAATTAATTGATCATAGTTGGTCAAACCTGTTAGTTTAAACAAATCAATTATGATCAGTCAGTCAACTTAATTCATTCAAGTCATATTCAGTCAAATTCATCAAATTAAACTAATCAGTTGTGGCCAAGTTGATTAACTTGACTAAATCAGTTAAATTAAGACAATTAGTTCCCTTTACAGTTGTGCTCTAAGTAAGATACTCTAAATTTACACAGTCAAGTGAATAAAATAAAATAAATCAATTGTATGCAGTTAAGCCTGGAAATTTAGACAACTCAACTGAGATCAGTCACCTTAGTTAATTAAATCAAGTAGTTAGATCAATCAGTTTCTTCTAGAAATTTCTGCTACAAAGTTCTGTTAAACTTCTGTGAACAAATAGTTGCTTCTACAATGTGCTTTATATATTTGATGAGGTACCCTAAGTTGTAAAACTTTAATAACATCAAGTTGACAGCAGTTCATTAAGGATAAGCAGATTTTTTTGGGAACTTCTAGGCCTATTTCCCAGAAGAGGCACAAAATTAATAATTTGCTTACACATTGTTCATTTAATTTCTTAGATGATTATTCCTCCATTCTAGTATCAGCAGCTGTATTTGAGCGGATTGAACAATGGGGCTTGCATGGTTTTTTTATTATTATTCTCTTGTTTTTTTTCACAGTACTAGTGATTCTGGCCATTCTGGTCACTCTGACTAGTTTCTCTTTCTTTTTCTTTTTTTTAACATTCCCTTTCATGGTGTGTTCTCTATCTATGTTTCTCTTTTTCTCCTCTTTCTGCCTTTGTTTTGCTTAGAAAGCTTCCCCCTTTCTTCTCCTAACCTCTACATTTACCACTCTGGATGTCTCCGGGTGTCTCTATCTGCTTTGCTATTTCAGTCATCTTCTTTAGGTGTTGTCTTTCTTTCATGTTAGTTAAATAAATTGGATTTCTTTCTTGAGTTTCTTTAGTTTGATTATTACTTTGTAGGGCTTTGGGCATTGGGATTTTTTTTAAAGTGCTGTCTTCACTTTTTTTCCTGTTTCCTTTGTCTTCGCCCGTTTCATATTACAGCAGCAGCAGCTGGTTCCAGTTGCCATGTTTGCTCCTCTCTGCTTTGACTTTTTAGAATAGCAAAAAAAAAAATTAACTTAAATGTCTCTCAGAAGCTATTTTACTCTCTGTTTCTGTCACAAAGAATGAGAGGGGGAAAAAATAAACAACTTGGAATTTTTCATTTCGTCCTCTCGTTAAGGTCTTTTCAAGATGCTTTAGTAGTCTTTAAGTAATCTTTAACAGTTTTTGCTTAGCGTTAATGGACCCAATTGGTTCTGGTTGAGTCCTTCTTGGAGTTTAAGACAAACTTAATAGGAAATGTATATGAAATAAAGATCTCTTTTTTGTTTCTGTGCCTGAAGTTGATCTTCACACAATTAAATGTATATTGAAATTGTAGTCTTTGATGTTGTTGATTTAAGACAGGGGTAGGCAACCTTTCCCTTTTAAGGGCCGAGGGACTTCAGCTCCCGGAAGCCTCAGCCATGTTGGCTAATAGTCCCATGTTGGCCAATAGCTCCTGGGATTCTGGGAGCTGAAGTTCCTCAGCCCTTAAAGGGGAAAGGTTGCCTACCCCTGATTTAAGAGGTTGCATGGAGGCTGTGCCTTTTCAAAATAACTTTTCCAAGGCAACCATCAGAGGCAGTCTGATTGCTTTGCAGTTTTCTGATCTCCTCTTGTCCGGGAGAGGCAACTCCAACCTCCTTCAAGCCCTGGCTCTCTAAATCCCTTCCCTCGGGTTAGATTCACATCGCCGAGAATCCTCAGCTCTGTAACTGTCTCTTGGTAGACATGCTGGAGGAATTGGAGCTCCCTGTCCACGCATCCAAATGCCTTGAGTTAGTGACCAGAAGACCTAGGTACAGCATTTTTCACTGGTGTAGATAAGCCCAATATTACAATATAACCAGTGCCAATTAGATTATTTTCATACCTAAGGAAAACTCTTTGTTTCCCTGGCAATAAAAATGGATAATGGGTAATGGATAATAAACAATATTACTCATATTAATTTATTATATTTTGTAACAAAATAATTTGTTGTCCTTTCACGGTTTCCCAAAGCAGCTGCCTGGGGCAACCCTTTCCCTTTGTCTAGATGGATATGTTGATTTTGGCCTGTGCCATTTGTAATGTAACATATAAATCTTTTTTGCACCACTAACTATAGGTGTAACATCTGCAGCATTTTATTCTCCTAATAAAAGGAGTATCTACCCATCTGGTTATAAACAAATACCTATTATCCACTTTCAGCCTAAAGGGTAGTTCACACTGACATTATTGGCAAGTTCTAGAATTGTCTTTGAGGATGCAACCACATGGAGAAACATTCCAGGTAGATCAGCAGTACATGAGTACATTTCACAGCACTTTCTTTAATCTTGGTGGCTACATGGTGTACCAGTGGAATAAAAAATCATCACCATTTATACTGTGGTCCCACTGACCCATGCAGTACTTCACAGGCCACTGAAGGGACATGTTTCTAAGAGAATGGTCATGCAGAGAAAAATCAACACACACACACAAATATGTGCTTGAATTTGCTGTGTGTGGATTTAATGGAATCATCCTATCATATAAACCAGAAGTGGGGAAACTGTGGCCTACACATCACATGCATCCCAGGGCCATTTTTGTGGCCCTCAGCACCCCCCAGGGATTAAAAAAAGTTCAAC
>CM034701.1:172917559-172928172 GCA_020142125.1 Phrynosoma platyrhinos | reverse complement strand
AGAAAACCTGCATTAATTTAGGTACAGAAAAGCTCCCCTTCAAAACAAAAACCTCAGAATAAACTGGAAGTGACTTTAAGTCATCTTGTGTTTTGAAAAAGGCTTTTCCAGGGCTAAAATGGCCCAGGGTGAGCTAACAACATGGCAAAAACTCCCCACACAGCCCCTATAGGGCCCAGGGGACAAAATTGGGTTGTTTTGTGATGAGGGTTGAAGTGGAGGGGTACAGTGCCCTCGGGTCTGGTAAGGGACTAGCTTGACACAATTGCCCACTCCTGTTATAAACAGACATAATATAGATTTTTAAAGGATTCTTGGGTTTTGTAAGGCAAGCTTTTGTATTAATGATAAAAATAAATTGGTTGGCCTGAACAGAACTATTCCCTCCCCTCATTTCTGAATCCAGAAACACTGAGACAGAAGTGGAAGGAACAAGGATGGGGGGAAATTTTGTTCCATTGGGAATTTGTATAGGAAGTTATAAAATTATTGATTCCTACATAAACAGAAAGGTAAGAACTATACAGTTGGCCCTCTGTTTTCATGGGGGATTTGTTCCAGACCCCCCGTGAAAATGGAGACTCGCCAATATTCAAGCCCCATAGGCTTGAATGGGGTGCACCCCATTGATCATAATGGAGGTTGCCCCTCCGTGAATATTCAAAACCGCGGATTTCAAGTCCGCAAGAACTGAGGGGCAACTATATAAACAGAAAGGTTAGAAGAGGTTGGGTTGTGTTTGTTTGTTTGTTTTTTAAAAAAGACTAAAATGTGGAAGAAAGTAAACAGATCCATCTATTCATGGAGGATGTCACAGCAGTTGGCAGTCCTAGGACTTGCCAAGGATTCAAGTCCTTTCTCCCCACTCCTTTCTCAAAGCAGCCCACTGGGAAAACTGCTTGCTGAAGGGGGAAAAAAGGAGTTCCATGCTCCCTCCTCCTTCTCATTTTACTGAACAAATAATGCCAGCAGCAAAGCCATGCAAATAGGCATGGGTCTGAAACACAGCATACAGGACTGTTTATTCACTGTAGCATTCAAAGAGAAGTGAAGAATTTCCTAATAAAGACACCCACAGAATAGAAATGGGTGAAATTTTCTTTTGGCTTGGCTTTTGGTAAGAACTCTCCAAAATTTATAAATTCAGAAGAATTTGATTTAAAAAAGAAAAAATGAATTTATGTATGAAAAAACAAAATTGACACATTCATCTATTCAAGCTTTGAGTGCTTATCCTTAATAATCTAGCTTTGAATCACTCTATATTCAATAATGTTTGCGGTGTGGAATTAGGTCTGACATATCTCCCAACTCCTGAAAGAATCCAGATTACAGGCTTCACATCTTAAACAGATACATGGCAGGCAGGTTTTTAATGATTCTATTTATTGAAAACAAAGCTAGGGGGTCTTCTTCCTTTGTACTACAACTCCCATAATCCTCCAGTCAGCAGGGCCAGTAACCATGTTGACTAGGGGACTTTGTGAGTTGTAATCCTCAAAAGTATTGTTTCCCAGCTGTGCTAAGAATAGCTGGATATGTTAAATTTGGCCAGTTCAGATGGCTGAACTGAATTTGGTTGGATTTTGACAAGAATTTCACAAAATTTGCTTTGTACATTTGTCAGAAAGAATTTGAGATTAAGAAATGCTGAATGTGGGGCGGGGGGAGGAGAGGAGAAGAGAATAAAATGTTGGGGGGGGAGGCTGGAGTCTAGGGCAGACAGATGTGAATTTACATTTATATGAGTGTTTTTAGCTTTTCATATGTCATGTCCTCCATTCTTTTTGAATGTCCTACTTTTTGTGGTGCCTGGTCCTCCTTTGCAATGAGGACATCTGGTCACCCTGCTGGAATCAGGTGGATTGCTTATCACAGCTATCTGCCTTATTGACTAGCCCTGGTTTTGACACCACACACTTGGCTCAAGGAGTGTGAAATTAGCAGACGTGCTTGCTAGTGCCTCCAGGAACAATCCTCACATCACTGAAGAATGATCACCAGCTGCCACTTTATTTTCACCACATGCATTCAGTAATATTCTTAGACCCACAGCAATAATGCATTAGATTCTTCTCTTCAGCTTTCTAATGAAGAGATAAATGGGCACATCTGAAAGGGACATCATTCTTATATTGTTAATCACTTGGGGTTAAAAGTTTACATGCCCATTGCATATTTTCAATATTGTTGTTGACATAAAACAAATCTCTGTTGCATAGCAAGAGAAAGCAAGTCGAGAATATTGTTACCCACAAAAGCTCTGATGGCTGCACTCTTTTAAAATATGCTGGGATGTACAAGTTATCCAAACCATGGTTCAGGTTGGACAGAGAAAACAAAAGAGCCATCACCTATCTTCTCATTCTTCTAGGAGAAAATGATACTCCAATGAGCTCCAGACTATAACATTGTAGACCAGGGTATACAACATATGGCTGACAGGTCATAGGCACCTCATCTTTTGCAGGGCACAGGCCCCTCAAAAAATCCTTGTTGATAAGGCACACCCCACCAAACACTTCCCCAAAAGCTTTTTAAAAACCACAAAAAAATGGAAACAGACTTTTGGCCATTTTTTGGCTTCATTTTTTGGTCTGGTAGGGTCTCTTACAAATCCAGAGGTAGAAAATTGCTCCTGGGATTTCTGGAGCTTGTCACTCCCTCCATTTCAGATCCACCGTTTTTATCGAAAGAAGAATTGTACTTTGTTTATATTTGAATTTTATTATTGGGAGCCACTTTGAGCCCCATTTTGGCATGAATCTGTGACAGATTTTTTTAAAAAAGGAAGTTAGTAAAACAAGAGATGTGGAATCAATGGACTGCAAAAAATGAGTCTCCTTATTCTGCATAATAAATAAACATTAAAAACAGTGCTTCCGTTCTTTCTCACAGAACTACTAAAACACTTTCAAACAATAACCTTATAAAAGGCAATAAAAACGGTTGAATCCAGGCAAACGGAAACTCAGGACATGTTTCCAGCATTCCCTATTTTATTAGCAGTCCTGCAATTTACAGGTTTCCACCTCACTTTCAAATATGATAAAACAGAGGCATGTTACTGTTAAATTGTATGTGTCAAGAAAGTTATGAAGACAAATGGCTATCATTAGCATATACAGCATGTGTGGGCAAAGCGGGCTCTTCCAGATCATGAAGGACTGCAACTCTCAGTATTCTCATCATTTATTATGCTGGTTGGGGCTGATGGGATTTGTGGTCCAATATCTCCTGGAAAGCAACACTTGGTCCACCTTAAACATACAGGATATATTGGTACACAGTTAGTGTTTCCACTACAAATGATGAACAGTGAATAGTAACAATGCGTATGTGTTTCGGTCTTTAAAACATCTTCCTTAGAGTTCGATGTCAATCTAATTCTTCATTCGCTTCCAGTTTTTAATCATGTTCTGCAAGGAATGGATCTTGTGGAGAAAACAACCAGGGACTTTCCCAGACACCAAAAGATTACTCAGAGCCAGTGGTGTCACCTGGTGCAGTAACTCATGGTGTCACCCTCCCCATTGACCTCCTCCCATACCACACTATACAGAATCCCTAGTAATGCTTTTTTGCACTAAAGTTACTCATAAATTGTAATTCTCATATATTACTGAATGTAATGGTTATAGTTGTGACATAAACAACTAGCCAAATTAAAATTATACTTTTAAATTACAATATCATATGCACAGCCTGAATGTATTTACATGTATATACAATAGTTTCATGTGGTTCAAGTGAAAATGTGGTAAGATGTGATTTTTTAAAGACAATTTTAAAAGAATAAAAACATTGTTTGTCTTAATCATGGGTAGGCAACCTTTCCCCTTTAAAGGCTGAGGAACTTCAGCTCCCAGAATCCCAGGAGCTATTGGCCAACATGGGACTATTGGCCAACATGGCTGAGGCTTCTGGGAACTTAAGTCCCTCGGCCCTTAAAGGGGAAAGGTTGCCTACCCCTGGCCTTAATATATATCGATATTTAAAATTAATATTTAAAATTTAATTTAAAAAAACCATTGGGGCCTCTCTTTTCTCTCCCCACTGAGCCTCATCCCACTCATACCATCTTTTCACCATTTTAAAGAGTCACAGGCAATGCCATAGCCTGTTTCTGCCAAAAGGCAGATGTTTCCAGAGCAGTGGTGTTATCCTCTTTTAGGGTGTCACTTGGTGCAGCCAGTATCCCTTCACCCGCCTAGTAACACCCCGGCTTATAGCAAGTCCATCTAAGCCAGGTGTGGCTGATGGCTTCCATATCAGTGGGGCAGTGAATCTGCTCTAGACGTCAGTCCAAACGTTAAAGGAGGTATGTAAGGTGCTGCACTCTATCCCCAAAGTAGTCTGCATTGCCTCTTCATCTCAATTGCATCTTGGAAATGAATACCTCTGTACATAATTATTTGTGTAATAAGAGCCTTACCCTCACCTTTGGAAACACAGGTGGGACACTTAGCATGGACAGGTCATTGTCTCTTAAGGGACCCCTCCCTCCATTTGGAACATGAGCACAATGTTCCTGGCAATCATGTGGTGAGTGATCCAGTCTTCTGGAAACCAAGAAAAAGCCAAAATCCACAAAACAGTGACACCATTATTGGACCAACCCGAATGTATAAAATACATGTCGCAAGCTGCAGGCCTGGGACTAAGATCGTAATATTTTTCCTCCTCGCATATTATTATTATTATTATATGATTTTTAACAGATTTGCCCATGGATCTTTGAAAGCTTGAGACATGTATTCAGTGTATTTTGGTTGGTTTAATAAAGATATCGCTGATGTGTGGATTTTGGATGTTATTATACTTTGCTATAAGACCAACATGGCTACCCCGGATAAGTTACCAGGAAAAAGCTGTTTTGTTTTTTCACTCATTAAACAGGATATAATTGTCCTGTTTATTATACAGATGGTACTATCAGTTATCTGAATTGCTTTGTATTTCATTTTTGTTTTTGTTTTAATCTATCATAAGATACCTTGGAAATAATCTCATTTTTAAAGTATAAGCTCTTAAAATGAATAAATAAAATAATTCTTAACAATACCAAGATCCCCTACACAAGCAAAACAAAAAGCACATTTGTGCTCATGTTAAAGAGCTGAGCTAAATTCATAGCACTTGGGCTACCACATTCCTGCAAGGATACTAAAAGCTGCCTTATCCACTGAATCAAACTATTTTCAGCTCTGTTAATAACACAGGGGCCTGCTACCTGATTCAGTATCCATTAAGTGGATAAGGAGATGTAACCTGAGATCTTAACGCACTTGCTCTGCCACTGAGCTGGAAAATTTCTCATAGAGAGCTCTGAGGTAATCTTGACTCTTTGCTAGAAGGCCTTCAGAATATACCACCAAAAGCTTTTGTATGATGTGGGGAAATAGGGGACAGAATAATGGTTTCTACCAACCCAGGAGCTGGGGCAGAGAGAACTGGGAACATAAGAAGCATCATGCTGGATCAGTCCAATCTAGGCCAAATTCCATTTTCTGAAATGACCAATCAAATGTTTATGAAAAGCCCACAAGTCAAATTTGTCTGAATTGAACATGCCTGCCCAATTTAATTGCTGGGTGGAGAGAACTTCCATCCAGATTTCAGGATTATTCTTTGGGGTTTTTTGAATGCAACTGGTATGCTGAGATATACTGCTGCTGTTACTGAAGGTACAGACAGGTATTATGACTAGAAGCCAATCCTCCATAAAGGACCTGGTTCAGCTCTCTAAAGCAAAGAGGAGTAGACATAACCCCCATTTCCAGCTCTATTTTCACAGCAGTTTAAATAAACCCAACCAGATTTCAAATTCTAGTTATCAGCTTCCTACCCTCACCTCTATACAGCTACTTCACCTCAGTACTTTACTCTTAGGGAATGTATTCTCTCACACACCGGGGTTTTTAACATCTTGCTATTTATTACAATGTTTCTATCTCAGCTTTCTACACCACAATGGAAGCCTCAAGGCAATTAAAAAGACTCTTGTGGGAACGCTTCAATTTTTTTGTTTCCCACATTTTATTTTTCAAAGGCTGCTATACTGCGGAGTCCCACAGAGGATGCCCAGCCCAACCAGTCATGTATTTAATAGGCATCTGTTTATTTTCAAAATGCAAATGTAGTCTACCTCAAAAGACAGCCTTCCTAGGGAAAGGAACAACCTGAACAAATGGGGAAGGGGTGTCTCCTGGCACCTTGCCACCCTCCTCCTTACCAAGAAAGCCCTGCATATCTACTTTCTATCAAGCCAAGATCTCTCGCTGTCAAAACCACTCAGAATATCCTGGACTCTGAATAAAGTCCCCCTCCACCTAACAATTAAAATGGGCAGGCTTATTCTGGAAGAATTAATTCGGGGAAATTAGGGCGGGTACTTCCCCTTCCCTGCACATGCATGCGTACATCCACACAACAGACTATGAAGCAATGATAAAGTCATTTGCAAAAGAAACCACAGCCTTTGAAATGGGGGCTTGTAGACAGGGGGAGAGGCTGGAGGAGGGCCACAGATAACACTAAAGACTGGGCCTTCCCCACAAGCCACCCCCCTCACAGTCTTTGGAACAGATTTGGATGAGGGAAGGGTCCAATAAGGTTAATACCCCCACTTTGATCTCTGTCAAGGCAAGAATTAATTTACATTTCAGATGAAAAAGGTTGACAGCATGAAAAGGCATCTTGTTTCTGGTATGTGAATGTGCTGTAATAGATCGGGAATCCTGAAAGGAAGTTCTGAGGAAGCTAAAGGGATAAGCCGCACTGCTGCTTTTACTGGGAAGGAGATGAAAGGAAAACAAATTTCAATATGAGCTGTGCTGTGGAAACATGTAAGCCAAGCGCTTCCTAAATTTCAAGACCACCTCCCTCCTTCCCTCCCTTTGTTTGTTTGTTTGCTTTTAAAAGAGACATATATTTCAACTAGAGGAATTCCTCTGTAAAAAAATCCAACTTTATAAAAATAAAATTCTTCAGGCTTTGAATGTGATGGTGAATGCATTTCTTATGGATGACATGCTGCCTTGAGTAAGCATTTGGCTGTGCTGGTTTCTACAGCGCCAAACAATGTTAGTCCAATAAACCTGGTAGGGAAATGGCCATTTCGGTGATTCCAATCACTCCTTATACTGTACTTTTCAAACACAGAAATATCAATGTAGAGATCAATGTGGGCATGACCCAAAAGCTGAGCACCTTTCAGTCAACTTGATCTCAGTGGGAAAAATGTAAGTACATATTTAACTCCACCCTTGAAATAACTTGGCGTTTCTTAACTTGGGCTACCCTTTGTTTGATATAGAATGACACTGAAGGAACTATGTACAGTACACATGATACGTTAGGCCTGCTGAAAATGAAACACAACATAGCTGCACACACCAGAACAAGATTGTTTCACATGTTATTGGTAGATTGATTTATAACATGTTTTTTCTCCCATGTTTTTCTCTCTAGGTGGCTTACAAGGAAGAAAAAGGAGAGGATAGAAATGCTATTAGAACAAAAAGGGTTCGGTTCAGTTGTTAGGGGCAGATGAAAGACACTTTACATAAATGTTGATGTACCAAACTCCCATTGATCCTATGGCTCTACTCAGTTTTAGCCTAACAACTGAATACAATCTAAAATGTATAAATTCAAGCATATGTAGGACTCTCGCTCTCTTTTACATAGCAAAAAGAACAACAAATTACTCTTTAAGCACTTCAATGTGTAATAGAAGGAATTGCTTTTAACAAGCCACTGGGGAAAGTTACACTTTTGGATGAGGGTTTCCACAGTCCTCATTCAGCATGGCAGAAGCCACACTAGCAGTGAGAGTCTAGGAAGACAGAAAGCGGCCTTACATTGAGTCAGGCCACTGGACCACCAAGCCTAATACTGCTAACTCTGGTAGCAATGGCTCTCCAGGGTTTTATGAAGGATTCTTTCTAGTCCAGCCTGGAAGCCCCCTGGTATTCCCAGGGAATCATCTTCCATTCAAGGACTAAACAAGCTTGACTTTGCTTAGCCTCTCAAATCAGACACAGTTAGGTATGTTCAGGGTGGCATGATGATTTTATGATTCTGAGAACTGGTCTAAACAACTGGTCTAAATAACTTATCCCAAACTTTGATTTGTTCTTAGTATGCCTTCAAGTTGTTTCTGACTTGTGGCAACCTTAAGGAAGACCTATCACAAGGCTTTCTTGGCAAGATTTGTTCAGAGACAGTTTGCTATTGTCTTTCTCTGAGGCTGGGAGAGTTTGACTTGCCCAAGGTCCCTCAGTGGGTTTCTGTGGCTGAGTGAGGATTCGAGCCCTGGTCTCCAGAGTAACAGTCTAATGCCCAAACCACTAAACCACATTGGCTCCCAGCAAGCTTTAATACTGTTTGCATAACAAGCCACTTTCCCTGAACCATCAGTTTGCTCTAATGTGGCTATTGTTTGGACTATCTGTCTATCTATCCATCCATTCATCCAGCACTTACTTACTTACTTACTTACCTAACGTACTTTATTTATTTATTTATTTATTTATTTATTTATTTAAGATGGTGAAACACATATAGTTCAAACCATACAAAATTAAGAGTAAAATAGTATTAAATAACAAAAGAATTAAAAGTAATTAAAATCTTACTTTAAAACCAGTACAACACCAAAAACAGTGCAGCACCATAAAAGGTCTTGTTTTGTTTTATTAAAATCAAGTTTGCTGGAAAAGAAAGGTCTTAAGAAAAACAAAGAAGGAGCCATTCTAACTCTCCAAAGAGTCAGAGTTCCAAGGAGTTGGAGCTGCCACAGAGAAAGCCTTCTCCTGTATTCCCACCAACCATGCCTGTGAAGTTGGTGAGATGGAGAGAAGTGCCTCCCATGCATATATCATGTCATATCTGAGCTACCAGTCACACATAGCTTCAAATCAGTTTGTGTTGCATCCCAGGGAATCCACCAATTCCCAGCAGAACTGGAAGGGGCTGGAAAAGCTCACAGATATTGGTTCAGTATGTTCTTCCACTATTATTTCAGAGGAAGGAACTGGCAAAACTACTTCTGAGTATTCCTTGCCTAAGAAAATCCTATGAAATCCATGAGGTTCACCAGAAGTTGACAGGCAACTTAAAGGTACAAACACAAACACACATCCAGTGCTGAGCAGGAAGAGGAGGAATAACAGAAGCAGTTGCTGTCCAAACAAAAACAACAACAAAGCACATTCTGAGGCAATGTCTGATAGTCAGTTATCCAAACTTTAAAATCAGCTTTAGAAGCAGTGCAGTATGTTTTTCAATGCAGACAGCTAGGAAGTGATAGAAGTGTCAGTCTTTGCAATTCCTTTAGTTTAATATAGAAGAGTCATGTCCCTTCCACAGTAAATCAGAATAGGAAGTCAGAGAATCACATGTACCCAGCAGTGTATGAATTGGCCCATAAGAATTTGTTCAAAATATTTAAAAAAATAAATTCTTGAACTTAATTTTTAATAAGCCTGTCCCAAAACATTCTGCAACCTAAGGTGAAGAAAAAGATTACTCCCTCCTTCTGAACAGACAAGCAGCTGAATCTTACTTTAGCACTGGCAACCAGTAGGGGCTGGTGGCTTCCATGTCAGTGTTTGGTGAACCTGCCTTGGGTTTTAGTAGGAACTTTAAACCAGCAACCCAAGGTACCAGCCCCTATCCCTAAATCAGGTTCAGCACCTTGGCTATTTCCTTTAAAATTCAGACAAAACCCAGAGCAGACTCACTGCCCTACTAACATGAGGACCACCAACCACCGCAGCTGAGAATAGGACAGCCTCCTGCACTGTGGTTGAAGTAAACTAGTGGGCATGGGACAGGCTACTTGGAAGACATGTCTCTGCCCCTGGTACCACTCAGTTCTTGTTGCCTCAGAAAAATGCTTGACTCTGCCTAAAGATAAGTGTGGACACCTTTTTCATTTCTTTTGCAATAGGGACTGTTGGATATTATATAGAAATTTGGTAGTGGATCAAATTTAATATTGCTAGATTAAGCTAAGTAGCAGTAGCATATGCCTCAACAGTATATATCTGAGCTTCTGGTAAATAAACAGGATACATAGATGAAGTAAAAATAAGACTTACTTTATTATTACCAAGAATACATCTAGTTTCTAGAAAAATAAGTAATCAATAGAGAAAACTATACATAGCACAAGAATCCCTAGAGCTGACCCTTATGCATGCAGGTAAGAAATTAAAACATCTTCAGAGGAACAAGCTTGTGGCTGAATCCATGTTGGACAACAGCGGAAAGAAGAAAAACAAAGAGTTGTACAACTGTTAACCTTTAGTACAGTGGGAGGAGATAGGAAGTGACCTCTTCACAGTCACACTGACCAAATGACCATAGACATAATCAATGTAGCTATGAGGAAGGTAACCCCCCCCCCACTTTTCTCCTAATTCTATAGGCACAGGCATAAGTTATACTCCAATAGGAACACCCAATCATTCCTGATATAGCTGGGGTTGACAGTGTAGCCCCAGGGCTACATGTCCCTCCTCTCACCAAAGACTGTTTCTGAGGTTGGCAAGGTTCCCCAAGCAGCCTCATTTATTTATTTATTTATTTGGATTCTCCCCCCT
>CM034701.1:172857745-172877771 GCA_020142125.1 Phrynosoma platyrhinos | reverse complement strand
TCTCTTCCAACTCTATGATTCTATGATTCTATGATTCTATGATTTAATCCCAAGGTCTACCAACTCGAGCTAGACTCAGAACATTGAGGTGAGGATAAGCTGGAAGCAAAATAGTTGGAACGGGGGGGGGGGGGGGAAGAGTCAACCCCTGGAAGAGCTGTACCTATATACCAATAGATATTGACATCTGGATTAGTGCAGATTGGGATACTAATCCAGAACTAAAACTATCCAGTTTTAGTTCCAGGACCTTGTCAATGGCACCCAACAAATATTTTACAATTGAGGAAAAGTGAAGCATAAAAGCAAGTTAGCATAAGTCCAGTTACTACATGTCCAGTCAGGAGAGTTGAGACATTTTCTTTTAGCATCATGTTTCTGTATACTAATTAAAACTATTCTCCGAATAATACAATTATGTAGTCATAATAGCACTATCTACACACAGTGTCACCCGGTGTGTGTGTGGAAGGGACTTCTGGGGGCAGGACTTCTCAGGCAGGACTTCCAGTGGAGTTTCTGGGGTGGGGCTTCTGGGGATGGCACACGCTTCATCTCCCCAAGCTGGCCTGTCCTTTTCCTGATGAGGAAAAGAATGGGACAGCGCATGAGTGACAGAGAGTGTGCAGAAGGAACAGGGCAGCGAGCATGCATGGGAGAAATAGGATTGCACACATGTGCACAGGTGGAATGCAGTGGTGTGCAGGTGGGGGAAATGGAGCTGCATGCGCACACCTGAGGACCAGGGTAGCACACCACATGGGGGAGATAACAGAACAGCAGGTGGGATGGAGCGTGCAGCAGACAAAGCATAGGGGATAGTGCAGGGGGGCTGACTGGGTATCACCCCACTTCTGCGGTGTCACCTGGTATGGTCGCACCCCTTCTGTGACACTACTGTCTACACACAACTGGGAGATAACAACATGGCTGCTTTAGGCCATACTGGACTTTCCTGCATTTTCTGCCCTATTCACACTGTTGCTCAAGCAGTCTCCATTTTTGCCAACCACCCATTGTAATGCATGGTCATCAACAGCCTATGAATCTAAGTAATCAGGCCATGTCACCCAAAGAACTCCCAGATCTCTATGGCCAAATACAGATGTGTGACTGCCTGCTTTTCTCCCTCCCTCCCTCCCTTCACATGGTTCCCCTTTACCTGAAACGTTTCTGAGCTACTCAGGATTTAGGTAATCTATGTATATATGTTCTGAATGTACATTTCAAAGTAACTAGTAAAGTTTTTAGTTATTTATTCTTGAATGCTTCCTGTTTGCCTTACTTTGCTAGTGTCATAAGCTTATTGCACTGTGTTCTCAGAATGTGATGAGAACGTGATGAGAATGGAACAGAACGTATTTTATCGCACAGTATAATCCTCATCGAGTTCCCATTCTGTGCTCTGACAGTCCCTAGCCCGTTCCAGCAGGAGAATTGTAAAAATGTGTCCTCAGTCAGCAAGAACGCTTTCAGACCGTTCCAGATGATGTGTGTACGATAATCCTACCCGCTCTTAATCTGTCCTTGTGTTCTGATTGGCTAAAACAACCTCCTCCCCTCCCATCCTAGAATATCCACACACTCAACTCAACTCTTCTGGTGTTGATGCAAGGAAGGTGCCACAGGCAATTAAATTTTTATTTTTTATTTTTTGTAGATTGAATTGTGTTGTGTTTTCAAGAAAAAACAATGAATGCTTGCTACCTAAACTTCTCGGTAGCATTCTTTCCAATGCAGACATAGGGATTTTCACAACAGTGAGCATGCGCCAATGAGAGATGGCTGAGGAACTGCTATAGCGCTGGTACTGGTACAACAGTAAATGCTGTGCGATAATATGTGTTCTCATAACGTTACTATCGCGTTATCAATAGTCTAATGCGGTAATACCCGTTCTGATATCATTATGTTCCAGGGACTCAATGGGAACGTTACAGGTACTAGTGCGATAAGCTTATCAGTCTCAGAGGGATATGCTAGAGATTCCTTGAACTCAAAGATCTCTGGTGCAGACACAAACATGGACAACATGAATCCTCCATACATTAATTTTGAGTGAGGGCATTAATTTTTTTAAGTGTTTTCAAATATTAACAAGATACTAAATGGTTTACTATTGATTTAAAAAAGAGAAAGCTTTAAAACAGTTAAAATTAAACAACCTTACTCTACATTTTCTTCATAAGGAAATGTAAAGTATCACACCTAAAAGCCTTCTAAAACCCAGTCAGATCTACTGTAGTGGAATCTCCCCCACATTATCAGGAACACAAGAGATACAGTGCAGGGAGTCACAGAGTTGAGTTTCAAAGTTTAAAACAAATCTTAAAATGTTTAACTTTACTAAGAAAAGCCTGACTACTGCCTAATTAGCACTTGGTAGGGAGAACAATGCCATAATTAAAACAAACTGTGTGGTTAGAAGATAAAACAAGTAAAACAAACACCAGAATATACCTAACACTGCTACTCATAACACCATCTCAGTCATGATGTCCTCTGCTAGAGATTCAGCTCTCTGAACTCTGATGAAGGAGCAGACCTCTTAATAGAACTCATCTTCATCTTTTCCCCCCATAAAGGGGCTAGCACCCCATTAATCTACCCATAATCCAACAATGCTGACTGATCAGGGAGAGCCAGCTATTTAGACAAATTCTGGCAAGTTGCTGTTCTTGTTGACCAAGAGAACAGCATGACTATGACACAATCTCCTGTTTTTCTTTTGCATCCTCTGTTTCCAAAGCTCTATTGTCATGCTGTTCACTTTGCCTGGAAGGACCTCCATTCTTCAATAAGCCACCTAGCCTCCCTGGTCTGCCTTTATAATCCTTGTCTTAAAACCAGTCCTCCAAGCCACTAGGAGGATCCACTGATGGACCCAGTTTCCCCCATTGCTATAATGCTACCATTTGTGTTCTGTTGGGCTCACTGGTCATTGGCATCAAATCTATGAAAATCACTAGGATTCCAGGAATGGCTTGAGTGGATTGCTTTAGGGAAGGCAGCTGGGAGAAGCAAAAAGCACACATGGACACTTCTACAGATACTTGTGTGTACAGTGGAAGTAAGGCTACTATATACTTCCTACAGAGTAGAATTATGCCCACTCTGTGTACACTTGAGTGGACATAAACTCACTGAACTCAATGGGATTTACCATTTGGTACACATGTCTAGAGAACCAGTGTGGCATAGACTGCAAGACTAAGAGAGCTGTACGTCCAAATCTTCATGAAGCTGACTGTGAGGTCTTGGATCATTCACAATCTTACAACCTAACCTACTATGCAAGGTGTTGTAAAGTAAAAAATGTGGTGGAAGAGGTTGGAACACTTCATGCCACCTTGAGCTCCTTGGAAGAAAGGTGAAGATATAAAAGTAATAAATAAATAGAATTTCACCCTGCACATTTGCTGGTAACCAGTTGTTTTGTTTTCATTTTAAGATTTCCCACATCATCACTGAGGTTCAGCTACCCATTTCTTCCTTCACATTAATGGTACATCTTCCCTCTTCCCCTTTTTGGCTGTGTGCTCTGGATGGTCCTATGGCAGGAATCCCATTGGAGATTTGTTACAATAACTAGGCAATTGCACCCCTGGGGGGGGCACACCTGGTGACACCACAGAAGGGGGGTGACACCTAGTTGGCCTGCCACCCCTGTGGGTACTGCCTAGGCCTGTGTGGGTGATTTTCATGCCAACACGGCTCTCCTCTGGCTGTGTGGGTGCTCTTTTGACCCACACTGGTGCCCTTCTGGCTGTGTGGAGGAGGTCACAGCAAGGACAGCCAGGGAGTGCTTTCCCATCTCCTTGCTACTGCTGCTTCCTTGCTGCCGCTTCCTTGTCCCCTGAGGAGAAAGGGGCAGAAGCAAGGACGGTGGCCATGGCAAGGAGGGGAGGGTGTGTGATGTATGTTTGTCCTGAGTGTCCCACGCCTCCTTGAGGAAACCCCACCTCTGAAGCTCCCACCCCCTACACTGGGTGACACCGGGGCCAGGGATGCAGCTGTAACTAGGGAGTATTCTACCATAACTAGTGCTTCCAAAATTGCACAAAAGGATATTTAGTACCTCCTTGCACAACAATTTTGTCATGCTGTTCAGTGCTGCTTTATCTTTGGCTCAAACAGCCATTGATTGGCCTGGGTGGCACATCAGGAGAACTCCTTCATGTTGCCATCCAGTGGGTCACATTTGCTTTTCTCGACCTCAAATAAGTATACTTGCAGAAATTTATCTCAGCCTATATCATACTTAGGATGCATTGCTCTGCCCATTTAATTTGGGAGTAAGCCCAACTAAAATGATTGGAACTTACATTGGAGGAGACACTTATGGGATTGTATTATTCAGCTGGTTCACAAATGAACTACTCCATTGGGGTTCCTGGCAACTCTATGACTGAATGGATAATGGAAAAAGATTGCGTGAGAGGTGAAATGCACATGAAGTGACCAGATCTCTCAGCACTTGTGTTTAATAACAGCCACGGCATGGAAGCTCTCTTTCTTAGCAGGTCAGTGATGCTGGAAGAACAGGTGTGTTTCTCCTATGGCTGAAACAGCTGCTAGTTTTTGTATATAGCTTGCTATTTTGCCCATCATGCAGGGCTAAGTGTTGCTGCTGAAAGAGAGGAGAATTTGGTCTGGAAACACCAGAACAACATTTTAAAGGTTTATTTAAAATATGACTTAACTATTCTTAATTGAAGAGACTGCAGTGCCATGTATAAAAGCATCAACAAAACTATTCATAGTAATATAATTTATTTTGCACAAATGCTTCTTCTTCTCAGATTCTGCTTTATTATAAAAAAGATGCATCCTCTCCTTCATCAGCCTTCTAAAACCTGGTACTCTCAAGTATATTGGTCTACAACAAGGAATGCTGAACTACAACTCCCAGGAGCCCACTATCCCTGTAGCTGGCACCAGCTGGGGCAAGGCATCACTGGGGGGGGGGTGCAGACTGTACTGGGTGACACTCCAGAGGAGGGGTGACACCTAGTTGGGCCCTCCTCCCCCTTCGATGAAAGAGGGGCAAATGCATGCGCTTCCCAGCTGCTCCATCACCAAGCTTTCTCTCCGGGAACAAAGCCCAGTGATGCAGGAGCAGGAGGGGCAGACGTGTGCCCTTCCTTAGTGACACCCTACACACTGAGTGACACCCTAGTGAATGACACCACTGGCTGAGGGGAGGCATTCCTGCATTAATCAACATACCAAATAAATTCTTCCTCCAAGATTCTTCTCCAGCTGCCCTAAGTTGCTGGAGAATAGGCAGCGGACTCCTGTAGAGAGGGCCTTTTCATTAGTGGCACCCAAAACAAATTTTCCTAATAGCTCTTTCTGCTATCTTTTATGTATCATGTAAAGTCATTTTGTCTTGTCTTTATTGCGCTTCAACTAGTACTGGATTCTTTTCCCCATCAGCTGGTTTAATGGTTTGCTGCCTTATATTTGCTTTACAGTAGAGTCCTATGCAATACATTTCTACTCAAAAATAGGTCCCAGTGAGTTCATTGGGGCATATTCCACAGAGGTAAGGAGTATAGAGGACTGCAGCCTTATTTATTTATTTACTAATTTTTTATTGGTTTTGTGTACTTAGGTCTCTTTGATTTTAAGCTGGAGGAAGGGTTTGTTGTTGTTTTTTGCAAGAGGCAGATGGATTTTTTTAAGCTGTAAATAAATAAATTTGGCTGAGAGAGAAGCGACGTACTGAAAGTAGAGGCAAGTTTGTATTAGTCCCCCAGGATACATAGTTAAACATCTCTTATTAACTTGTATCCTTTTTTTAAATTAATTTTTTATTAAGAAAGTTTTATAGATCCATGTCCAACTGTAGAGTAAACCCATTAAATCATAGGGAACTTGATAATTCAACACTTATGTAAGTTTTATTTATACCCTAGTTGGACTTGGGCCTTAAATAAATTGCTGCAATTTATTTAAGCTATTTTTAATTTGTCCTATGGCACAAGTGCTCTCAGAGTATCTAACATAACCAAATTATCTCTCCCATCCCTTTTATACCCCTATGAGATGAGTTACAGCAAGAGATGGTTAATGTCCCAAGATCACCCAGTAAGCTTAATGACTGAGTGGGGATCTGAACTAGGGTTCCCTAATTCAAGTCCAGCACTACACCACACTGGCTTTCTTAATATAAGTCACTCCCAAACAATGTGCTACCCAGCCATCTAACAGAAACTACTGGGGTTGGGTATTAGTTCTTCTTTCTGAAGCAGAATTTAGGTTCACACTGATATGTTTTTCCCCTTTTATAGATCTAAATTAGCTAACAGATAAAGAAAATTTTCAGTTTTAAAAGGAAATAATCTTTAGAGGAATTAACCCCACCCCAGCACTCAAAAGCAGAGCTTTGGAAGTAATGTGTTACAAGCAGTCACCTGTAACACATTATTTTTAGGGGTAACAAGGGATACGTGCTTAGATTTGGGAGGTGATATAACAATGAGATATAACTCTCACCATGGCACTACCTTTCCATGGTGGTGGGATTGCATGCTCCTGTGAGGCAAGAGGCCATGGTGACAGCAGCAGTGCTGCTGGTAGGGTTGCCCAGGTCAGAGAGCCTTTTGCTAAGGGGCCAGCTATGTGCCAAACAGCTACTGAGAAGTAGCAGTAGTGTGTGTGTGCGGGGGCAGGGGGGACCCTAGCAAAGGATCCCTTAGAGCCAATGGCAGTGGCACCTTAGCTAACACTTGTTAGTATTGTGTAGAAGGAGACACGGCAAACCACTTTCAAATGTCTTTTGCTCTGAAAACCCTATAATGAAACAATACAAAATGAAACAAGAGATAGTATCAGAAGATGAAATTCCTAGGTCAGAAGGCACTCAATGAGCTACTGCAGTACAGAAGAAGACAACTGCAAGTAGCTCTGTGGCTAATGATACAACTGGACTCAAGCTGAAAGGATGTGCAGCTGCTGACATGGTCAGAGGTGGTGGTGGTGGGAAATCCAAGGCTGAAGAACACATATTATAAAAACATGGAAGCTTATCGCACCACTAAATAAAACATCTTACTTCTCCTGAATTCAGTTTTAATTCAGGCAGCATCCAGATATTATTGCAGGGATTTTGCTGCCAGATCTGCCAGCCCTGGTCCCAGGAGTGCTCTGGCAGCCAATTTTTTTAAGTCAGAAAACTCCTGGTTTCGAAAAGAGGCACGCAGAGCACCCCTGGGACACAACTCGACCCTGGTGGTGGATTTGGCAGCAAAATCCCTGTGATAGTATCTGGATGCTGTCTGAATTAAAATTGAATTTGGGAGAGGTAAGAAATTTTATTTTAGTGGTGTGATAAGCTCCATGGAATGTGAGAAACATGAATCAGGTGACACTAGACATAGTAAAACAAGAAATGAAATGTATAAGCATTGTAGTACTTGGGAAGAGTGAGCTAAAGTGGACAGAAATGGGACATTCTGGGTTAGATTATTACATAGTATTTTATTCAGGAAAATGAAAATCTAAGAAGAAATGGGATGGCATTAATAGTGAGGAGAAATGTAACAAAAGCAGTGAAAGGATATAGTGCAAAGTGTAACTAAATCATACCAATAAGACTTCAGAGAAAACCCATCAATGTAACCATAATCCAAGTTTATGCTTCAACTACAGAGGCAGAAGAAGAAAAAACTGAAGGATTCTATGCAGTCCAGGAGGAAATTGATCACACACCAAAACAGGATGCAATTGGAATGCAAAAGTAGAAAACAAAGCAGAATCAAAAATTGTAAAAAAATTTGGTCTAGGTTCAAGAAATGAAACAAGAGAGTGAATGCTTGAATTTTGCAAGACCAATGATTTGTTCACTGCAAACACATTCTTCAAGCAACCAAAGAGGCAACTATATACATGGACATCACCTGATGGCCAGTATAGAAATCAAAAACAATTGAAAGGCAAAGATGAAGATGCTCCAATATCTTTGCAAAAACAAGACCAGGAGAAGATTGTGGCACAGACCATGAACTGCTAATATTAAAATTAGAGTAAGGCTAAAGAAGAATACTAAATAAAAATTGGGCCAAAATGAAGAACAGGCTGCAGACAAAAAGAGAAACTTCAATGGATGACAGACTCTTCAAGCAATTAAGGAATGATAAGAAGCAAAAGTAAAAAGTGACAGAAATAGGGTCAGGACCGTGAATACAACTGTTCAATGACTTGTGTGAAGGAACAAAAAGAACTTTAGTAATAATCAATACAGAGTAACAGAAAATGACAACAACAAAAAGGAAGAATAAGAGACCTCTTCCACAAGAACTGAGAAATCAAAGGGAAATTAACACCAAGAGTGGGAATGCTAAACAGTCAGTGGGGGAATACATTACATGACCAAGTACAAATAAAATGATAGTGAAAACAATACAGAGAAGAACTATATAAAAGACAAATTCATTCAAGAACAGGAACATTCAAGGAAGAACAATTTGAAGATGAACCTGCAATCTTAAAAAGGGAAGTGGAAAATGCACTTAGAGCACTTGGGACAAATAAATCACCAGGAACAGATGGCATACCAATAGAGTGGCTTCAAGTGACAGAGACGGAATCTACTCTGATTCTGACTAAAATCTGTCAACAAATATGGAGCACAAAAGACTGGCCCACAGATTGGAAACACTCAATATACATTCCAGTCTCAAGAAAAAGGACACCAGGGATGGCAGTAGCCATAAGATCATTGCAGTAATCTCTTATGCAAGGAAACTAGCACTCAAAATTCTACCAAAAACTTTTACCATATATGGGGCAAGCAATGTCATATGTTGAAGCTGTGTTCAGAAAAGGAAAAGGCACTAAGCATCATATTGCAAACACATGTAGGATAATGGAGCACTCTTAACAATTTCAGAAGAAAATCAGCCTGAGATTTATACAGTAAGCCCTTGGTATCTGCTGGGATTTGGTTCTACCCCCCCCCCATACCAAAATTAATGGATGCACAAGTCTCATTACAATGGGATGGTAAAATGCCATCCCTTATATAAAATGCCAAATTCAAGATTTGATTTTTGGAATGTATATTGTTGGGTTTTTAAAAAAATATTTTCAAGCCGTGGATTGCTGAATCTATGGATAAAAATCTGTGGATATAGAGGGCCAACTGTAGATTATATAGCAAAGCCTTTGATTGTGTAGATCATGAAAAACTATGGCTCATTCTTAAAGAAATGGGTGTGCCACATTTGAATGTCCTGATGTATAGCCTGTACTCAGGACAAGAGGCTACTGTAAGGACAGAATATAGAGGAACAGGATTGTTTTCAATTGGCAAGGGAGTCAGGCAAGGCTGTATTTTATTATGCTCTGTGTTTAACTTGTATGTTGAACATATTATACATAAAGCAGGCTAAAACTCAGAAGAAACAGGTGTAAAAATTGGAGGAAAGAATATCAACAATTTAAGATATGCAGATGACACCATATTACTTGCAGAAAATAACAAAGACTGAACAATTACTGAAGTCAATGAAGAAAGTACAAAGGCAGGTTTAGAGTGGACCATTAAGAAAACAAAAATTATGAGCACAGTTTATTTATATAACTTTAAAGAAGACATGAAGATATTGAAATAGTTCAAGATTTTCCATAGCTTGGCTCAGTCATTCATCAGAACAGAGACTCCAGTCAAGAAATAAAATTTTAAAAAACCTAGGACTTTGAAGGAAATAAACAAGATCCCGAAGTATAAAGATATATCACTGAATATACTGAAGTTAGGATTACCCATGCCATTGTATTTCCCATTTCTATGTATGGTTGTGAAAGCTGGACAGTGAAGAAAGTTGATAAGAAGAAAATCAACTTGTTTGAAATGTGGTGCCAGAGAAGAGTTCTACGGATATCATGGACAGCTAAAAAGACAAATAAATGGGTCCTAGAGCAAATCAAGCCTGAACTCTCCCTAGAAACCAAGATGACTAAACTGAGACTGTGCTACTTTGGCCATGTCATAAGAAGATGGATTGATTCAATCAAGGAAACTTTGGCTCTGAGTCTGCAAAACCTGAACTGAGGTATAAGTCAACTTGATGGCAGTTAACAACAACAAAATGACATTACCGGTAAATGTTTTGAGAAATGGTTCCTTCCTGTTTCTAAAGTGTTAGATTTTTTGGGGGGGAGGTTAGTTTTGTGGGATTTTTGTCAATTTTAAAGAGTTAAAAGTTAAAAATGTTTTAAAAGTGATAAATAAAGTAAGAAAAATGAAAGTTACTTTCTCCAATAGCAATGGAGACACTAGCATTTTTTTAAAAATTAAGTGACATTTTAAAGCTCTGCTAGAAAGTGCCCAACCTGGAAGACTTCATATAGTTCACTACTGCTGCTTCTCAGTTTTAAGCTTTTGCAAAAGTTCAAAAAGAAGAAGAAGAAAGCTAGACCAACTAGCAGGAAAATAGACAGTGAGCATTGTGAAGAGCACTGACCTTTGGCGCTTGCTGTGTGGTGAAGGGGCACTGAAGGTGGACCTTGTCAAAACAAAGTACAAAATCAGAGCACTACACTACCACCTTTGTCCTCATGCAAAACTCTACAATGAGAGATTAAAATATAACACAAGCGTGGAGGTTAATATTTCAGACATGGGGGTGTTTGGAACTACACAAACACAGTGCTATGATCCCACTTGAACAGTCAAAGTTCCATCCTGTCGAATCCTGGGATTTGCAGTTTAATGGGCCTTTGGAATGCCTGGGCAGGGATCTGTTCTGGGGCCTCTGACCAAACCGCCAATCCCAGGATTGCATAAGATGTTGTCACAGCAGTTCAAATAGAATTGTAGTGCTATAATTGTATAGTGTGAAAGGATCCATGGGTACAAGAGGGTTTCAGACACACACCCCATGATGAAAGAATGCAGACGGGGAAGTGTTGTGCGTCCACAAGAACTGGCCCCATACCTTTGTTGCCACCCCTGACAGCCACACTCCCCCTTGTAGACATGACCTGCGGCCACACCTTCAACATGCACCAGAAGAGTTGCTGTATGCACATCCATGTGTCTGTACTGAGTGCCTCCACATGGGAAGGACCCTGCTTGGGCTGGGCTGGGCTGGGCAAGTTTCTCACATGTCCCAAGTTGTATGTCTAAAGTCATTTTTGCTACATTCAAATTATGAGTGGCCAAATCTATGTTTTATTTATTTTACCTGCTCATTTGAATTCTGGAAAATTTTGATCAACCCAGTTTGAAACAAAATTCTCACTCAATCCTCCTCTGAACACAAAGAAAGAGGGAGTGGGAAGGCAGGACTATGAAACACCTCCCTCCTTCATTCTTTCAAAATGTTGGTGGGAATCATAGAAGCCCCGTGTTGTACTACTGAGTACCATAAGTACCATGCTAAAAGGTAAAGGTAAAGGTAAAGGTAAATGTATTCCCCATTGATAAGGAGGTGGTCAAGTCGTGTCCAACCATAGAGGGTGGTGCTCATCTCTTTTACTAAGCCGAAGAGCCAGCTTTGTCAGACACTACTCTGTGATCCTGTGGCCAGCATGATTGTACAGAATGCTGTTTACCTTCCCACTGAAGTGGTCCCTATTTATCTACTTGCATTTGCATGCTTTCAAACTGCTAGGCTGGCAGAAGCTGGGACTAATGATGGGAACTCACCCCTTCATGCAACACCCAGGCCTCGAACAGCCAACCTGCCGATCTTGCAACCAACAGAGTCAGTGTCTTAAGCATCCCATGCTAAGAGATTGCAATAATCCCTATTTGTTATAGATGGATGGATAGATAGAGATAGATAGATAGATAGAGATAGATAGATAGATAGATATAAAATATGTATAATAGGGATTATTTCAGTCTCTGTGTTTCTGTCCCTCTCTAGTTCAAAATAATGTTTAAAAACCATGCCAGAGAAAAAGCAAAACAGAGACTTCTGGAAAGTCTTGGTAATCCCTGTGCCCTCCCAGCCCAAGGACCTGTAGTGTGGGGTTTCCCTGCTGGAAATCTTGAGGGAATATCCAGGGAGGAGCAATGAAGCCACACCCACACAGCACTCACTATTCTGCCCAAATTGCAACAAAGCATGATGACAGTTTCACATCATAAATGGTTGTCAGATCAAAGCAAGATATGGGGGGGGGTCATTAAGAGATTATTTCAAGTGGGAACAGAATCAAATTCCAAATGAGTCCAAAGTGGTACAGCATGGGACCTCAGCAGGAGAGCCATGACATCATGTGATAAGGTTCAGACAAAGATGAGGTTAACACAGTGGGATTGTATTATAACAGTTTCATGTGATAAGCTCCCAGGAAACACATACAAAAGTCATTCAGCAGAAAGGCTGAGCTGCCAGCATTTGACTAGGTTTGCTGCTTCCAGAAGGAAAACATCTGGCTACTGTTTATTGAAAGAAACACTTGAAAGTGAGGCAAAAAGAAAATGTGAGCCTGTGGAAGAGGTCACAAAAAAAAAGTGCTTACAAAAGTGAATGTATTGTCCATCCTGATGCACTGCAGCAATTTAACACTTCAATATCCAGCCATACACACATATATATGACAGCAGAATTATTAATTATTCTGTTGGAACATGTTAATCCTGAGCTGCTATAAATAGGGTAGCTCTCGAATTTTTAAGACTCTTTAATTTTTTTAGAATAGGATTTGTAATAAAATCATTTTTAATTCAATAAATGCATGCTATCACAACACTTTATGATTTCAGTGATTTCCTAAGATGTAAACGCGATTCTCAGTCTAAAAATAGCAATACCTAATGTCCATATTTTCCAGCTTTAATGTCGCAAAAATTTTCATATATTGTATTCATAGTCAAATGAACAGTTTATATGAATTATTTTGTATCTTGGACAGACGAAAAAAACTTCATTGATTCATAAACTCAGGTAGCAATAACATAAGCCATATGTAATTAATGATATATAATAAATTTACGCCTGGACCCAATACTGTCATTCTACTGTTGGAAGTGCATCTCTCAAGCAGTGGGGAAGGGTCAATCCTCCCCCACTCCCCCACCTGCACTTTCAAAATTTCTCCAGGAGGCTCAGAAACGATTAGGAGCAGATTTTTGGACATCATAGAAGACTGTGTATTGTGTAGAGGAGAAAGTCCTGCTCCTAGAAAACATGTCCTCTAACACACACTATCCAATGTGGAGCACTGACATATTTTTTTCCTAATATGCCAGAGACCAGTGCTATATTTGTGCCCATTGGCTACAACTTTTTCTTTCCTGGAAACTCATGAAGGACTGACAGCCTATAGCTCACCAACTAGCACAGTCCACATACCATCATTTTTAACAGACCCGCTCTGATGCAAAGTTGATGTTAACCTCCTAACTGGAATCCTATGCGCACTTACCTGGAAGTAAGCCCACTGAATTTGATGGGATTTACCTCTGAGTAGAAGACTGAACTATTGTGCTGTTTCTGGAAAGTAACTGCACCAAATTCAGTGGGACTTTTAAATATATAAGACAGCATTGTCATATGCTGCTCTTCAGTCCAACAGGGACTGACACGAAAAGTACAAAACAGTAAAACCAGCATAACCAAATTAACAAAAACAAATCACAGTGAAAATGAGCAGTTAAAAGCAAATTTTATTTTTTAAAAATGCTTAAAACTGCTTTTTGAAAAACTCACCATTAATCTTTGCATAGCACCAAAAGATAGTAAATCATGCAGCTAAAAAGCATATAGATAAAGGTGAGCCACCATCTTAAGAAATCATCATTTGAGCTGCAGGGAGTGTTTCACAATGAAATGGGAGAAAGTCACTGAAGATCAAACACTCTTCTATCATTGATGGAATACTAGCAATATATTTCACAGTGCAACAGTATGAACAATGACTTGCTGGTGCTTTCTGCACGCAACTGAAAAGAATCCTTGGTCTGACCTATAAAGCCCTTCAGGCCCAACATAGCTATGGGTTTATTTCCTTTGCCATGTGCCACTGCAAAACAACATGTCAAAATGTGGCAGCAGTACTGTCAGAGGGAGATTCATCTCTTCCGCACTTTATCCTCACAACAATACTGAGAGGTTGACCAGGCAGAGAAAGAATGGCTGGCCTAAGGTAAGTTTTATGGTTCAGTGGTGAACTGGCCCTAGATCTAAATTTCCAGTCCCACACTCTGTCCAATAAAGCACTCTCTACTTTTCTGCTATTGGAAGCAGAGGACAAAAGACTGGGGGAGCAATGGGTGGGAATAGCTCTTGCCACCCATCCTATTAGCGTACATCAAGAGAACTGCTCATTCTTCAGTCTGCTACTTTGCAGCCTGGCTTCCCCCATCTAGCCACTTTGTGCATGGAGCAGATTTCTTGGATTCTTCTCTGTTGTTTGTAAGATCCCCATAGCTCTTAACTGTACAGATCACAGCCATCTCAGTGAGATCGTATGAACAATATCCACCAACTGTGAGTCACTACATCAGCTTTCCCTTATCAAAGTCCCTCTAAATATTGCAGTTCCCATTATCTTTGACTACTGGCCATGCTGGTTTGGGCTGATCAGCATTTTAGGCCAAAAAACATCTGGAGGGAGTCAAATCAGGGAAAACTATAATAAATGATGGGAAACAACAGGTCGCACAAATCAATCCTGAGCTTGTGCAGAGGCCTTGTGACAGCCCATGGACTATAATAATAAAGAAAAAAACAGATATAATCCTAGACTTGGTTAAATTATATTTAATCAAATTCACTGATGTCCCACATCTGTAGGCCAGTAAAGTTCACAACTGTTTCTTTGCCCATCTGTGTTTTAGGGCTGCTCTTTGTTCACAAAGTATTGGCAACATGGCAAAACACAATTAGTTTTTTACAAGCTTTTATCATATGGGAGAGATATGTAAAAGCAAGAAAAAGCCCTTCTGATTTCTAAGGCAAGGACTTTAGCCTTTCAATTAGTTCAGTTCTTGGAAAATGCATATTTTGAATTATCTGTTAATAGAGACAGTATCATTGTAATAGCTTTTGTTACTGATCTGTTATTCTGAAAAAAAAGGTTGTCTCCAGTTATCTTTTAGTGGGGGAAGTATGCAACCTCCCCAAAACCTCCATTCCATTTTATTATGAGATGAATTTATAAATTATAAATAGCTTTGGAGTCTTTTCCTTCATGGAAATAAAGGGGGATGAGGGAAAGAGCATAAACTTAACTGGAAGCATATTACATTTAAGTGGATAAATATGATACGTATCAGACGTATTTCATACTGAAATCCAAGAGGCATGGGGGGGGGAGTCTTTCTGAAAGCACAGTTAGTGGAAGAAGATGCTGTCAAAATTAACAACAAAATGACAGTTGTATGATATAACCAGGTTTGCCAGGAACCCCTCAGAATGAGAGATAAATGCTCTCTGGAGAGCCATGCTGGCTGCAAAAGCCAAGAGAAAAGATCAGGCCCAAGAGTACAGGAACACATGAACACAATGTAGGCTGAATCAGAGCACTAGTCCAACTAATTCAGTATTGTTGATACTGACTGACAACAGTGGCTTTCCAGGGTTTCAGTCTGAAGTCTTTCCTCAGCCCTATCTGGAGATGTGGGGGGCTGGATCTGGCACCTTCTACAGGCAATGCATGTGCTTGACCACTGAGCAACGGTCCTCTTCCCCCAAGGTCCTTCTTGGAACCAATGCTAATGAAGAGTGAGGGGGAATAGAAAAAAAATTAAGAACAACAAGAGCACAATAAGGTGGAATTTCTTTCCACAGGAAGCTAAGCTGCCAACTTTCTATGCTCCTTTCTCCAGCAGGTAAAGACCTTTTTATTTAGACAGCCATTTGATGATTAACTGCTCGCAGAAGGGTCTTTTTTAAAGGGGGGAGTACAGTATTTTTATCCTTATTGTTATGTTTTGGAAGGATTTGATACTTTCAAAATTAATGGTGTTTTTATAGGATAGCTTGTTTAATTGAGTTTTAATTTTTTGTTATCATCAGCTTTTTAGATCTGTCTTGGTTCAAACTTGGGTCCCATGCTGGGATGTAGATAAAATGCAATAAAATAATAAATAATAATAAATAATAAAACAGCAAAAGGAGAAAGGCAAATTCTTTAACAGCAATTCTTTTTATTTTGTAAATTGACTTGTGGCCTGCTTTAGGGAGGAAGGTGCTGTACAAGTACAGCAATAGACTAGAATATCATAGAACAAAAACTCTTTTTCAGACACAGTGAGAAATATTACTGCTTTATACAGATTATGCCTCCTTTTTAGGAGGTTATTACTACAAATTTGTATAAAGGTTAAATGTAGAAGACATACCCCTTCATTTAATCTGAAGAACTACCTCCTTCCGCACTACTTGCATGATCTACCAATGCAAATAAACAACAAGTTCAGAAAGCAGTATGATCTCATATTAAGTTTTGTTCTTCTTTTGAAAAAAATATTGTTTATTGCTGCTTCAGTTCTGCCCCTTTTGCAACCCAATTTCCACTCTTACAGGAATAAGCCAATTAGCCTGACATCTGAGTAGGCAAGTATAAATTTACTCAGTAAATCCTACTGAAATGTCAGTGCTGAAAAATACTTTCTTAAAAAAAACACCAAAAAAACACACCAAACTATCCTGGGCAATATTTTAGAAATGAACTTTGTGGAAACCATCCTACTATATTTGTCCCTTTTGAAAATCATTCTTTGCTCTGTGACAGCACCACCTAGTGGAACTTGCTTGCAAAGCATAAAACTATGGTGAGAGACACTATATATAAGCTCACCAACCAAGAATAGAACAATATTAATCCAAGGAGGCAAGAAAAACAATGTGACACAGTGGTTTGAGTGTAGGACTCTAGAGATCAGGGCTCGATTTCCAGCTCAACCATGAAACCCCCTGGGTGATCTTGGGCAAGATCACTTCTCAGCCTCAGCGGAATGCAATGGCAAAACATCTGTGAACAAATCTTGCCAAGAAAACCACATGATAGGGTTGCCTTAGGGTGCCCTTACTTTGGAAACGACTTGAAGGTACACAATACACATCCACACAATACTGTGTATGCTTTTGCATTGCACTTTTCATTTACAAGGCCCTCTATCTGGTTTCAAAGCTGTGAGTACAACTGGTGCAATTAATTGGACCACAATTAATAGATTATGAGTTTAATTAATTTTATACTATATCTATCCCAGTTTTCTCTATTATACATCTATAATCAAGGGAGTTGCTTTTTGCACTGCCATTCCTGTGCTGAGCTGGGGTTAGGCTAGATGTCTGACAAAACCTATTTCCAGCTCTAGAGGTCTAATGCAATCAGTAACAATGAAGTAACAACTAATGAGATCAAAATCTGTCATAAGGTTCAGTAACTAAAACCACAGCAGCAGCAGTAAAATCTTCAAGAAAAATAATATTCCAGAAAAGATGCTGAAATAAAAGTGTCCTTACCGTACATTTGTCAGACAGCTTTAGCAGAGACACATGTACATCTCTTCTGAAGCTACTGGAGAGCTGAGATACCATTTCAAAAAAGCTGTCTTTCTAGTGCATGTCCATCATATCTCTGATACAAAAGTGGAACATGAGGACACCAAAATTACTTTATACAAAGTAATTATCAGTGCAGTGCTGTCTGTACTGACAAGTAATAACTCTCCAGCATTTCAGAGTCTTTCCCAGTTCTACTTGGAGCTGACAAGGATGGTACACTGATTCTGATTCTGAAACTGTAGTCTAAAAGAAAGAAAGATCATTTCCAAGCTCTGCCTCTAATTCAGACAGCTGAGATGCACTGCAAGGCACTTTGAAGAAATTTCAAGTGGACTTGGCCCTTTGTATCTGCTCAGATTTGATTCCAGGACCCTCCGTGGATACCAAGTCCCATTATATTTTATGGCGTAGTAAAATGGTATCCCTTATTAAAAAAATGGCAAAAGTCAGATTTGCTTTTTGAAATTTATACTTTTTTAAAAAAAAAATCATGCTGTGGATGGTTGTATCTATGCATAAAGAATCCATGGATATGGAGGGCCAAATATAAAAATGATTCCCAAAAATTCTCCTGCAGACTTTCCCTTTTCCCTTATAGCATTCCCCATTCTGTATTTCAATTATTTGTGACCAGTTGTGTGTGTGTGTGCCTCCAAGTCACCTGTAGACTTATGGGAACCCCATGAATTTCAAAATGTTTTCTTAGGCAAGGGATGTTCAGGGGTTGTTTAGCAGTTCCTTCCTCTGAAATATAACCCACAGCACCTGGAATTCCTTGGCAGTCTCTCATCCAAGTACTAACCATAGCTGGCTCTGTTTAGCTTCCAAGATCAGATGGGATCTGGTGTCTTTAGAGTAATTAGGCCTTGTGGCTGACTGACTATAAAATATTCTAAATATTCTCAAAATGGTAAACTATGTCCTTTGTTGAAATGAGCATGCTTTTCAGCTTTTTAAAAAATACAAGATGACAAGCAAGAGTTCACCAGCAAGAAGATCAAACCTAGGCTGCACAAAGCAGCGAAATCAACAGTCTATATGTCAGGAAGTCAATTTATTGTAGAAAGAAGTAGTAGCAAGCCCAACATCTTTCAGGCTATAGCCAGTTGGGGAGAAGCTAACTTTAAACAAAGAAACAAGACTCAAATGATCAGTGCAATTACACATAATGCAGAGCTCCAACACCTCCACTGTTTTCTCAGAGTTCTAATGTACATGTCATGATGTAACTGGAATTCGTGGGACTCTCTTCTTCATTTTATTCCATTTTTCTCTACATTTTTTCTGCAACAAGTGTGCTTTCCACTTAGTGATTGACAGTCCTTTTCCTGCTTCACACCATAGAAAGCTCTTCAGATTAATAATGCTTTATAAAACATTTGGTAATTTTTTTATTTTAAAAAGCCACCTTTAAGTCACATTTGCAACAGCAGTCCATAAAGTCTAGCTAAGAAATGATATATAGAGTAAAATGTAAAAAGCCGTGTCGGTTATAAGAAGCATCCAAAATCTCTATTTGTTCAATACCATTATTAGTCCAATTAACATCTGTCCTATTTGCACTGACAATTCCACCTCTAAGCTTTTATCCATGACATATATAGCTTGAGAAATCTAAGGCTTTGTTTGGACAATGTTCTCCCCTATCATCTCCTAGAACTGGCCCAGGATGTTTTGATGGTCTGATGTGAAAGTCAGGATAGCATTCCTGTCATTCCACATAGACAAGCAAACTAAACCAGAAGCTGAAGACAATTACAGCAAATCTTCTGTTTTACTTGAGAGTAGCAGGTAACTTAGAAAGTGCAGGATACATCACTAGGGACATTGATCTGTCCTCCCAACATCTCACAGCTACTCCACTGCCCAGAGCAACTGCTGTCTAGGGCAGGGGTAAGCAACTTTTCCCCTTTAAGGGCCGAGGGACTTCAGCTCCCAGAATCCCAGGAGCTATTGGCCAACATGGGAATTTGGCCAACATGGCTGAGGCTTCTGGGAGCTGAAGTCCCTCAGCCCTTAAAGGGGAAAGGTTGCCTACCCCTGGTCTAGGGCATCTGCTTCACTCTACCTAATGATAGGCTTGGCATTGTCTTTTTTTGTGTGTACAGCAGGGGTAGGCAACCCTTCCCCTTTAAGGGCCGAGGGACTTCAGCTCCCAGAAGCCTCAGCCATGTTGGATTGTGTGTAGCCTCTATTTAGAATCATAGAGTTGGAAGAGGCCATAATTTAAATACTGTACCCATGGCTAATGAGAACCAGGGGGGTGTAGTGATTGAGCACTGGATTAGGACTCTGAAGACTGAAGTTTGAATCCTTGCTCAGCCATGGAAACCAACTGGATGACCTTCAGCAAATCACACTCTCTCAACCTTAGAGGAAGGCAAAGGCAAATCCCCCTCTGAACAAATCCCCCCCCCCAAAAAAACGCACTTGCGCCTGACGATTTCACACGACGTCGCACAGAAACTGGTCAGAAAGTGGACAGAAAGTGGTATTTGTGAGATCTTTTTAATTTCGAGAGTTTAGAGGAAATGCATTTGCGAAAT
>CM034701.1:172838072-172857645 GCA_020142125.1 Phrynosoma platyrhinos | reverse complement strand
TCCACTTTATTATCTCTCTAACAACGAAACTGGCCCACGTGTGATAACGTCCTGTGATAGGTTTGCCTTAGCGTCACTATAAGTCAGAAACAACTTGAAGACATACAACAAAAACAAAAACAACCCATAGCAAATGAATATCTGGGAATGTCCAAGAAATAAGAGATATCATCAGATTCCCCAAAGATGCATAGAGAAAAGATGATGGGGAGCATAATCAAAACAGGCATAGGAAATACCTCATTTACCATTGTCATCAGCTTGTCACTTACAGTATTTTTCTGAAACATGATCCAGGGATTCAGCAGCAAACACAGAAGATGCAATCTTGCATAGCCATAACTTTTCTTTCACTATGCAATAGGGCTTCCTCGAGTTTCAGTTCTTTAACTAGAAGCAGTCATATCACACCTAAGAGCTGTCATGTATTTTTACATGTACAATACATCATGCTGTTGATAGGATTTTTATTCACAAACAAATTATTTTTCTTTCAGCCTGTGGCTACTGACAGTCTCTTTTTGCATCCTGCTATGAACATATGTACAGGTTATCTTTTATGTGGTCTGTTTTATAGACTCACACTGCCTGGTCCAAAGCTCCAGAGGGTTTTCTGGCACACCCACAAAAAGAGCTTCCAATTTGCTTCCATGTCTGGATCAGCTCCATGGATGCATCTGAGATCACACAGTTCCTGATACAGAAGCAAACTAGCAAATGATTATTCTTACATGTCCTCAGCATATACATCTGAAACACCTGGAAATGGAGAGAACTGCAGAATCAGAAATCCAGAAGCTGCAGAATAAGATTATTGTTGTGTGTCTTCAAGTAGATTCCAACTTATTCTGACTCTAAAGTGAACCTATCATGGATTTTTCTTGGCAAGATTTGTTCAGATTGGTTTGCCATTTCCTTCCTCTGCAGGTCAACTTGTCCAAGATGCTCCCGCCAGATGTTTTGGACTACAACTACACTAATACTTTGTCATTGCCCATCCTGTCTGGTGATTTCTGAAAATTAAATGTTCAAAATATCTAGAGGATTATGTACGTCCCACCCCTACTGTAGAGAATAGACTTGAAGCAAACTAAAAGGTTATTAAAACCAACCTCCTTCCTAAAGAACTGACTTATCTATTCACCAGTCCTGCCTGATTTCCTTACCACTCTGGCTTGGAGCAGACTGAGGTAGGAGAATATCAAGGTAGCAGAATGAAGTATACTACTTTAGAATAAAAGTGAGGTGAGAAATCATTTTTTTAAAACCTTGACAGAAATCTCACACACAAAAGAGAATGACACTAACCCTTTCTTTTACCAGTTATGCTTATTTGCTGTTCACAGGAAGTTTTAGCACAGGAGAACATCCTTAAAATGTGATCTTGTACATTCAGTCAGTGGCCCATGCTATACTTTCTCAGTCATCCTTAGACCATGCCCACATAAGGTATACATAAGAGAGAGCACTGGCAATCTGAAGTAGTATTTCCTTTTCATCCCCAAATATGGGGAAATCAACAGAAACTGCCCAGCCCATGTGCCAGCACTCATATCAATGAACTCTTGTCTTAGCAGATTAATTTTTCTATCTTCACAAAATGGATTTAACAAAAATTTTCCAATTTCCTCACAGAGACATTCATATATGAAGAAACCAACAATCAATGAAGTATAGGAAGCTATTTTCTTTCTCCAACAACTTATTCATTTTAGTTGCCTTTTCCTCAAAATATCCCTAAAAGTAGATAAATGTTCTGTGCCTATTAAATTAGCTCCATTGCAAATGTAGAAGTAGATGAGATAGAATCATGAATGAAAGTGGAACAGCCCTCCTTAAATATACAGACACGCCATCAGAGAAGTCAACACCTAACAAGCCTAGATTTGCTGCTAGGAAATGATTTTCTTCTTGAAAACAGCCAGCAAACATCGGATGGTCCACAATGTGGGTTGTAGTTTTTGTTAGATGCTCATATCCAGAAACATCTGACATCAACCCTTTGCGCTCTTCACTACATGCCTAATTGTTTCTGGACTAAATGCAAGATGCTAGTTCTGGCTGGACCAGGATATCTTAGGCCAGCATTATACTTTGCATAGTACTGAGATCGCCAGAAAAGAAGCTCCAGGTACTGTCACCACTTGAAGTTAAATGTGTGACTAGAAATAAGATCTTTTCCAGCTGTGCTGCTTGGTTTAATAACAAGAAGGAAGGCAGGGAGCGGAGAAGAGTCCAGACATTATAGCTGCTGATTTCTTTCAAGAGTTCAAAGTCCATTATCCAGCTTTGGGTTGTTATTTTAATACTTACAGCCTTGTAAGGTAAGTGGTTATTATTAACTCCCATATTGCAGATCCCAAAGCTAATGGAATGGGATTTGCCATGTAAGTTCATGGGAGCAATGGCAGCTGGTGCTTCCCATTTCACTGAAGCAAGGAATCCAGTTTGGGTTTTAAACTGAATTTTCAGGGGAGCTATCAAAGGACTGAACCTATTTTGAAGGGTAGGTTTCAGCACCCTTGAATAGTTTCTTTAACATTCAGATTAAGAACCAGAATGTGCTTGTTCTCCTGCTGACAGGAGCCGCCAGCTGCCACTGTATGGCAGAGTTGAGATGTAAATTGGGGCCTTCCTGAGTCATAGCTCACTTTCTCATCCCCAGGGCTACATCAGCTCTCAGTTTGTGGAACTTTCTCTCCAGAGTAGCTCAGGAGTCATGAAGGAAGCCTACTTAAGAGGTATCCATTTTACTTGGCTTTATATGAAATCTAATTGTGATGCTGTTTTTAAATGTTGTTTCAAACTATTGGTTTTAACGTGAAAATGTGCAAACAGTAGTACATAGCAGCTGAACAAACTAGTGGATCAGAGAGCTGGCATGATGCCTGGCAAGATGTTTTACTCTATTGTGTCTCATTCAGTCCTGGACAGGCAAGGCCATTGCTTGAAACTGCTTTCAACTCTAGTAAGTAAGTGAATCATGAACTAAGCCTGCAGTAATGCTTTGTTCACCAAAAGTAGTCTTATCGTAAAGCCACATTTGTTTGTGTGAAGGTATTAGGGATGTAATTCATAATTAATTTTTTCCTCAAAGGAAACAAGAAATTTTAGCAATTTTCTTCCCGCCACAAAAGTCTTTGAAAACCACAGTTTTTGAAGCCTATCTGCAAGCATGGACGTATTCTGTGAAAAATCCCATTTGTTTTGCACAGAAACGGTATTTTCTAGCGATGAAACATTTTTGCAAAGACAAAAATATTGCCACACAGAAATATTAATTTCTACAGAAAAAAGGTTGTTTCCTGCACAAGAAATGCTGTTTTCTATACAAACCAACCATGGACAAATTTTGCACATAATAAGTCTCAAACTGCAAACATTCTTGTCAGTCCAGGATTCTTCTGATCAGGATTCCTTGACACACGAAAAACATTTTTTTCAACCATTTAAAAAATATTTTTCAATATTTTGTCCTTCCCTAGCAGCTATTTAACAACTGTATCATTAGTATCAAAAGCCAATGCTGCACAGTGGTTTAAATGTTGGATTACGACTCTGGATACCATGGTCTGATTCCCCACTCAGCCATGAAACCCACTGGGTGAACCTGGGCAAGTCACATGCTCTCAGCCTTGGGGGAAGGCAATAGCAACCCTCCTCTGAAAAAATCTTGCCAAGTAAATTCCATGATAGGTTAGTCCTAGCGTCACAGTAAGTCAGCAATGACTTGAAGGCACACAGCAACAACCCATTTGTACCACATTTTTCTTAATACTATAGCCATTCTATATTTCCCCCTCAGTTCCAGGGTAGAAAACTGTGACTACCCTCTTCTCTCTGTATTTCTCCTCTAAAAGTGACACATAGTGGTCAAGATTCTACAATGAGATTGCAGAGTGAATCTCCCCATGTGGAGTTACATGTTAATTATGTTAAACAAGGCTTGACACTGAATAACAACACTTTGCAATTGAAAGAGTACTGCCACCTTTTTCATCCTCCCACAACCTTAAACTGAAAGCAGAACAATAATGCCCAACCATTTCTGTTGGGGAACCTACATATGTTTTAAGACACCTAGAGCTCTAGCCATTTAATTACTTACAAAGTCTGCTTTGTTAAGTGCATTTTCAGTGTTAGGCTCTATACCCATGGTTGAAACATTGACAGAAACACAGGCCTAATAGGCTGTGGAAAGGACATAATGAACAGAGATCAGTAAATGTTCTTCTTCATAATTTGTTCTCCATATAGAATGTGAGGGCAGAGTATAAAAATGTAAAATTTTATTTATTGATTTGTTTATTTATTTGCTTTTTATCATTGTAAAATATGTGTTTTATGTGGTTTGTAATGACGTTTAGTCAAATACAATAAAAGGTACAGGGTAGTTTCTCGGAATAAATTTTTAAATTCCAAGTACATTCCAGGTAAATGTTCTGAATTTAGCAAGCAAGCTTAGCTGAGCTATAGGGATGGGTCAGTATAAATCATCTTTCACAGTTGTGGAGTACCTGTTTTGGTTAAAGGACTTGAGAAAAGCTGCTGCAGAAGTCTATTCTCTGAGGTCCTCAGGACCACCACTATGTCAGCAGGAAGAGTGTCTCTGTTCTTTTCAAGAAAGCCATAAGCATCATACTGAACCTACATGGTGAATGAGATAAAAGTAAGAGAAGCTATTACAAAGAGCTGCTATACCTTTATGTTAATATCTTAGGCCCTTCTGGGCCAGTTGTGGCTACAGAATCTAACAGGGAGACAAATATGTGAAATTTGCTTTTCAACACGTCACTCCATCAATCTGCAAGGATTAAAATATTTGAAATGTCTTTTAAAATGCACAATGCAACACATCAAATTTTGATGAGACTATTCAAAATTTGAAGTGTTGTACTATGCATTTTAAAAGACAAGATCGAAGTTTTGAAATGCAAACACATTTGAAACATTGACTAATGAAAGAATACCTGAAAGCAGTTTAATAAACATATAAAAGCTGGATTACTTCCTACATTTGGATTTAATGTAAGTTGTATAGCCTTTACCTTGCCAGCATAATGCTGAATGCCAAAACACAGCTCCACTCGTTTGGGTCTCCAGAAGTACTTGCACCGTAAATTATCTTCAAATTTATCTAATCATTCCAAAAGAGAAAACATCATTAATGGTTCATTCCCTAAACTGCACATCCTCCTCCTATCCATTATAGCTGATTCCTAACTACATAATCAGAACTGATAGTGTTGTTTTCCCCACTGTGAAGTGGAGTCTTACATTAGTTCTTTGATAAGTCTCACGGCTCTTTTGTTCTTTCTTCCCATTTACTTAAAAGGGAATTCACCCAACAGACTAACAGATAAGTCACTTTTACCTTGCATTTCTGTCAGCCTCTTGCCATTCACTTCTCAGCTATTTATGAGACACCAAAAGAAGATTGCCAGGAGGGATTTCAAACTATTTATTTCATTTTGCCATACTGTTAAATAACATTAAGAATACATGTCCAAAACTACTTACATCTCTACTGCTAAGGCAGCCATATGTCCTACTTTATAGAGGGAAGTCCTCTCTTTTAAAGGCTGCCAGAGGACATTCTTGAAGGTGCCCTTGATCTCAGTGGTTTAGTCCTCCAGGTTTGGATTTCAACACTCCAAAGCTCCAGTCAGCATGGCCAATGGCCCAAACTGCTGGGAATTAACACCCAAAAGAACAGGAAGACTAAAAGTCAAGAACCAGAGCTTCATCATGCAGATGATGAAGCAGATGAAAGGTAGTTCCTCCATCCCAACTGATATTACATTGCTTCAGAGAGAGAGAGAAGTAGAAGGAGGCACAGTTTCATCCTGCCTAAGCCCAGATGCAGATGAAAAGCTTGCCCTCCATCCCAACTGACACTGCCCTGGCCCCAGAGGAAAAGATGATGCAGGCACAGCTCCACCATGCCTAGACATCTTGGCATTCTAGTAAGTAAATAAGTAAGTAATAGAACCCAGAATACTGATGCTGTCTTTCTATATAAATTACAGTATAATTTGACCCCCTTATCTGCTAAGGATTTACTGTGGATAGTGGGAACCACAGATAATGGTGAATGCTATAGTTCTTCCAGAAGTTGAACATAGAGTCACCTTCAGATGCCTAGAGAGATCTTTTTTCTGGATGAGGCTAAGTGAAACCACAGTTACTAATCCAGTTGATACAGGAGTTGGACTATTGCTTCTAAAATTGCATTTACACTTATAAAAAAGCATATGCAATGCTAATGAAGATCTATAATCCTCCTCTGACTTTTTCTGGGATTACATGTTATGTTTTCGGGTTTTGTTTTGTTTGCTTGAAGGCAGTGATGGTGAACCTTTTAGGGGTTGAATGCACAAACTAAAAGGCTTTCTGACCCCAGGTGTTACCCAGTGCTGGGGCGGGACTTATGCCCTCCAGGGGCGGGACGTTCACTCTCTGGGGGTGGGACTTCTGGGGCGTGGACCTCTTCCACCTGGCCTCCCAGGCCTTCATTTGCCTCTTCAGAGACAGCTGAAGGCCCAGGGGGGTGAGAGGGGAAGAAGAGGAACAGGTGTGTGCCTCTTCCTCCTCCTCCCCACACACTGTTCCCGGCCTTCAGCTGCCTCCGGAGTGGCAACTGAAGGCCTGGGATAGCTGGGAAGGAGGAGGAACAGGTGCGCACTTCTTCCTCCTCCTCCCTGCCCTCCATGTGCCAGGGAAAATGGTTTTGCGTGCCATCTCTGGCACACGTGTCATAGGTTCACCATTATGGCTTTAGGGTAATGCACAAGTAGAATTTACCAACAGACCTCCCACAACCCTTGTTGTTATTACAGTTGTCTCTCCATATCCATGAACTTATGATCCATGGATTCAACCATCCATGGTTTGAAAATATATTTTAAAAAATACAAAAAGCAAACCTTGATTTCCCCATTTTGTATAAGGGACACCATTTTACTATACCATTTGGACTTAAATATCCATGGATTTTGGTATCTACATGGGGTCCTTGAATCAAACCCAAGCAGATACTAAGGGCCCACTATATTGTCCTTCAAGGTGACTCCAAATTATGGCAACCCTAACAGAGGCTTTTCTTGGGATGAACTGTTCAGATGGGGGGTTGCTATTGCCTGCCTCTGAGGCTGAGAGAGTCTGATATGCCCAAGTTCATCCAGTAGGTTTCCATGGCCAAGTGGATGCAAACCCGGGCCTCTCAGAGTCATAGTCCAACACTTAAACCACTACACCACACTGGCTTCCACATATGGAATTCATATGGCCTAGTGAAGAAGGATTTTAACCCTTCATCGTAGTTCAGCAGTGACTGATGCCTACTGAGGAAAGGAAAGAAGAGCAATGTTACCACTATTTTTTCTGGTTTCAGATGTAACAAATCAGCCATGTCAGTTTTTGATAATTAGCCAGAATCCATATTGTAAAATGTGAGATTTCACAATTTTTTTCATTCCTCACATCATTTCCACCCAGAAATAATTGTCTTATCTGGTTTTCTACAATTTGTATTATGATCAACACAATGATGATTTTAATATTTAATATAGCTGTATATACTAGACTACAAACTCTTGTAAGGTAGACCAGCATTATTATCTTCATAGAGTGCCTAAGGAAATTTTGTATGTGTTATAGGAGAAACAGAGGGCCCTTTTACATTGTACAGTTATAGCACTATGATTCCACTTTAACTGTCATGGCAACATCTTATGGAATCCTGGTTTTCAGCTTTTAGAATTTTCAGCTAGAATCAAAGCAAAAACAACTGAACAAAAACCAGGATTCCATGGGATGCAACCATGCTGTTAAAGTGATGTAGTTGTGGAGCATTAAAGTGCTTGTAATTGTAGGCCACATAAAAGTGGAGTATGAAACTGGAAATTCCTTGGTTCACAATTCAGTTTTTTTAATCGCTAAGCAGCTGCATATGCTTAGATGAACTCTGCACAATAATTTTGCCAACTTTTGTAATCTCATTGTCTTTTCTACAACTGTGTCATGGCAATTATTTCCATTTTAGATATGCAAATCTAAAATTTTAGGTATGCAAATCTATGAAATCTCACAAGTTTTCCAATATGGATTCCAGCTAATTACCAAAATTTTGCCAATTTTTGTAATCTCATTGTCTCTTCTACAACTGTGTTACTGCAATTATTCCATGTAACTAGGCAAAAACTAATAGTTCAGACTGGCATATGTTGAGACAGACAAACGATTTCAGCTTGGCCAATACCTGAAATAGCACAACATTCTGTTTTCATGTTATCACCATTGGAACAGGAAACGTGTCTAAGCAGAATGCTGATACAACGGTTCAAATATTAGCAGATGTCTAGAGTGGGTTGTGCAAATTTTCAGTATTTTACCAGCTGGCACAAAATGAGTAACAACAAACAGTTTGTATTTAGTCAGTAGGGAGCCAGCCTAAGCCAAGAGAGTAAACAGCAGACCTTACATTCTCTGTTGTGCTCATGATTCCATTACTGAATTGAACAACTAATCTTGAATCACAGAAGTCCCTCACAAGTGACCCACTGTTTCAGTTGTGGAATGGTAGCAACACTTCTTGCACACTGTGTCTATGTATATATACACACATAGTATAACCCCCAACACATACACATATAATACCCATGGAAAATGCTAATTTTCTAACATTCTTCTGGGTGTTGCAATTAGCCTGCTGGGAGATACTTTCTCAGGGCCCTGTCTCCGAATATTGGGATGTGAATGGTCCCCTTCTTCTTCATTTATGCATTTCCCACAGAAGAGGCCAGTCAGAAACAGCTAGAATCCAAAGATGTTCTTTCACGAGCATAATGTGATCCTATGGTGATGGAGGTCTCCCACATTAATGGCAATTCTCTGTTCCTTCTGCAGCTGCCTCCCTGCCTCAATCTCTTTCTCCCCAACCACATACTGTTTTATTCCAGATAGTCTTGCATTGCTCAGGACCATGATTTTGTTCAGGGAATTTTGAAAGAAAAAAGCAGGAAAGGGAGAAGTGGGAAAGACACATTTCATCACCTTATTCTGTTTTATTCATGAAACAGCACTCAGTATCCATGTTAAAAATATCAGAAGTACCTATACCACAGCAAGGCAAACAAGCACTCACACTGTTCACAGTAGATGATAGACCCTATCAATTACTAATAAGTTAAAACATTGAAGGGCATGGAAATTCCAGTTAACAACATTTACAAAGATGACACAAAGGCTAGCCCCCAGAGATTTAGTACACAGTCTTCAATTCCCAGCTCAACCATGAAGCCCACAGAGTGACCTTGAGCAAGGCACATGCTCTCAGCTTCAGAGGAAGGCAATGGCAAACCTCCTCTGAACAAATCTTGCCAAGAAGACTCCATGATAAGTTCGCCTTAGGGTCACCATAGGTTGGAAACAACTTGAAGGCACACAGTAACAACAACTTGAGTTAAAACTGTGAAAAGAGATGCATGGCTCTCTTGCTTTCTTGTTCTGAGTATACAAGCAATCACAGCTTGGAGCTTCTGGACAGGACATACCGACTAAAGTAAAATCTGTGGCCTGTGGAAATCGACTTTCTTCATCAAGCAGAGAAAGTAAACCCATTGGTTTTTGAAGGAACATATCAAGGAGTGGCCTGTTGTCCTCATAGTCAACCATGGGAGCATCAATTCCTTCATTCTGGTATTCCATCTAAAACATTAGAAAAACCAGCAAGATTTAAATATTACCTTGATGTTATTCTACCTCAAATGTCTAAACTGACTCATTATGGTACAGTTGCAAAGGTGACAATAGAGTGATACAAAGGAATGCAAAGCACGTATTCTCAGAAGTTTAACTGAAGGAAATTCCACCTTTTTCGGGCACTGTCTCTTGCTTCTCAATGCTCGTAGAATTAAAGTTTGCAGAAATTTCATAATTTTGTGACTTGGCAAAAGATCAGTCACTATTGACTTGGGTTGTCAACAATGGCATTAGATAGAATGTGGCATCTGCTTCAGGCATCAGATACTGAAAGGTGGGGAGTAGCAGAATTTTTTTTTCCCCAAGACAACTCTGTGTACACCACAAGGCCTGCACTGCATATACTCAGCTAGACCCCAAAGCATTGCAGATACAGTGAACAACACTGTCTCATTCATAGCTTGGGACCCCCTCCTTTTTTTCTTTTTTTCTTTTCTTTTCTTTTTTATTATAACATCCAGAATTTCTCAATCAATATGACTTTCCCAAGTTCTGGTCCCATTGGTGATGCTGGGGGGTAAGAGTCAACTGACAATTTAATTGACTTCAGCTACAAAGAACAAAATGTGTTTAGCTAGCCCTGAACTATAAATCATTTTTACAAACTTCAATGTCAAATATGTCACAAGGATGCCAAATGTAAATGGTCAGGTCCTCTGTATAAGTCACTGTATTTCTTTTTCCTTATGTTTCACATAGGGCTCATCTAGATTGGCCAAAAACCTTGGAATTTAGTAGGCTATCCTGTGTCTGGATAGCAGACCTCATTATAGATATTCCTCCCCACCCCACTCCCATCCAGATGCCCTAAACATAGCAGGGCTTCCTCCCTGTAATTGTCATAATGAAGATCAGAGGAAAATTTCTGTGGGAAAGGGCACCTCTCCCTTATTCATCACATCTCAAAGCAACCACCCAGATGTCCAAAGAAGAGTGGAGACAATGGAACAGGGTGTAAAAATTAATCCTTGTCAGATTTGGAATTTACAGGAGTCTGAAAATCCCCAGCTCCCTATTCTGGGTTTAAAATGTCATGGCTGATTCTAGGAATTCACCCACAAAAGACTAGGAACAGGTATGACATTTGGACATTTTTTTAAAAAAAATTGACTTTAAAAAAACACAGAAAAGATCAGCAAAGGAACACCTCTTGCCAAATCCTGAGGCTTCTGGCCAGTCTGGATGAGTCCATAGATAAGGTTCCCCTTGCCCCTGAATGAATGAATTAATGGAATCACATGCAGGGAAAACATTTATTTTCTAAGCTGTGGCAAAAATTGATAGATTTACATATAAACAAAGGTACAAACTGTCAAGAAACCTTCATACAATCCAAACAATAAAGTTGTCTCCTGTCTCACAAGCCCCAATTCAGAACCATTTGGCATCCTTGTGACACCACCACAGAGCCAACCTATCCCAAAAAAGGAGAGTGTACCTGTTCAAGAGCAAAAATGTGTTGATTGAAATAAAACTGGATTTGCTCATTTGCAATGTTTATGCACAGCTGTTCAAATGAGTTCCTTGTGAAGTTCTCAAATCCAAAAATATCCAGTATCCCAACATTCATTCCACTTTCAACATTGCTGAGTGGCAGAAAGAAAAACAAGTAAAAGACACTCTTCATCCATCTTGGTAGAACAATCCAATAATATAATCCAGAATAAATTTAAAAAAACAACAGGTCTTAATCTGAACCAGGGCTTTCCAAGGCACAGTCTTGTAACCTGTCAGCTCATCCCTGGAACTATAAATATTTTATGCTTAATGACAATATTTTATGCTTAATGATAATTATTATGTATCATTATTTTGTTAAGTTGTTTTGAAAACAACTGAAAAAGGAGATGCTAAATAAAATAAATATTTGTTCCAGGGCCGAGTCTCAGATCTAAAAATATATAAAGAAGATAATGCTTTGGAGCAGATGTGCAGAACATATTTTGCAATCCATTAAATAGTTACAATCCACCTGCATAGACAATGGAATAACGGGTGGAGTTTCTACATGTGAGAAAGCAAATTCCTAGCAGATATCATTACCTTTAACTTCTCTTTTGCAGTATTTTCAAAACATTTTTACCCTATGGCTATTAAATAGCCAAAAGTGAAATCCTGAGTAGGATGAAGAGGTGAACATCCATCTGTGTCCATCACTTCCCAAGTCATGTCAGCTCCTGTTGGCTAGAGCAAGTGGTCACACTTTCTTTCCTCTCATTAGATGCACTGAGAGGGAAATTTGTACTTCAGTTTCAGGCTGGCATATGTGAGGAGCCCAAATTTGGAGCCTCTTTGGAAGAATGAAGAGGCCATGAACCACATAGATCCAAGGCTACCTGTGAACCACCTCCATATATCTACTGGGACAGGCAGGATAGGTATGTACCCCCTGGCTGGTAGAGAGCCCCAGCCTACATTCCAGCTAGTGGATCTAGGAAGCTAGTTTTCTAAATGAAAATCAGCCACTTAAATCAAGGAGAGCCTTGTGTTATTCAACCAGCCAAAGCCACCTATGAGCAGAAAGTGACCACAATATAATCCCAAGATCTACTGCTTTCCAAAGATGGTGATGCAATAAATGGAAGAGAAGAAAACACAATGTGATTAATACACACACTAATTTATCTTTTGGTGGCTTGATAGGATTTTAACCCCACACTGATCCCACTGACCTACTTGGTTAAATTCTTTGAAAACACTGAAGTTAATGTCCTGGAAATAAGAATGCAGAATCACAGCATGAAGGCCATTTAGAGTCATTATCTAAAACAAACAGTAAATTCCTCCTCTAAAACAAACAAACAAAAAAGAAATATATAGACTCAGAAAATGCCACCAGCACACATGCTGTTTATTCATGTGTTAACTTGCCATATATTTTTATCAGGCTGTAGCAGGGTATTAATTCGATTTACAATCCAGCTGAAGAGTCGGCCATAAAGTGCCTTTGACATGGCATCACGGACATCAGCCGCTTTGTCCACAGTGTTTGTCCGGATAATAGTCTCGCCTCGTGTTACTACGCAATGTGAGGTAAGAGCTTCCTGAAGTTCTTCTGAGCCAATACTCAGCAGTGAAGCAGCTGAAAGATGACAAAGACATGACTTGAGACAAAAGCTGTTGGCAATGGTGAACGTTTGTTTGAAACTGAATTTTCTTTGCATATCCTACAAATACTTTCAACACAATTCATAAATACTTTTTTAGCAAGTCTTTACCATTATCTAAGGCTTCCGCATTGGGCACTTCACTTTTGTCAGTTTGGTGTTGTGATGAAATGGCAGCAAATTCAATATTTCCTGTGTTTAAGATCCCAGCCAAAATTCGATATACTGAGTGCACTTCCTACAAACAACAGAAAGAGTAATATTTAGGGTCAGAATATAATGTCAGCAGGCTTCCCACTTCCCCCAACCCCAGGAGATAAGATATAACTGTCCTGTCTCCTACATAACACCTGGACCAGAGATATCATACACATCAGGCTGAACAGTTCCTATTGGATGCATCCAGCTTCTGAAAAGACCTCATTTTGCAGTTAATGGTCCAAAACACACTACAAAAATAATCCAGTTTGAGATCACTTTAACTGCCCTGGCTCAGTACTAGGGAATCCTGGGAATTGTAGTTTATTGTGCCACCAGAGCTTTCTGACAGGGAAGGCTAAATGTTTCACAAAACTACAGTTCCCAGATTTCCCTAGTACTGAGCTCTGGCAGTTAAAGTCTCAAACTGGATTACTTCTGCAGTGTGTTTTCAACCAATGTCTTCTTTTTTTGAAGGGCACTGTAAGAGCTGGCAAGGTGGCTGCACAACAGAATAAGGCCCCACTTTCCTGAGAGATGTAATTCCTTTTTGTTGTTCATTACTTTCATGTTCATTTTTATTAAGCCCATTTCCACTGCTAGCTCAAACCAGAACTTGGAAAAGTGACTTTTTGGACTATAACTCCTACAGTTGTCCAGCTAGCAGGACTAAATTAAAACTGCTATCTTTTTGTAAGTCCTGAGCAGAGGCAGAAGTTAAGGCAGATCACAGGAAAAGCCTGCTACAGTTTTAGAGACCAGAGGCAGGTTCCTGGTAATTCAGGAGAGAAGTCAAGATAGAACCTGGCAACTTATCTTTTTATTAGTTATACTTATAACCAAATTACATTTATATCTTGTTGGCTCAAGACTCTCCTCCTCACCACTTTATCCACACAAAGCCCCTAGGAAGTAGATCAGGCTGAGAGAGTGTGGCTGACCCAACTTCACTAAATGAATTTCATGGGGTTTTCAGTGTGAACTAGAACCTACATCTCCCAAGTTCCAAATCAATCTTTTAGCCACCCAATCATACTGGCTTGTGGGTGAAATCTAGCAGAGTTTATCATCTCAGACTTCAATCCCTGTTATCTGAGGAAAATTATTCAAATCAATTATTTTATCTGTATTTTGGCTTTTCCCTGAGATTGGAACTCAAGGCAGTAAAATCCTCCATGTGAACTAAAGAATTCTTGAAAAGACCTATGTCCTTAAACTCTCTCCCTTTGTTTTGGCCTTATCTATAAGAAATGCTGTGGCTTGCTGGCCTTATAGTTAACTACTTGATTCTGCCCAGTCTGAAGGCCAGCTCTTGGCTTTGGCTTCAACTATGTCTGCCTATCTGTATTTATTCATATTTATATTGACTGTATTGATTTAATTTATATCCCATCTCTTGTAGTACAAGACCCAAAGAGGTGTTACAACTGGCCAGATGTCTTCCATTTTTAATATCAAAAATATAGTGGTTCACCCCTTCATGACCTTGGACGGACCCACGATAAGCCCCTAAGCATGAGGCCACGTCAGCAGTTAGGAGTTGCAACAGGGATGATGCACTCACACACACCTCAGGAAGGCTAGGCAATCTAATCAAGGGTTTGTACACCAATTTCCAGGTGTTATGTTTGTTCCCATCTCTCACTCCTGCAGATTACCAAAATCTGGAGTTTGCTCATTTGCACACTAATTTTCACCTTGGAAGCCTTCTCCCCAAACAATTACCTAATGCAGTTTGGATTTTTGGCCATGGGACCCTGTGTTCTTTGCTCAGGTGGGATTCTCCTATAAAACCCCCAAATTCCCAGTGCTCCACAGACTAGGTTGGTTCGCAGGCAGACACGCTGTCAGTTTGAACTCCGCTAGACCTGGCTCACTGCTATCCCTCCAAGTGCTCAGGAACAGCTGAGTCCCACATCCCAGCTATTAAATTGCATCTACAGGAGCGACCTCACTGCTGGTAATTGTCGCCATTAGTGGAGCCTATTTTCTATTCCAAGCTAACTCCTTTGTTTCCTAGTTCTTGTGTGTGTGTGAGAGAGAGAGAGAAAGAGAGAGAGTTTGTGCATTGTGTGTGTGATTTTCCTCTTAATAAAATATAAAGCATTGAGGAATTCTACCTCTGTGGTTCTTTGCCACCCCACCTCCATAAAATTTGGGACAGAGCCTGGCCTGCTTGTAACCCAGCCCATATTGAGCTAATATTTAAAAAAATCCCTAGACCCCCTTGGTTACAGAAACTTACAACAAATTAAAACAAAGTATAGCTAACACTTATTTGATACAAACATTTTTTAAACTTAAATAATTCTGTTTAAAGCACTAAATTAAAACAGTTTCAAAACACATGCATTATAAAGAAAATAAAAGCATAATTGTTTCTGTGTGCCTTCAAGTTGCTTCCCACTTACGGCGACCCTATCACAAGGTTTTCTTGGCAAGATTTGTTCAGAGGAGGTTTGCTGTTGCCTTCCTCTGAAGCTAAGAGTATGTGACTTGCCCAAGGTAAAACAAAGAACCTTCTGCCACAGTAAGTTAAAAGTCAAAACCTTGTCTAAATAAAAAGATCTATCCCTGCCAGAAGAAAGATAGACAGGGGTCAACCAAGCATCCCATGGGAGAGAATTCCACAGCTTGGGAACACCTGCCAAGAAGTCTCTTTCTCCCATTTCCTTACCAAATGTGTGTGGGGGGGCAGATGAAGAGAAAACCATCTCCCGAAGATCTTTAAAGGGTGCATCTACACTGGAGAAATAATGCAGTTTGACACCACTTTAACTGCCAAGGTTCCATCCTACAGAATCCTGGGATTTGTAGTTTTGTGAGGTATCAGCACTCTAGCAAAGAAGGCTAAAGACCTTATAAAACTACATATCCCAGAATTCCACAGGATGGAGTGGTGGCAAACTGCATTATTTCTGCAGTTTTTGAGCAGGCTCATAGAAGGAGATCTGTTCCTTCAGATAATCTGGACGCCAGTCATGTAAGAATTTAAAGGACACAACCATCCCTTTGAATTCTGTTCAGAAATAGACCAGTAGCCCTTCCCACTCTATCATTACATTTATCAGTGTAGCAGCAGAACCACTGAACCATCACCAGTCAAGGTCTTGCCCTCATAGAAGCAATGGCACTTGAGCATCCAACTTAGTTTTATTTTATCCTTGGTACAACAAACTTCTTTTTCAGCCAAGAGGAGAACAACAACAGGGGGAAAATATTTAGATGCGAATATAGATATGACTGAATGGAATTGGACTTCAGCCTGGCACCTCTTTGTTGGGACTGACATTTGCTTGCATGCACAATGTCAAAGAAGTATAACCAGCTCTTTCACAAACACAAGTCCACCCTGAACAAAAAATGAAAACTGCTGTGTTTGAATGTTTTAAACCAAGACAAACAGTATCTTTCCAGCTGTTAAGAGGTCATTACTTACCTCATCAGTAAACCCTATGATCCTAAAACAATGTTGGATTGCTTCAAACTGGGTCCCATAAGATTCTTTACTAATAATATCATACATGACTTTTCCAGTGTCATTATCAATGTACCTAAATGAAAAGTGATAACTGAGATCAGTGTATTAATTTCAGAAGCAGAAGGTACTGAAGATGAAGCTGCCTGGAAGATCCAGAAATCCATTTTGAAAATGCCATGTGTAAGGTGTGAGAAACCTCTGGCCCTCCAAAGGTTTCTGACTCCAACACCCAACAGCCCTAACCAGCATGGTGTATAGTGAAGGAATTAGGGATCTGAAGTCCAGCAACATCTGGAGGGTCAAAGGCTTTCCATCTATTTCCGATACATGTAGGGGTGCTGAAATTACTCACCCTCAGAGATTTGACATGACATCAGTTCTTGGGGAGCTGATCCATGAAAACAAAGCTAGGTTTGAGGTCTGAACTCTGGCTCAGGTTAGTCTTTGGTAAAACTCTGATTTCAGTTAAATTGAACTGAATGGATCACATCTGAGGGTACACTTGTGCTAATGCAGGAATGAGCAACTGCGACCCTCCAGATTCTGTTTGACTTCAACTGCTAGGAGCCATAGACCCTTTCTGCATAGATCAAGTAAAACAGCTTCACCCCGTTCCTATGGCAAGGAGTCCTGATAATGGAGGTCCCAATCCTCAATTCTGGTGAGAACAGTCTGGCTAACATTCAGGCAGTACAACACCAAACCGGGCATACAACTCCCTTAAATAATTTAAAATAAACTCACCTTTTACTCCCAGAAGATCCAGAGCTCTCTGTTGCAATGTAGGGCAGCTGTTTGCAATGCACCCTATTGTACCATCCAGCACATCCATGCATTGCTCACTCTGAGATCAAAACAAGGTACCCAGCCATGTGATCAACACTGGGCACTTCATTCTGACCTCAGAATGAGTGGCACACAACAGTGGCACCAGGTGGCACAGTGGGATGTGTGTGCAAGCAGCCATTTGGTGTCACAATGGAGGACCCCAGGCAATGGGAGGATGTCAGGGCAGCTCTGGGGACAGGACATTTCAGGCTGTTCCTGAAATAATCTGGCCAGTGGGCCCAGCCAAACACAATTAATGTTGAAGGATGATGTGAATTGCAGTCCAAAAACTTTTGGAGGACTATAGTTGCCAGACTTTTGTTAAAACAGAAGTGCATCTGTTTGTGCAAGTGGAGTACCCAATTTTCACGGAATGTCCTGCCTGCTGTACTCCTCTGCTCCACAGACCATGGAGAGCTATACTTTATTGCGGCTGGGAGGGGAAGGATATAGAAGATACAGTATTGGGTTTGTGTGACAAGAACTGAGTGTTCCACCTTGCAATTGTTTTCCATTACTGCAAACCCACAATAGCATACAATCCCCTCAAAGGAAAACATGCCCTTTAACCAAAACAGTGTGCAGATAACAATGGCAGTATCTTTCAAATGATGACCATTTCTTCAACCCAGATGGTATGGCAAGGTTGAGTGGTGGAACACAGTTTTCCTTGAGTGTGGAATGAAGGAAACAGGCTGCAATTAAAAGGTTGGAGGATGGGCAAAACCTGGTCCCCCCACTTTAAAATTAGAAATGGAAATGACTTAACCACAGGCCAATAGTACTCCCAAATGATAGTTCATCACCACTCTTATATAAGCGAATAGCTATTCTTCATTCTAATCAGAGACTTAAAGCAACTTCTTGGGAGTGAGATTGAAACCTTCCTTCTCTAAGGGCTCATTCCCATTGTGATTTGAAGCGATCTGCTGATCGCTTTATATATGCCTTGTCCCCACTGGGAATGGTTTCAGATATGACTGTGATCGTTTGGATTCACTTTGAAAAGAGACAAATGCAAAAAAGTGCTTTTTTTAAAGAGTAGTTTTTTTGTGTGGTTCTTTTGAAAAGAATCAACTAGAAAGCGTGTTCAGCAAGTGGGAACGATGGACCTGAATTGCATCGCAATGGAGGGGAGGGACTATGGAAGATGGTTGGCAAAGAGGTGTACCCCATCCTGTTCCATGTTTGGGGGAAATCTTCCATTTTTCCCCTGGAGGACAAGGGTGGGGGAACGTGGGGGGCAGAGGACTCAACTTTGGTGGTTGGGAGGCTCCCAAGCAGACCCACCGCTTCAGGCCCTATAGCAGCAGTTGTTAGAAGGCAGGAGGAAGGCAGCCTGGGAGACGAGGCTGCTCAAGGTTTTGGGGCAAGGGGACTCCTCCTTGGCAGCAGTAGAGGTACCACTGCCACCCACCCACCCGAGGTGAGCATCATCCTCTTCCCCAGATGGTGGTGGTGCGGCTTGTGCCTCCTGCTGCCCAGAGGAGGCAGAATCATAGCCGCTGCAGCTGCCCAAGCCTAGATTGTGATGCAAGCTGACTGCTTTCCTGACTGTACTGGGGATGGGGTGGCCCTGGATTGGTGCTTAAGAGGAATAGAAGTGATGGCAGGAGCAGCAGCATCCCTTTTCTCCCCCTTTTTCTCTTCTTCTTCTTCCTCTTCCTCCCTCTCTTCTCCCCTCTCTTCTTTTTCCTCCTTTTTTTCCTCCTTCCTCCTCTCCTCCTCATCCCTCTTTTCCTCCTCCTCTTCTCCCCTCTCCTCCTTCATCTCCTACTCCCTGTCCTCTCTCTCAGAGGAGGGCAAGAGAAAGAGAGAGAGAGAGAGAGAGCCTCTGGCATGTTATCTCAGGTGCCCTGCTCCCCCAGACTGCATCTGAAGAAGCAGACAGTGGCGGGACTGGCCTCTTTCTCTCAGAGAGCCCCTCCGCTCCACACTGCAAATGCTGGCAAGTCTTAGGCTGGAATGGAGATAGATTAACAGTGATGAAAGTAATAAAAGGAAACACTGGCACTGAAGCAGTGGGCTCTGGGGCCAAAGGTGTCAGCCTAGGACCTAAGGGATGACCTTGGGATAAGAGAAGGGGGACAGGGAATTCCTCACTGTGTGGTTGCATCACCAATGACACATTGATGACTGATGTTTAAAAAAATCTAGTGGGAATGACAATCATGTCAAAAAAGACACAAATCCATGG
>CM034701.1:172807897-172820124 GCA_020142125.1 Phrynosoma platyrhinos | reverse complement strand
GTAAAAAGAAGCAGTTTCTGACTACTTTCTGTTCGGGTTAACCCCATTCTAACAACAACATCGTCTGTAAATCTAACCGCTTTAGCGTTGCTGTTTTTTCAATTTAAAGCCCCGTTTCTGCACGGGATTTCCCCCGTGTGATAAACTCCTAAGTTAATTGAGTCACTTTTGCATTTTGAATTCAGATTGCAGCAACTGAAGTGAGCGGAAGACAAAGGAGGAAAGGAGGAGGAGGAAGAAGAAGAAACTGGAACATTTTAAAAGCTGCTGAAAAAGTGGGACAGCAGAGGATTAATTGGGAGTGTCCCTACCAAATCAGGACAGTTGGAGTGCATCCTCTGGTCTGGTCAATTTCCACGGCCTAAATACAATGTCTTTGTATTGCCTGTCCACTTGCATGATGTGATTTCCTTTGCTTCCCTTCTCCTCTCCTCTCCTCTTTCTATCCATCCAGAAGCCTGATTTACAGGATTTCTCAACCATCTAGAGCAGGTTTTGAGGGTACAGGAGGATCTGCCAGGGAGAAGAAGGGATCTGCCCCCACCCTCAAGAAACTGGAAGCAGTATCAGTAGAACAACCTCATGTGCTCTGATGCATTTGCCAAAATTAATGGAGATAGCATTAACAAGATTATATAACTGAAAAGGAATATGCACCACAGGAGCTATATTTACAAGTTTTTAAAAATATGCTACTACTCACCTAACCCTCCAATGAGAAAAGAAGTTTTGAAATGAAAATATCCTAATACTAAGGTTCAGATACTGGGTTTCTCATTGTAGCAAGCAGAAATAATAACATAACCCATCATCATTCATCACCTGGTTCTCCTGTGTAACAGAGCAATCTAAATGCTCAGAATATAAATAAAGTTATGACAGGAGATCATAATCATATGACATGGCTTTTTCCTTCTTCATATCAGAGCTATGAACAATTAACTTGGTGACATAATGAAACTATCAGTATTAAGAATGTCTCAAAGAAGACAAGAGGAAGCAGTAAGTTCACTGTTTGGGAATTAATTATCTTGGCATACCTTACCTCATCCAGGACTTCCAGGTTTACCAGATCATCATCTGGAGAATATTTGTCAGATGCATCAACCCGATAGGGTCTTCGAGTGTGTATTCGCTCATGCCTGTAGAAGTGTCAGAGACTCTGTGTGAGAATAAGCTCCTCAGGCAGCCAAAGGCAATAAGAATTCAGTGTGTGCTCTGTCTTTTTCCAAGGACAAATTTTTGAAGCACATAGCCAATTTTCTGCAAGAAATCCAGGCCTGGGCATTCCCTTCCTAACCCTCTGCCATGGTTCAGGCAAGCCCTTTTTATTTACATGGATTTTCAGCTTTCAGTTGGTTGAAGCAGAAGGATTTTTATGCAATATCTTTTCAACAATGCTTTGAAAATATTTTCAATTGTTTTAAATCAAAGTCTTAACTGGATGGTTTAATGGTTTCTTTTAAATTTTGTATTATATTATTTTAGCTGTATTTTGTTTTAAATTATATTGTAAGCTACCTTCTGTTTCATATTGGGTGAAATGCAGGATAAGTAAAACAAAATAAAGGCAAATGGCCAGGCAAGTATTAGTTGGGGCTGCTGTATAACACAATTGTTCTATCCTCTTCTTGATTTAGAATCCATCACACTGCAAGATCATACAGTATAACCATAAGTCTTGCAAAATCTGGCCTGTGTCCCTCTGTCAGATTCATTTCTACTTGACCTGGGTGGACAGCCCTTTGATAAGGTTCTTATAGCTCCAAAAACTGCAGCCTGAAAGTGCCAGAGGCCAGAAGAATAGGCTTTTGCTGCAGGTCACACTGAGCCTTGGATAGGATGACTTGATTTTGCTTCTATTTTGATATGCTTTTGTATTTGTGTTAACCTTACAATGAACTACATTGTTTAATCTAGGTGTATATTCACTGTGAGATATCTGGACTAATCTACAGTCAGCCCTCCTTATCCATGGATTTTTTATCCACAGATTGAAGCATCCACTGTTTGAAAATATTCCCAAAAAAGTATAAATTCCAAATAGCAAATCTTGATTTTCTTTTATATAAGGGACACCATTTTGCTATGCCACTGTCTTTAATGGGACTTGAGCATCCAAAGATTTTATTATCCACAGAGAGTTGTGGAACCAAACCCTAGCGGATAACAAGGACCCACTGTACTAACATTTGTGTCACTCTTGTAACTGTAAGCAAATTATCATTGAATGAAATACCAAATGTCTTCAAACTTAACCATTATATTAGTCAATTAAAACACAGAATAACAATCTTCATCTTTAAAAAGAAGCTGAAACAACTTTACCCACCAATTGCCCACTGGTTATTGGTGCAACTATAAAGGATTGCCCTTGCCTCTGAGGCATACACGCCAACATTTCACAGATGAAAACCAGGACACTGGGTCATTTAAAAAGCAGCTGAAAAAATGGGGTGTCAGGGGATTAACTGAGACTTATTTGTCCCTGGCAAATAAGGATAGTTGGGGGGCATGCAACTACAATTCCTAAGATGTTTTAGAAGTAATTAGACTGCTACAAAAGTTGTAGTGTGAGTAAGCACAATGACAAAACAAAAAAATGTGCGCACTGTAAAACAATTTTTCAAAAGCTGTTAAAAATGCACCAATGCGGAAACACTGTACAATACTCTTGTCTTTTTCCCCCACAACATGCATATAGACTGGACTTGTTTTAGCATTTCTTGAGCCCTACAAATAAAAAAGGGGGCAGCAATCTCACTTAACTCTACAAGAATTTATTACTATTATACACATTATCCTGTAAGCTGTGCTTGTGCAACATCAGGGCATCAAAAAGCCAGTAGTAAGAGCAATAACTAGGGAGGAGAGAAATGCTAAGTATATTCCTTTGCCCATTGACCAGTCTGGAGAAAGGCAAAAATGGAGTGCCAGCCTCACAATTCATGACATTTCTTGTTTCACAAGAACTACCATGGGGTTTTGGATTAAAAACCACCCAAAGCTAACAGTTGAGCCTTCCAGAAGATTCAGCAGCAGCATGGGCTCTAGGAAAATGACACAAGGGTCAAAGGATATGCACTCATCAGAGGCCCTTCCACACTATACAGTCATAGCACTATCATTTCAGTTTAACTTCCATGGCTGAGCCCTATAGACTGCTGGAGTTTATAGTCTGGTCAGAGGCACCAGAGGAGCCCTCTGGCTAAGAATTCTCAATGGCTCTCCCTAAACTACACCTGCCAGAATTGCACTGAATTCAGCCATAGCAATTAAAGTGGAATCACAGTGCTACAGCTGTGTGGTGTGAAAGAGCCCCAGATCTCTCTACATAACTTCTCAAGTTATCAGCCCATTCTTGGCTTTTCGATATGCTGACATTATTTAAACGCTGCCACCATCTTTGCACTGAGCCAGCCAGCCTGAAAACTGTTAGAGATGGGTGCCAAGGATTTATAGCAGGGGCAGGCAAAATTTTTGCTCCAATATGCCCTCTGTGGGGTTCATCAGAAGTGGCTAAATGTCCCAAGGGGGCCAAAATGTGGCACAAAATGACTGCCACATGCTCTAGAGCAGGGGTAGGCAACCTTTTTGAGCCGGGGGCCAGGTTGCTGTCCCTCAGACAATTGGGGGTCTGAAGCACCATAAATAAATAAATAAATAAATATTTTTTTAAAAAAAAAATTAAAAACTCAAAAAATATGCATGCACACTCTCTCAGCCCCAGAAAAGCCAGGGCAAAACCCCTGTGGAGATTTTACCAAGAAAACCCCAAGAACAAGTAATAACAACAATAATCAATATCATCATGGCAGGCGGCGGCGGCAGCGGTAGGACCAGCCTAGGGCCAGTCCAAAGGCCTCGGGGGGGGTGCATCCGGCCCCCAGGCCTTAGGTTGCCTACCCCTGCTCTAGAGAGTGAGGATCCTTTGGAGGCAAAAGGTCTTTTGATTTTTTGCTTTGCAGTAGGGATGTGGTAGGGGTACAACTCTCTAAGATTGTTGCTTTTGAATTGAGCAGAGTCACATTGTGTGAGGTGAGGAAGACTGTTGTCGAAATGCGTCTGGGCTTGAGTTTTTATTATTTATTATTATTATATTATTTTATTGTTAGTATTTGCACACTTTTAAGTGGGGTATTGTTACCCTTTTAGAAATTTTACTGACTTATCTACTTCAGAGTCCAGTTTTTTTTTTTGGCCTTGATTTTTGAAATTTTTATTATCATTATAATACTTACTTTTAGCATTTGCATACTTTTCAGTGGGGTATTTTTACCCTTTCAGAAATTTAATTTTATTGGATTTTCTGCTCCAGGGTTTAGTTATCCTTTTATTTCTTCATATTGTTGCCTTTTTTGTAATTGGAAGTGGGATTATTTTATCCTGGTTATTTTTTCGCAGAACCCTTCAGTTTGGTTTTTTGATCATATTACCTGGTTAGTCAAGTTTTGGCCTAAAGGAAGAAGTAGCAAAACCACCTCTGAGGATTCATTCCCTAAGAAAACCCTATAAAACGTATGGGATCGCTATAAGTCAACAGGTGTCTTAAAGGAAACGATAGAGAGAGAAAGAGAGATTTTAAGCAAATTCGGGGCCCATTGGCCTCGTGTCTTTCTCCCCCACCCCACCCACAATGAAATAACCCCAGAACTAGATCCTACCCATCTCCTGACCTTTACCTGCCCCACCTCTGTGACACCAGAAAGACCCATTTACTCCTATGACATCCCAAGGGCCCAACCACTGGTCTCAGGTTTTTGGTTCTAAAATCTCAGAGAAAGGGGTGTTGTTTTCCTGACAACTCCACAGATCTCTCTCTCCAACAGCCCCCTGGCATCTCTCATCATCTTCTAGCAGCCAGTGCCCATTGTCAAAATGAAGAGGCCTCAATGCTTGGTGTTTTTTAAAATGCTAGAGAGGAAACGTTGCTGTCCATATCTTGTTTTCATATCTATGAAATGCAATCCATGGTTCGTATTCATCTCCTGTTTCAATCGCTATGAAAATTCTATAGATTCATCCCTGAATCTATTTAACTCAGGTCTTTTTCTGCTTCCTGCCTCCAGAGGTGTTTTACAACCCTTTGTCTGAGAAGGAAGCATCCGTGAGTCTTTCATCCTCAGGATGGTTCATACACACACACACAGGAGAGTCAACATTAGAGACTCTTTTACCAAAATATAGGTTAGTTTCCTTTGTCTATCTACTTTCCCATTTCTAATGGATTTTAAGTTTTCTTTTTTTAATCTTACTGCATATTTCTATCCTGTTTGGTACCAGAAGCTCATGTTGGATTGGGGCATGCTGCTGCACTCTGTTTAATGTAAATATTAATATTTCCTACAGTTTAATGGTGGGACTAGGCCTGAGTTCCATATACAAGTGGAGTCATAACAACTCCCCCACATTCCCTTCACCCCTTCTGTGATTCCTCTCTCTCTCTCTCTCTCTCTTTTTTTTTTTTTTTTTTTTTTTTTTTTTTTTTTTTTTTTTTGGTAGCCTTAATTTGACTATTTACCAAAGCTGCAGTAAAAAAACCAAACAGGCTTTGGCCTTACCTTGAACTTTGCCAAAGTTTCTCCTTGTATGCCTCTGGAACTGGTCTAAGACCATATTTCTGAACCATGGTGGCTACAGCATACTAAAATCCCAGAGTATTCAAGACTGCTTCTCATTGCAGATTAACTGACAGTCTCATAGAATTAGAGGGAGAGGCGTACTGTTCCCAAACCTCCCTATAATCTGATTACATGGAAGGAATCTTTGAAAATACCAATTAACATCCTTTGTTTTAAACGTGGAGTCTCCATTTCTAAAAGTAATGTTGGGGTCAGAAATATTTTTGTAATAGAAACAATGGTACAGTACACCCCCCTTGGTATATGCAAAAGCCCAAGAGCTTTATTATTCCCCACAACCAACATAATCAAAAAGTAGAAAGGAATGCACCCACTGAGATACAACAGCACCCTGCTGGGTAACATTTAGTATTGATCCTCAATGACATTCTGACAGATTGCTCCTGTACAGGACTTGCTGTGTAGAGGAAAATTCCAATCCAATGTCATTCAAGAGCATGCAAGCCAGGACAACAATACTAACACTTTTCCGAGTGTTAAGACCAGCACTGTATTTGCATTCTGTCACTCTGTACAATAGGGCAACCTCTTTCCCAGACAGAAAGGAAACTGCTTTTTTATGCTTGGCTTGGTAACTGGTTTATTCTCTCCCCCCCCCCCCTCTCTCTCTGTGTGAATTCCAGTGGCATGCCCAAGACTGTTAATGAATTTTTAAAATTGCACAAAACGACCATGATGAATCTGTTCAAAATGATAACAAAATCATAACTCATAATCATGTGATGGAAAAATATAGGCTGGTCTTGCTAGGCTGCTGTGCATTAATGCTTGTAGAGGAAAGGTTAATGGCTGTAGCTCAGTAGTAGTGTACATGCTTTGCATGCAAAAGCTCCCAGGTTCAATCCACAGCATCTCCAAGTAAAAATTTGAAAGATTCATCTCTGAAATCTTAGAGAGCTCCAGCTAGTCAGCACTGACCCTCATGAGCTAGATGGCCCAGTGGTCTGATTTGATATGGCAGCTTCCAGTTTTTACATCTGGGGGGCATTGCCACAGTGACAACAAATATAGGGGGGATGCAGACCAGGGCATCCAGGACGCTCTGGGACGGTGCGCCGCTGGAGCGAGGCAGCCGCACCGCGGCGCACTGGCTGCGTCCCTGAAAGCAGAGCAAAAAGTAGCGCTCCTTTCAGAAGTCAGGGAAAGTGCACTCTAAACGCGTAGGGTGCACTCTCCCTGACTTTTCCACCGCAGCGTGTGAGGACACTGTGGCGGGAGGTTGCCCTGGGAGCGCCGGCCGTGCGGAGGGCCGGCAGCTCCGAGGGCAACCTCGGGAGGAGGAAGGGGCGCCACGCGTGCAGCTGCCCCTCCTCTTCCCTGCCTCCAAGACGGCTCAATAAGCCGTCTGCCGAGGCTGATAGTCTCTGATTTGATTGTTTTGCTCTATTGCTATCAGCTGATGTTATCTCATGAAAGCAGGGATTTTGACAGTGGAGATCTACTGCTAGTCTTTCCTTAGAGAATCTAAGTATCCCCACACTATCTTCTATCCAAATTAGCATGCATTCCTCCACATAATTCCAGATATAACCCTGTCCAAACTGCATTTCACAAATGTGAAATGTATGTGCTTTGCTATATCTCACATACTATGAACAGTCATATGGCACAGATGTTTTGTTGATCAGAAATTGGCATTTGTCTTTGAACAATAAAAAAGATGTTTACTGAAGTTATTCTTTTACAGGCAGGCCTATAGTAAATTAACATATCTTGGTTATTATTGTATTCATATCAGAGTGACCAGATGTTCTAACCACAAAGGAGGACAAGGCACCATAAAATGTAGAACATTAAAGAAAAATGTAGGGCATGACAAAATAAAAGCTAAAAACAATAATGTAAATTCATGCTTCTTAATGATTCTCAAAATAAAGGACATTTTGGAATTCCTCTTGGACAGAAGTTTGAAAGGTAGGACATGTTTCAGAAAAGGAGGATGTCTGATCACTGATTAATATTCAAGGTTTGTTTCTGTTAGCATAGAAAGGAAGATTTTTTTTAATCCCACCATTTGGATCACGATTGCTCACATAAAAAGTGTTAGTATGTTTGTTTTTAAATCAACAAAATGAAAAAGCACCTAAGAGTTTTGTTTTAGTGGTGTCTGTTGTACCTTAACCCCCCTTTCCCCTACAGATGCTATGAACAGCTACATTAACAATGAATAGCCTGCTAAGAAGGAATACAGAATCCATTTAACATAATGGGACAAATGGTGAGCACAATAAAGAATATGTGAATTCATTACCAATCTTGATAAGGACGTTATCACATGGGGGAAATCTGCTGGTTAATCCACACAAATCCCAAACAGAAACTGGATTTGTGCCTCACGATTTCACACAATGTTGCACAGAAACTGGACAGAAACTGGTGTTATCTGAGATCTTTTGAAATTCAGTAGTTTTGAGGAAATGCATTTGCGAAATTACAGTAATTTCGCATTTACTGTAATGTGAAAAGCAAATGCGCATTTGGGAGCATTTCCCTGCTTTTTCCCATGGTTCCACGGCGAGCATTCCTCTATCTGCGCATGTGTAAGAAGATCATTTCTAGTACATTTACGGGCTTTTCTCACTTGTGTGTGAACGTTAAATGCGCTTACTGTAATTTTGCAATTAAGATAATTACATGTGAAAGCCATTTGCGGAATCAAGGTTTATTTTTGGTTTATTTTCGGAATGCCTCATTTCCACTTTATTATCACTTTCTGTCCCATGTGTGATAACGTCCCAAGTAAACTTGAGCACTTATCTTCTTCTTTGTTCTGGAGCTTACCATTCTGTAAGGTTCTCAGCTTTCCAGCTGAAATACCCTCAAGGCACTGGATCTTGGCAGGTAAGCAGGGTAACTTTGGTTTATACGTAGATGGGAAACCACCTACAAAAACCAGGTGCTGTAGGCTATATTTAAGAGGATGGAACTGGCAAAACCACCTCTGAGGATTCCTTATCTAATGAAACCTTATGAAATTCATAGGGTTGCCATAAATGGACAGGCAAATTGAAAACACAGACACAAACACACAGAGGTTCTCAGCTGTGGGTAAGTCACTCTCACATAGCTTGAGTCAGTGTCACTGGGTAATTGAAATCAGATGGTATTTCTTTATCCTGCTTATATCCAAGGATCTCAGGGTGGTATACAATAAAATCAGATTAAACAGTTTTAAACAATATAAAACAGCTATATAATTTTTAAAGACTAAAAACATTCTAAATGATTCAAGAAGTTCAAACAAACCATTTTAAAGCTAGTTAAACCAATTAAGACCATTCAAAAATATGCACAGATGCAGATTTGGATGAAGTTGATTAGACCCCAAAGGCTTTTATAAACAGTCATGTTTTTACTTGGCCCCAGGATTATTTCAATGTGGATACTATTCAAGCCTCTAAAGGTGCCACAGCAGAAAGTGCCCTCTGCCATGTTCTTCTGCAGAGTGCTACCGCCACTGTATCCCAATACAGGGCCCTTCAGCAAGCCTCTATCCTTAGGCAGCCATGTGTAGGTGATCAAGCACTCTTGACCCCTCTGCTTCTCTGCACTGGGGCCAACCTGAGACAGAGACCAAATCAGATTCAATCCTGGAATGGCTACTTCAGGAGTCAAAAGGACCCCTTGATCACAGAAGTAGGCAGCTTAGTGGCATCAGAGATCACTTCAGTTTTCCCAGGTTAACTTCCCACTGGGGCATTGGTATAAAAGGAAATATAGGAAACTGCCTTACACCAATCCAGAAGACTATTGGCCCTTAAAATATAGTATTGTCTATTCTAACTAGTACCAAGTTTCCAGGGTCCCATACAGATCTTCTCCATCACTTGTTCTTTTTAACTAAAAACACATTAAATGGAAGAAAACAGCAAATTTATAATTGACTAGCACAAAAACAGCTGAAGCCATCTGTCTGAAATTTTGCTGGATTAAACCACTTTTTAGGGTCTACCATATCTCCAAATGTTATGCAAATGTATATTAAAAAACAAACAAACAAACAAGTTATAGCCACTTTGGTTTTCCTATGCAAGCCAAAGGTGGCATGGATTCATATATCTCAGTTCAGAGTCTGAATCTGGCTAAGACTGGGTCTAAACTGATCCAGATTATGAGGACTTGACTGCATGAGAAAAGTAAGGAGAAACTGATTGGGAGAGTAGCAGCTTTCTCTTTGCTGGTCTACATGCCTTTGTAGCACTTCTGTTCTCTTCCCGAGGAGTGATGGTCAACAAAGCACACCTTTTGCATAATGAATTTCTCCTGTTCAGCAACAGGCACACTTTGACAGCCATCTTTCTTCGAGAAGAGAATGAAAGCACTACAACATCATGCAGAGCAGCATGGAGAAAGCCACTACTTTCACAATCAGTTTTGCCTTTTCTTCCCTCTTGCAATAAAGTCTCAAATCAACTCCAAATCCAAATTGCTGAAATCAGACCCAGGACTGAATTATAGGTTCTTTGTACAAACCTAGATATATATCTGTCAAGATGATACCCTTGTCTTCTATGGATGCATATAATTAGTTTTAAAGCTGCCTAGTCAATGGCTTTCACTACATCAAAATTTAACCAGACACCGTGTTTCCTTTTATCCATTCTTAATCTCTCACTATCCAGCTTCAGAGGACCAGGTTATCTGAATAACCTTGTCTCTTTATATGAGCCTGCTATATAGTGCACTGGCTTTTATTCCCACACTAGGTGAAGGATGTAAATGCACAGGGATTGATTCTATCACATAGCCCCTTCCCCAGACAGTACTCATCTCGTACATGACCTGAGCTTCTCCGTGACCTTTTAAAGAACAGGAAAATCCCATTCTTTAAAAGGTTTGGGAGAAGCCCGGACCGAGTATGGGATGAGTACCGCCCAGGGACAGGCTATGCGATAGAATCCGTCCCTGTGCATTTACATCCCCCACCTAGCGCTGGAATAAAAGCCAGTGCACTAGTCTCCCATGTCTTGAGATCTTCTGAGGAGGCCTTTCTCTCTGTCCCTCCACCCCAGGTAGATCTGGTAGGAACATGGAGAGGTCCTTCTCACTGGCTGCCCCCTGGCTTGGGGGTTGACTGCTCAGGGGCCTTTTATAATGTATGGTATAGTTTATATTAACTGTTCTTCTTTTAATTGCTTTTATTTTTATTGATAGTTTAATTATATTTGTAACTTTTGTATGATGTAAATGTTTTAGCTGTACTGTTTAAATTTTTGTAAGCTGCCTTGAGTCCTAGACTGGGGACATAGCCTCCAATGTTTCACAGATGAAACCTGGGAAACATATGAACAAGCAACATTAGAGAGTGGTCAGGATGGCAGAAATTATAAATGAGAAAGAATATACAAGCTAAGAGAGGTTGCAGCAGTTTGCTTTTCCCTGAGCCTGGACAGCAGGAAATAATTTCTCCCCCTCCTCTCCTCACCACTCCCCTCCAGGTTTACTGAGTACAAACTACTTTTGCACTTTGAAATCAGTTTGCATAAACTGAAGTAAACTGAAGACAAAGGGGGAAAGTGGAAGGAGGAGAGAGAAAGTAGGGCATTTTAAAAGCACCTGAAAAAGTGGGATGACAGAGGATAATAATAATAATAATAATAATAATAATAATAATAATAATAATAATTTTAAAGGGCTTTGAGGTTGTTGTGATTTGTTTGCTCAGAGGAAGAGAGACAGAGACTTGTCTCCAGAATAAGGTAGCATCCAGAAGCTCTCTGTAGAGTTAGAAACCCAGTTGATTCAGCTCACTGACAGATCCTGGTGAAAAGGCAAAGAAAACAGGGGCCCTTCACATGGGTCTTTACGAGGGGACTTTTTCAGGGAGAAGTCCACAGTCCTGTTTCAGTGCTTACTTAAGACTTCTCAATATGGACTCCGAGGGAGTTGCTGCAGTCACCTGCAACACTTGTGGGATGTTTGTCTTCTTGCCAAGAGATGTGGGGAACTTCACCTGCATCAAGTACAAGTCATAGCCCTCCTGGAAGAGAAAGTCAAGCAGCTGGAGGCCTGAGTAGCTACACTTCAGCATATTAGGGAGCAAGAGGTTTTCCTGGACAGAGCGGAACAAACGGTCTTGGACAAGGACCACACAGAGGAAGTCGTTAAGGAGGAGGTCATTTCATGCACACACAGGAGGTGGACACCTGGAGGAACATCACACACAGAAGTAGGGAAACCAGGGATTGTTCTGGGAGCTTGCAGCTACAGAATTGATTTGAAGCTCTCTCCCTTATCAAGGATGAAGAGGAAGAGCAGCAGGGACAGTCCTCAGGGACAGTGCAGGGGACCCCAAGAATACCACCACAGGAAAAAGCCATTGCTAAGCCTCAGAGGAGGCACATGGTGGTGGTTGGGGACTCCTTGTTGAGGGGTACAGAAGTAGTGGTTTGTGATTTCCCTGACAAGATGTCCCGGGAGGTGTGTTGTCTCCCTGGGGCAAAAATCCGTGATGTGACAGCAAAGCTGACAAGACTTGTCAAGCCTACATATGGGCCTATGGGTATGCCTATGGGTATACCCATAGCAAAAGAAAGAAGGAAATGGTAGGACCACTGCGCAGAGAAAATGGAGAAATTCTAACAG
>CM034701.1:172779896-172794437 GCA_020142125.1 Phrynosoma platyrhinos | reverse complement strand
GACTCAATTTGCACTATTTCTGGCAGTCTGCAACCCCCCTTAGAATCAGATGACTCTAGGAAGGATCCAGACTGAACTGCCCTGTTAATACTCAAGGGAACTTTTTGTGAGCAGCTGTCATTCTCCCTTCTTAAAACTGATCTAGCACTCAATTTCCAGTTTCTTCAGGGGAGATTAATTTAATGTACCATTCTCAAATCTACCTAGCTGGCATCACCATCAGAAGTTGCTGAGGTTACAAGGCATGTTAGTTTATGAGATGAAGCTGCATAATATGGAGCAGGAGAACCATACAAAGATAGAATAATCATTAGGAAGCTTTTTCTTCTACAGAGAGGAATTTTGCCTTAAACACATAAGGCAACTTTCACTATTTCTGTGATATGTGTATATAGGTTTGTCTTGGGCAGCTTTACAAAAATCCCCAAGCCAGAAGACATGAACTCGTCTTGACCCTCTTTTACTATTTTGTTGTTGCTGGTAGTGTATTTGCCTTTAAATTGGCTTCAACTTACAATGACCCTATGAATGAGAGAAAATCTAAGAGCCTCCATTATCAATGGACCTGCTCAGGACTTACAAACTCAGGTCTGTGGCTTCCCTGATTGAATCTGTCCACCTAGAATGCACTCTCCCTTTTTTCCTGCCATCTTCCACTTTATCAAGGATTACCACTTTTTTCTAGTGAGACAGGTCTTCTCATGATGTGTCCAAAGTACAATAGCCCCAGTTTATTAATATTGTCTTCTAGTGGAAGTTTAGGCTTTATTTGCTCTAGGACTTGTTTAGTTGCCTTCTTTTTGCTGGCCCACAGTATCCATTTGCTATGGCCAAGTTTATTTCCCATGAAATAAGCAGTAGACACCAAGAAGGCCATCATTTTCTTTCCTTCCCAACAATTGTGTTCATCATTCCCAGTATATGTTGGTGCTACCTCCATTTGGGGGAAGCCATCCACACCCTGTTTGGTCTGAAACATAGATACTGTTTTTTTATCCAACATTTGGCAAGAGGATAAGATCTCCAGGTGAAAATACAGAACCTCTTATCAAATGAAAGATGGAGTAGTAAAACACACTGGAAATTACCATATACTGTTGGGAAATATTTAAGAATTTGTTGTTGTTGTGTGCCTTCAAGTCATTCCCAACTTACGGTGACTTTAAGGCAAACCTATCACAGGGTTTTCTGGGGCTGAGAAAGTGTGAATCACCCCAAATGGCTCCCATTTAACAGTAGTAAGGCACATTTTTGTATAATCACTGGATTGGCTTTTTTGTTCCAATATGATACTGTGCAGTTTTCAAAAAATAAGCCCTAGTAAACATAATGGGACTCAATTTTGCCAAGGAAACTTGCATAGTCTTGTGTTGGACACATCCCACTGCAATCAGTAATATGATGATTAATTGTGTAACCAAATACAGGAATATAGAATTGCAGTTTAAAGATCCAGTTCCAGCTACTTCTCAAATGTGTAAGCCGCCCCAGTTGGATTTTAAAGAGAGGTGGGATACAAATAGATTTATTATTATTATTATTATTATTATTATTAAATGAACATTGCAAATAAGCATCAGGTACTGCACAGACATCAAAACTCATGTTAAAGCTCCACATATGTTGTGTAGAATTCTATTTTGGGAATCATGTTTATTATCCAGCAGACTTCTTTGACAAAGAAAAGTCAAGCTGTAATGAATTCCACCTAAACATTAGGGCTGCATCCGCACTGCAGAAATAATCCAGTATGACACCATTTTAACTGTCATGGCTCAATGCTATGGAATTCTGGGAATTTTAGTTTGCTGTGGCAAACTGACAGAGACTATGGGCCTGAACAGACTGCCAGAAATAATCCAGTTTGAGACCACTTTAACTGTCCTGGCTCAATGCTAGGGATCATGGGAATTGTAGTGTGGTTTTTTTTCTGAGGCATTGAGCCTTCTCTGTCAGAGAGCTCTGGTACCACAATAAACTATAGTTCCCATGATTCCCTAGCACTGAGTCAGGGCAGTTAAAGTGGCCTCAAACTGGATTATTTCTGGCAGTCTGTTCAGGCCGTATATGTGTCTCACAAAATCACTATTCCCAGAATTTCATAGCATTGAGCCATAACAGTTAAAATGGTATCAAACTGGAATATTTCTGCAGTGTGGATGCAGCCTAAGAAGAACTTCCTGACAGTGAGAGCTATTTGACAGTGAAACACGCTCCCTCACAAAGTGGTAGATTCTCCTTCTTTGGAGGTTTTTAAACAGAGGCTGGAAGGTCATCTGTCGGGAATGCTTTGGTTGTGTTAATTGTGCATGGCAGGGGGTTGGAATGAATGGCCCTTGTGATCTCTTCCAGCTGTATGATGATATTATTATCCATGATTCCTGTGCTTCATTTTAGAAATAATTATAAACCTACATAATATGATATATTTTTATGAAGTCATATTACCAAATACCCTGACTAATAAATAATATGGTATCATTTCAGCCTGATGTTACATGTCCATAGGGGATGAAAGCAAAATCTACTAAAATGTCAAAAGATGCAGCATGTATTGGTCTTAATAAAAAATCAGACCACTCCCTAATTTTAAATTCCAGCAGCACCTTCTATCATGCCTTTTTAGCTGAAAATTAATCCTCAGAATTCATTAGTGTTATTGCCTTAAACATGGGTTGCAACCATTTGTTAGGTTACCGAAATCTAGCATCCAGGTTCCTAAATACCAATTTCAGTCTGGCACAATCACAGGCAAAAACAAAGAATTGATTGGGCAAGAACAAGGAGCAAGCAAGCCTTATTCACAGGCAGTTCCTGAAAACCCACAGGCCTTCTTGCACTGAGATGATAACATTGTACAGATAGCCCTGCCTTGACAATGTCAACTGTCATTTTGCAGCCAGAGGGCTAAAAGAGGAAAGTATTCATCAAACATCCTGATGTGAGCAAATATTTACAAATGAATAAATAGATGGACATAGATTTTACAACTGCAGTAGAGATTGGCATATCTTGTCAGAAACAGCCGGCCACTGCTAAAGAAAACATTATGGTGGCCAGGACTGATACGTCTGTGGTTTGTATTTTATTTCTTCCACTGGAGAAAAAGATGAGAAAAACTTACCTAACAAGCCAGCTAGTAGTTTCCAAACTTTCTACCTTCTGGGAATGCTTCCCATGTTGAAATATCTGCTGTGGATCCTGAAGTGGCTTCCAAAGTAATTCTCTATGTACATTTACCACATATAGAGGTACATGGTCAAACATGATCTTACATTGGGGTGGGGAATTGCATGGACTTTGCAACTCCCAGCAGCCCTAGCAATGGTGAGAAAAGTTTGCAGTCCAACAATATCAAGAGGACTAAATGAATCCCACCTCTTGTATGGGTATACCTGAGTTAACAAAGTATATATGTTCCTAGTCTTTACTTACTTAGCAGAAACTTTAGAATCAGAGACAGAAATAACATGGGAAGAACAGGGATAGATTACTCCACAAAAAAGAGCCACTCAACATGTTTCAGCAAGCTTTTTACTCAAAACTAACATTATGCCCATTATAAAATGAAACAACCAGGTCAGGCAAGACTTGCATAAAACAAAACAAAAATCCGAATCTTCTAGAGACCACTTAAAAGCTTCTTCCAAAATGCATCCTGGGATTATTTTTTTTCTTTCACAAGTCTCCACTTTTCTTATGGTTTCCATTTTAGTGGCGAAACGTATATATCTATACTTTTTCAGCTTTTTTGCAGAATGAGGGTAAGATACAGATAAAAGGATAATGATAAAAATAAAACATCATAAATAAGAATATGATATAAGAGATGAACAAGAATAAGATACAAACAAAAAACAATTGGATAAAAATGAAAAAAGCATCCTGCAAATATTTGAAATAAAAAAAATGAAAGTTAGCGACTAAAGTTAGTGACCAAACTCTTTTGTACTAGGTTTTAATAGATACTGAATTTGCTGACATCTTTCCATATATATATATATATATATAGAGAGAGAGAGAGAGAGAGAGAGAGTTACTTCCATGTTGCTACAGTCAGAAATAGTTAATTACATAGTACTGTCATCTCAATTTTGAACAAGAATTTCTAAGAGTTCCAATTCAAGCATAAGATAAAAAGGTCATATTCAAAATCAGGGTAACCATGTACACAGCAATAGCAATAGCACTTACATTTCTATACCGCTTTATAGTGATGAGCACTCTCTAAGAGGTTTACAATGTGTTGGCCAATTGCCCCCAACAAGCTAGGTACTCATTTTACCAATCTACGAAATGATGGAAGGCTGAATCAACCTTGAGCCCTGCAGGATCGAATTCACAATGTTTTGGCTGCAGTACCAGCATTTAACCACTGTGCCACTATGGCCACTTTCGGTAGTTCTCATCTCTCCACTTCTCCCATTAACAACCTTGTAAACTAAGCTGTGCTAAGGGGAGGGGGGGACTAGTCAAGAGTCCCAAATAAATTTCATGATCAGAGGGATTTCAACTACAGTCGTCCTGCTCCAGACTCAATACCGTAACCAATGCACTATATCAGCTATCACATATCAAGGCTCACTATATAAATTATTCCAAGGCAGTAGAGTCTACCAAACAGACAAGCAATGCCATAATTACTGTGTGTGGTTTGCGTATTATGCAAAATAGGCTGCCGAGATTTGAGGTTCTGCAGTTAGGCAACCCCAGTCATTATTTGACTCATTTTTAAGGGTGAGGAAGGGACACAAAGAAGGGCCCCAGATAATTTTAATAGAGTTGGCCAGCTGTATTGGCGGGGATTCAGTTCTGGACCCCCTCATGGATACTAAAAATTGAGACCTCAAATCCCATTATTTTTAACAGATGCCAAGGTGCATGTGGCTGCATTGGCACAGCCATGTGCACACACCACCATCGAAGACAATGGGACAGGGCCATTCAAAAATGCTTCAATCTGTGGATGGCTAGCCCACCAATTTAGGACCAACTGTACCTTGGCAAATTCATGCATGAAAAGGTGAAGCTTCAGGTGATGGATGAACACAACCTCCTGAGCTTGTGGAGCCATATTACCTCAGATCAAGAAACACTTTGAAGGCCAGTGCAGTTACTTCAAGAGTGAAGGGGAAGATTTCATTTCCATATGCTCCAACACTTCACAAAACCAGGATACATGGGGCCAAGCAACATAGACTTGGCAAAAGCAACATCAAGATGGTAACAGAACATACAAGCAAGGAGAGGCTGTAGCAGTCTGCATTTGCCTGAGCTGCCATACTTTTCAGACTCTAAAATAATTGCTTAATACTTGTAAATCTGAGAGATCCAATGTGGCATAATGGTTTGAGTGTTGGACTATGACGTTGGAGACCATGGTTCAATTCCTCGCTCTGCCATGAAATGGTGACCTTGGACAAGTCACATGCTATCAGCCTCAGGGGAAGGCAATAGTAAACCTTCTCTGAACAAATCTTGCCAAGAAAAGCCCATGATAGGGTCGCCTTAGGGTTGCCATAAATTGGAAATGACTTGAAGGCACACAACAACAAATGTAAATATAGTGTTTCATGTTATCCAATATGGTTTGGTTTATATTTCAATTTAAAAGAGGAAAAAATTAAAATGTATTTCAGAGGCAGGCCCACATGTAACCCCTTATAGTAGTCTAAACAAGATGTTATAGCAGCACAAATCCAATCCGCAGGGGGACAGGTGCATTTCACCAGATCAGCTGCAACACAGATGTTAATTTTCCCCTCCATTAAACCCTTCAGTAGGCCCACCAAAGATTCTCCAGGCAAGGGAGCTGAGTCACTCAGTGCTCCTTTGAGGGAAATCCTGGTGCTGATGACTGATAGGAGAAGGACTGGATGGTTTTTTCCTCCTCTATATAGAGAAACTAATCATGAGTGTCCATTTCCAGGGTTACTAAACCCTTATCCAAATTTTCAGATCTGAAACAGTCGTTAAATAGGAATGGTAGTGGCATTAATTGCTAATGAAGGCTCTGGTAGGATACCATTGTTCACTAGAATGAGAAGACAGAGAATCTGTATCCTTCTCTGACGTATAACTTCATCAGAGATGTTTAGTCCATTTCATTAGGAGATAGTGAAAAGGGATCTAAATGCATGACAATGTAACATGCACCTTAGCTTAAGAAATGCTTTCGTTTTAGCCAGCTCTTTCACAAGTTCAATGTTCATGGGGAGAAGAAGGGGAAAGAGCAACATTTGCAACACCAAGCACTGGAAAACAAGCTCTTTGGAAAGCTGCCTCGACATAGTTAATTCTCCCTTCCGCCTCCCTTTCCCCTTCATACGCAAGCATCTGCTGGAGATTGCTCAGCCCAGCCTGTGTCAGATGGAGCTGTGATTCATGCTAGCCAGTCACATCACATGCTGCAGACAGGTGGGAGCATATCATGACTTCAGTGGGTGATAATGATCCTGTGATGTGCTTGCCTCTTTGCATCTGCTCACCTGTTCTCGTATTCCAAAGTGGTATGTAACATTTGCTGGGTTTTGTTCTGTTTTGAAAACAAGATTCTGTTTTGAAAACAAGATGAAGGAAAATAGTGGCCGTTTCCACATCCTCCTCCCACACACTCCCATCGTAATTCCATAAGACACATGGCCTCATTATGTATCCAGGCAGCACAGTCTATAAAACCACATCATCTTCAGCAACCTGTCAGCAGAATCACCCTCTGTGGCATGCAGTTTATGTGTCCAAAACCATCATGTCATGCTATCTTTTAATTGCTTTTTTCCAGGTACACTCACCTTCTACACAAGAGGTTCTAATGCATTACACAGTATTCGATTATCATGTGCATAATATACCTCCTGGTATACAGGACACATTTATATCTCTATTCCTCTATCTTTCTGAAACCAAATTTAATAGATTTCAGATCAACTCTACAGAGAAGGAAACAGTTGACTATGGGAATGTCACCCAAGCCAGTTGCAACAAATTCTCCTTCTCCTCCACCCCATCCCCACCCCCCGTAGCTTTAAATTGAGCTTATATTAATTTAAGCATAAAGTTTACAATAAATTATTAGTTAGTTATACACACCTGGGAGAATAATCTCCATAATATTTTACATATTTTTTCTCTTTTTTTAGGCCTTTCAGTGATTCATCCTCATTGGTCACTTTCTCACATTTCCTTAATCCTTTCTTATTTGTATCTCTTGATATTTCTGTGCCTCTAAAGTCTGACTTGCTTCCTGTGTGTTGCAGAGATATTAATAGCCAAGTCCAGAAAAACACCTTCAGGCAAATATGCCCTGATTATATAAAAGGAACCCACTGCAAAAATATAATTGGGAGCATGGTCAAATTCAGGCAGCATTTGGATGAATGCTTGGGTATAAACATTTATCTTATATGGTCCTAAAAAAATTTCTAATCCTAGTGTCAGAGATTTCCAAGATTATCATGCAATTCTATGCATTTTCTCTCAAACAAGACCCACAATATTCTTTGGGATTATATCCTAACAAGTGTCTTTAAAAGAGAAATTTCATTTCATAAGCTTGGGAATTAGCCTGGGGAACTCCCTGGTTCTATGCACTTTCACATCCTTTCTATTAGCAGAGGCTATAAGGATATACAATAAGGCTGAGCAACAACTGAACTGCAGGCCTACAAGGTATAATCATCACTGCCTTTTCATCAAAACCAGAACTCCAGAAAGGATAAAAGAAGAACAGATGGCAATGGTTGGAAAATCCCAGCATTTTCTATCACTCTCACAATTGGTAAAGTAATTGGGGTTTAGATAAGGACCTTATCACACGGGGTCTGAAGCAGTGCCATCCCTGTCGCATCCCCGTCCCATTGCGCTTCCTTATACAGAAAGCAGCATTATTCCGGTATCATTCCGGTCACGGGAAATGTAATTCCCATTTACAACTGGAATTAAAAAGAACATGGATGATGCTGGATAATGCAGCATGATGCCGCATTGGGACGGGGATGTGACGGGGATGGGTGCGACGTTGTGTGAAAACATGGGGAAAAGAAGTGCAATGGGACGGGGATGCGACGGGGATGCGACGGGGTTTCTCTGTGACGTCGTGTGATAACACAGGAAAAGGAAGTGCAATGGGATGGGATGGGGATGGGCGGGGTTTCTCTGCGACATCGTGTGAAAACACGGGGAAGAGAAGCGCAATGGGACAGGGATGCGACAGGGATGGCACTGCTTCAGGCCCCGTGTGATAAAGTCCATAGGGCAGAATTTACTGCATATGAAATCCTTCTCTTTTTTTCTCCCCGATTGCTCTTCTTATCCTCTGAAATACAGAGTCATAAATACCTTTTGTGTATCTGGGTAATTAGACTATGTGACCTGGAAAACTTCCTAGGCTCATTGGTCATATAAAGTCTCCCCTCTTCCCAGCTCCTCTTCTCCATTATTTTCCTTTTTCGATCTCTTCCCCATCTTTGCTTCTTCATCAACAAGATGGTGAGTCAAAGACTAAAGCTCTTTTTTTTTAACTTTGGGGGGAAGCACACCAGGGCATCAGGGATGCCCTGGGACGGAGCGCCACGGGACCGCAGCCTCTGCACCACGACACTCCAGCGCTCCTTTCAGAAATCAGGGAAAGTGTGCCCTAAACGCGTAGGGTGCACTTTCCCTGACTTTTCCACCACAGCGCGTGCGGTCGCTGCGGCGGGAGGTTGCCCTGGGAGCGCCGGCTGTGCGGAGGGCCGGCAGCTCTGAGGGCAACGTCGAGAGGAGGAAGGGGCGCCACTCGTGCGGCTGCCCCTCCTCTTCCCTGCCTCGAAGACGATTGTATTAGTTGTCTGCCGAGGCCCTTTGTCTTTTCATTAGCTAGTTAGGATGTAGGCTTTCCACATGCATATATAAATGTAAAATCCACTAATAAACTTTTTCTAAATTTGTAATCTGAAACTGCCTGCCTTGTTTATTTTTGTTTCGTTTATTTTTTGAAGCAGTTTCAGCTCAGGGAAGCAATTTCAGATTGAGGCATGCTCTATTGCTGCTACGCTGAAAGAAAGCTGATTCGCAATAGTTTTAGCTTTGATATTTTTCTCCAAACAAAATCTAACACTCTGAGAAATTCTAATTTCCAACATTTTTGAAAAATTGTCATAAATTGTGCAGCATTGCTGTGATAAATGTGTGCCTAAATCTTGAAATCTGTATTTTAAATTTACTCTTACCTAACATTGCAACTGAGTGCTTATCTATCTGGAAATAAGTCCCACTGAGTACATTTGAACCTACTTGCAGGTATGTTTGCACAGCTTTGTACCTTAGTTCTTTTATTTTTCTAATTAATCCACGAATGCATGATGGTTAATGACTATTAAATAAATTTAAAATATGTGTCTGTCCCTGGAGATATCATTGCTCAGTTAATTAAAATTAGTGTTTGGTGAGTACAGAGTAACAAGTCATGGGAAATACAGAGTAACAAAAGTACAGAGTAACAAGTCATGGGAAATACAACACTCACAACAAGGAAGGGACTACACTGAAGAAAGATCCCAACTTTACACGTGAATCATCAACAACACTTTCAAGACATTTATAAACTAATATTTTGGGAAGACTCCTGTTCATATTCCACAATAAATGGCTTCAGATACATCAGTCACTTTCAGCCACTCATCATTTCATTGTAAGAAGAGATGACAACACAGGAGGTGGGTTGGTGAAGCAGGTGGTGTGTCCTGGAAAACACTATATGGTTGTCTATTAGTAGTAGTACCTCTAAATTTCCCTTTAAATTCATATCAAAGATTGTGCAGTTGGAAGAAAATCCCTCCCTTTTTTCAGTCTGCCTATGTAATCTAGCTTAACTATGATGATGAAGGCTTTGTCTCAGTATCTAAGAAATATTCTTTGGAGAGGTTGGATAGTTAAAAGCTAGGATGCACCCCCTCAGCCAGCTTCTTTGTGGTGACATTTGATCAAGAAATGTCCAGTTTCAGTTAGTAAAGCCTTTTATCAGTTCAGTACTTCAAAGTGAGCAAACTTTTAAAAGAGTTTTGAACTTCAAAGCACTTGTCAGTTAATTGAATGACTCCATTCTGCAAGGCTTGAGAGAGGCTAGCTTGGAAGTTTTGTTCTTTTAGTAGACAATGAAGACTGTGGGATAGAACTCAAATTCTAGCAACTTAATCTTCATTTCAAGATTTGAAATTAAATGAACAAGAACTTGCTGTATTCTGAAATTAATACTGTAGCAACACTCACATAGATTGGAAGCCTGAATAAAAATATCCTAAAAATAAAGAATATCCTAATAGTCTTTAAATGTTTTGTTACTATACATTTTTTTAAAAAAAAATAAACCTTGTTTAATATATCACAGTACAAAAGTTATTATACTCTGTCTAGAAAGAATGGAGCAACCAAATCAGAGTCTCGGACAGCAAAATGTAGTTGTCACAAAGAATAAAAGCAAAAAAGCAAAGCAGCTTCATTTATATACTGCTTCATATGGGGTGTCTTAGCAGTTTACAACTGTAAGCTCATTGCCCCCCAAAAGTTGGGTACTCATTTTAGTGACCTCAGAAGGATGCAGGCCTGAGTCTAACCTGAGCCCTGGCTAGTATTGAACTCACAACCTTGTGGTTTATGAGTGAGTGGCTGCAGTGCAGGCATTTAACTCTTTTTATGATGTAGCTATTTGCTTCTACACTTGCAGAGAAAGATACTTGAGGGATTTCCCAATTCACACAACCAGTCTTGGATACTAGGCACCTTGACTTCAGGACGAGGCAGGGAGCAATTTGCTGGTCTACCTCAGACACCAAAATATCTTGGATTGATCCTGGTACTACTGAAAGTAAATGTACCACTATGGGTTGCAGATCCCGTGCTTTTGAGCCTTTAAGTCTTATGATTTAAAAAAATTGATGCTCTGAAAGAGTGCCTCTCCATATTCATACACAGTACATGGCTAAGAACTGAGATCTGCTGGTGCAGCCCACTCTATCTCCTGTTTCATGTCCCTCTAGTGGGAATAATACATAATGCAGGGACATGGGAGAAGATCTTTTCTGCTGTAGGACTCCATTTATGTAATGCCTTCCCCTTGGAGGTCCAGTTGGCATCAAGACTGGTCTCTTAGGTGGCAAGTCAAAACATGACTATTGTCTTTGGGGCCTAATCTAAATACTTCCTAAAGTATACATGTACATAATTTTAACTGTTCAAGCCTTTTCTAGTGTTTTAACCTGATGGTTTATTTAATATGATTTTATCCCATTTAAATTATTCTTTTGTGTTTTTTTTCCTGGGGTTGTTTTAATTGTATGCAGCCCAGAGAGCTCACCATAGAGTTTGGATCTGTTGTTGTTGTGTGCATTCAAGTTGCTTTCAACTCATGGCAACCCTTAGGCGATGCTATCACAAGTCTTCTTGGCAAGATTTATTCAGAGGAGGTTTGATCTTATGTTCCTCTGAGTCTGAGAGAGTGTAACTTGCTGAAAGTCATCCAGTGGGTTTCCATGGCTGAGAGGTGATTTAAGCCTGGTCTCCCAGAGTCCTAATCCAATACTCCAACCAATATTTTAATAAATAAATACATTTTTTCTCTTCACTGCTCTCCTAAAAGATCCTTTTCTAGATCTGCTAGGCTAAGAAAGCTAGCAGCCTGAGGACATGGATTATGCCTCTAGCACAGCACAGAAGCCAAAGCCTTCCCTACGCTATTAGGCAAGTCAAGGCATCTCCTAAACCAAGCTATTAAAAATAGCTCCTGACCAAAACTGTATTCTATAACTATACATAAATAGAATCTACTGAACTAAACCTATGTATATGCCAACATTTTTAGGGGGGGGGGTTCTGCACAAGGGAAGGAAAATTGGCATTTGGAGCATAGCACTTGCTCTGAATCAGTGTCCCTAAAAAGGTTTGGTAATGCTGGCTGGGGGCGGGAATGATTGTTTCTTCTGAGCTGAATTCGAAATACACTTGTCTGAAGATGCACGCTCCTTTATCTGTAACAACAGAGGTCTGGACCACAGATACACTTGTTATGCAAATGACATTCACATCAGGAAAGAGGCAGATAATAGGAATTATTGAAAAGTCAACTACTCATCACAAGGGTGAAAGAAACACAAGGCAAGGTCCTAACATATGGATAAAAGGCAGAATGGACGTGTTACAATCATTGGCTTTAATTTATCAAAGTGAAGCTGTCACAAGTCAGGCATTGACAAATGCATAACTAATGCATATAAGTGAGCCAATTATCACTAATGGCTGAACAGTTCAATGCTGTACAGCCTGATGCTTTTATTAGCCCTCTGTGTGTGGGTTGTTTTTTTTAAAAAAAACTTTTAAGGTGGAAACCAACCCCTCAATAAACAATGCTTGTCATACATTTTTGAAAATTGTTTCTTGGATGTATTGTAGAGGCAAAGGTGGAAAAAGAAGAAAAAGCAGCCACCTAAATTTAAAAAGCCAGCTAAATTTATTTAACAACCTTTTGGATTTCACAAAGTCTTAAAGGTTTTCCATGTCCACCTCAAAGTGCTAGGGAATGGCCATCCCTTTCCCAGATCTATCATTTAGGTGATACAGATATGGCTTGGCCTTCTATGCTGTGAGTGGTCCCAGCTCCACCATGACTTTGGAGCTGGATTGGTGTCAATAGCAATGTGGTGGACCAAATCCTTTCTTGGAACTAGATACATGGAGTCTATGAAGCTTACCCAACAAACAATCAATGTCATCTGCCTGTCAAAGTGCTGGCATTTACTCATAAAACATTAAACTCACCCAAATAAGCCATTTCTTTAACCTTCTACTTCAAATTTAGCCTGGACCATCATCAAACTAACAACTAATACATTGCCAAGTTCTGTATCAAACTGTTGAGCTGTTTTCAGAGTATAAACTGTAAATCATACTTCTCCCTATCAGAGTTTCTGGATAGAATGGTGTAATGATGAATGTGCAATGGTTCATCTAATCCAGCCTTAACACAGGGCTGTTTCAGCTCCTCTATTAATTCTAACCATCTTCCACATAAAACTAGGAGATACACTTCCAGGGCAATAATGATATATTAGCTTTTTCCAGGGGAAAAATGATACATTAGTATTTTTAATTGTGAAATAATCAAATAGTTATACCTGCATCCCAAATCACAATAGTTCTTCGATGTGTTTTTCTCAGACTCCAAAAAAGAGTTTTCGGTTGCTGACTAGTTCTTTGATTTCCCCAGCATGGAACTGATGTACACTCGGTTTTAAAAAGATTATAATTTTCACCATAATGTGTGTGTGTGTGTGTGTAAAAACTGATGTTATGCTTTTTTCTTTCTTTTATTTTCTTTTTTAGCTACAATTCTTGCTATTTTCTTATATACAGGGCTGGTTTGAGCAATCTTTCAGGAGATATGATCCAGTACTATATCAGGCATCACCCTGCTACACATGGGAACAGCCTGTTCAACTGAAATCAATATACACAGGTTCCTATATTCACAGAACAAAACCATACAGTAAATTCATCAGAAAGTGGGTTTGGCTTATGTGTAGGACATCTACACCTATGAGCTCCATTTGGATGGGCCATCCTCATTGTGATTGGCAAAGACAAGGCCATCTCACCACCTCCACATATTGTGCTGGACTGTGCCTCTAAAGAACTGCCCAAATCAAGCTATATTGCTTGCTTTGCCTCAGATTATTGCATGTTTCTTGCTCATAAGAATCTTTCAAGTCTTTTATGGCTTTCCTATGTAAAAGCCATCTGTAATGAACTTACTGTCACTAACCCTTCAGCACTGAGCTTGACCATGGGCTAAGCTACATGTTTAAAATACTGCTCATTCCAGTCAAATAAAATGTGATCTGGCCACATGCTTTTTATAAGGGGCTCCCGAAAAACTTCTTAAACTCCACAAAAAAAGGCTTTGCAATTTTTACGGGAATATCCATTGAAATCTGCAGAAATGTGCATTACCACATGTGTGTCTGTTTGTATTCTTTGCATGCATTTGTATGGAGAGTAAATACAATTATTATTATTATTATTATTATTATTATTATTATTATTATTATTATTATTATTATCATCATCCTGCTTTCTCCCCTAAATTAGGATTCAAAGTGGCTTATAGTCTAAAAACATAGTACAATTAAAAACTTACAAAAATGACAATTAAAACTACTACAATATTAAAACAAATCATTTGTTTAAAAATAGAATACAATTTAGTAAGATAAAAGCACTTAAAAACCATACACTTTAAATATTATTATTATATTTATTACATTTATTGATGCAAATATATGCAAATTTGTACAGGAAAGTGAAGACCATTAACCATCAATGTGAATGTGCAAAAATGTGCAGCAATTCACATAGTACATTTATGTGTAAGACTATCTTTGTATCTTATCTAGCATTCAACTATCAGTCACTAGATAGCTGACTAGTTGGTTGCAATGTTATAGTTTTAAAAAGGTATAACTACACTATGGGACTTTGCAGACTGCCAGAAATAGTGCAAATTGAGTCCAC
>CM034701.1:172754870-172765689 GCA_020142125.1 Phrynosoma platyrhinos | reverse complement strand
TGCTGGCTGTTTATGTTGTCATTTTGTTTGTGTCTTTCTGGTTTTGCACTTACGTGGTAATGAAAATTTTACTTTTAACATTTATTTTATTATCTTTGTTGACTGCCCTGAATGCCATTTTTGTCAACAACAAAAAAACGGAGTATACATTAATCAAATAAATAAATATTAATGTACAGTTATGTACACAATTATTAAAAATGCTCAGCCTTGGAAAAACTGCATTTATACAGAGCCCTACTGCCCTGGGCAATTTTCTGAAAAACCAGGGCATTATTTTTTTATTTTTTTTAATGACATCCAGGTTGGAAATTCGGTGCAGACAAAGAATTGGCCTTTTTATCACAATGGTTGTCTTCTATTTATCTTTTTCTGTTGTTGTATAATAATTGATATGGTTCAGTTGGGTGAACTAGCATCCTAGTCAAGAGGAATTACATCTCTTTAATGCCATTTCCTACCCCTTCTTCACCACTTGAGTCTTAAGCCATTGTGCCATTGACTGAGGATGTTAAAACAGTGACTGGCTGGGAGATTCTGGGGGTTGGTCAAAAAATAACAGGACAGCTCCAGGCATATACACACAGTGCTGTCAAACATCATCATCATCATTATTATTATTATTATTATTATTATTATTATTATTTTAATCATCATCATCATCATCTTCATCATCATCTTATCCACATCTTTTTATGGGTCTTGGTGGGGAACAGATTAAAATACAACACATAACAGATACACTAGTTAAAAAGACATAACATCAGTTTGAATGAACATATAAGATGAAGACACATCAGTTCATACATTAAATTCATAGGTCATCTGGATAGGCCTGACAAAAGAGACCAATCTTTAATGCTGTTTTAAATTCAGACAGCATATTCAGCTGTCAAATCTCTTTTAGCGGCTCATTCCATAGTTTAGGGGCTGCTGAAGAAAAAGTTCTCTGGCTGACAGTTGCAACCTGAGTGCTGACTGACTGGAGTAAACACACCCCAGATGACCTGAATGTACAGAGTGGAGCTGATCCCAAAGTAACTTGGACCCAAACCATGTAAGGTTTTAAAGGTAATAACCAAAACTTTGTAGTTTGCCCAGAAACTAACTGACAGGCAATGGAGTAATTTTAATATTGGTGTGATATGTTTACTCCAAGATGTACCAGTAATCAATCTGGCTGCCATATTTTGAACTAAATGGAGTTCTGAACTTGGTACAGTGGTAGCCCAATGTGCAACTCATTGCAACAACCCAGTCTTGAGGTTACCAGAATGTTCACTCTATCTTTAGATCTTCCAACTCTAGGAAAGGGTGCAGCTGATGTAACAGCTGAAGCTGATAACAGACACTCCTGGCCATCACATCTATCTGAGCTGAGGGATCCAGAAGTACTCCCAGGATGTAAACACAGTGTTTCAGGGGGAGCATAACCCCATCCAGGACTGGTTGACACACCTTCAAACCCAGGTTAGGATGCTTGACAGTAACCACCTCTGCCTGGTCTGGACTCAGTTTCAGTTTGTTTCTCCTCATCCAGTCCAATATCTCCTCCAGCATTCATTCAGAAGAGACACATTATCCTTAGCTAATGTTATTACTAAAGGCACAGAAAAATATGAGAGACAGTATGGCATAGTGGTTTGAGCACTGGACTATGACTCTGGAGACCAGGGTTCAAATCTCGGCTCAGCCATGTTAACCTACTGGGTTCTGAGGTTGGGCACATTGCACTCTATCAACCTCAGACGATGGCAGTGAAGAAACTCACCAAGAAAACCTTGTAATAGATTTGCCTTAGGATTGTCATCAGTCAGAAATGAATTGAAGGGACACAGCAACAACAGAGAAATACATTTCAGTGTCATCAGCATACAGAGAGCACCCTGCCCCATATTTCTGGATGATCTCCCCCAGCGGTTTCATGTAAATGTTGAACAGCATTGGGTAACCTTAAGCGCCACTTTTGTGAGTCTATCTATCTATCTATCTATCTATCTATCCTTCTGCCTCCCCTCCCCCACCATACCTGATAAAGGGACAGTTCCCACTGTGGATAGTACTTACTTTCCTTTTTCTACTGCCATAGAAGGTTCCTAAGAGGAGACCATCCACCCCCAGGTACAAGTCTTGTGAATCAGTAGATTAGCTGAAGGCATGGGAAGCTTATCGCACTCTTAAATAAAGCAACTTACCTGATCCGGACTAAAATTTAAAGTGGGCAGCATCCTGATCTTATCAGAAGGATTAAGCCACCAAAAATGCTGCCCAGGTCCATCCCCACTCCCAGAGGTGCTCAGCACGCCGCTTTTCGAAGCCTGGAGTTTTCTGGTTTAAGAAAATAGCCACCAGAGTGGCCCTAGGAGCATGGATGGACCCGGGTGGCGGTTTCAGGTAAGTCGCTTTATTTAAGAGTTGGCTAAGCGTACCAGTTAGTGACTGTCCCTTCACTCACTCCAGGCTGTTGGATGTCCTTCACCACTTGCTGCACTCCTGCTACAAGTGCCTGACCTTGTCAGCATGGAAAATTTCACTAGAGCAAAACAAAATTGCAGTTACTGTATCACAGCAGCTTGTACTTATTTATAGAACAGCTTCTGAATAGTTGTAATTTATGTAGGGATTAGCTGGCTGAAATAGCATGTGGGTATATAATTCAGCAAAAGGGCTGCATATGGATTCCCTGAACAATACTAGCTGGCAACTCAGTTTCAATTCGAAATGGTAAATGATGTGAATCCATTAGCAGAAAAATCTCTTGTTCTTCCTTCCCACAGATATGCTTTCTTGCATAGGCACTGATGGATTACGGCATAGGGATTGATGGATTGATTTAAAGGGAAATAAAGAAGTGCAACTGCTTCTTAAATGCTTTAGGAAACAGCAGTCATAACAAATCTGGAAAGAAACAAGAGATCGTTTGCATGTCTATTTAAGAGAAGTATTATTATTATTTTGCAAAAGTTTGCAAAGTTTCTTTTTTGGCAAAAAAAATGTTTTAACCACACCATACCATACCATACCATAGATCTTTTTTAAAAATATTAAAATTAACATTTACTAAACTGTTTTAAAAGTAAAATTCTGATCTTAAAAGATGCATGGGGGGGGCAAAAAGAAAATCCAGGAAAAGGCTACTTGTAGATATTTTGCAAGAATGTTACAATGGACATACAAAAGTGACATGTGCCCAGACAGACCAGTGTCCACCTACCCTAGTACAATCACTTTGAACTGATAGAAGCTCTTTGTCTCCTTTTTTTTCCCAATTGTACTAGAGCAGAGTATTGAAATGGAGATGACAGAGATTGAATGTGAGACTGTTTTATTGGATTACATTGTTTCAGCTTCACATCTGGAGACCACATGGATTGTCGCTTATGCCGACAGTGTAAGCGCTAGAGAAAAGAATACCAGTAGATGGTGCTTCTATACTGTAGAAATAATGTAGTTTGAACCACCTAACTGCCATGGCTTCATCCTACAGAATCCTAGGATTTGTAGTTTTGTGAGGCACCAGCAGAGAAGGCTAAAGGCCTTGTAAACTGGCAAATTTCAGGATTCCATAGGATGGAGCTACAGCACTTAAAGTGGTGTCAAACTGCATTATATATACAGTACAGATGCACCAAGAGAATAAAGAACTGGCCCTACTATTTGGCAGAATGAGGTAGACACTCCAGGCAACAGATCTAGGGTGACATGAAAGGGGAAGCAATTGATGATTATATATAGTTTCCCAGCATTCATCTTAGTCACTGCAAATATTGTGGAAGGGAAGAAGGAAAATCTTTTCACTCCTTCCCTCTGATTTCCTGTTTCTAGAGCAGTGAAGAGAGTAGGTGTGGAGGAGCAGGACAGAATGGCAGGTGGGTGATAGATGAGAGGAAGGAAGGTGATGAATAGGATTGGACTTTTCCCAGTTCCCAGTGACAGCATGACACAGGTTTAAAATTAGTCTCAGACTAAAAGAAGGGATTTCTGAATTTGCAGGAATAGGATTCTAAGCCCATTTCTGAGACTGAGTGAAAAGGTTGTACCTATCAATGACCTACAGAAGGAAAGCATAATGGTAAATAATGAGACATTGTCATCAGGCAGTTCCCTTCCTTCCTAGAGCGGAACTTGCATTTAAAAGAATATATTTGTTTGCTTGAGCATCTGCGGATGCAAAACGAGGTGGTTACTACACATACCTCCCAAACAATATTATATAAATTGGGGCAAATCTTTTTCACTCTTTTTATACAAATATTTGCAGGGTTTAAAATAAGGTAGAATTAACTGTGCTCTAAAGCAGTGCTCCTTAGGCTCTCTGATGTGGACAGACAATTTCCCCCTAATAATATACCAGGGAATGGTACCATATTTGTGCCCATTGGTTACAGCTGTATCTTTCCTGGAAATTCTTTATGTATTAAAAGCCAATGGTCTACAACACCAGTCCACAGTTCACTGCTTTCAGGAGCACTGCTCTTAAACACATTACTACGTATGTGTTAACTACAAGTAGATTCATTTCTCCAGTTAAGATACTTGAAACAGAGATATATTGTCACACAATGGGAAAGATCAGGGAATGAGTCTTTCCTCCAAGCCTCAAATCCTTTTCTTTCACTCAACACAATAGGGCTCCTGTTCTTTCCATGGGGCTTAAACATGACTTTGTACAATGAATTAGTGGCAAGGACTGCAAGCAGTTCAAGAGAGGATACAAACATCATCATACCAGAGAATCATCATGAAGCTGGGAACCCTGTGATCCCATAAAGCCAATCTAATTCTTCCTAGGTCTACTGCACATTCTCCCAGGCAATTTGTTATTGAAAGAAGCCAATGGGCTGCCCCAATGCTCTTAAAGCTTATTTAGCAGCAAATGGGGGAAACATGCAATGTTCTGAGCTTGGCTACACAAAGAGGAACTCTCAGTGGTTATTTTCATTCCATTTGTTCCTGCACTGATTCAATTTCATTTTGGTCTCCATGTTAAATTTAGGCTGAGACCTACAGTGCTTGTATTGAGTCCATACTTAACAACAACCAGAACACAATATTTTTTAATTATATGAATCAGAAAGAAGGCACAAGAGTTACATGAATCAGGCTAACTTCCAAAATGGATCATGAAAAGGATGCATCATCTTAAAGCAAATGTTAAGATTTTACTTTTCAATAAACACACGCATACTAGATTTGGGGCGTAGCTCATAAATCTCCCAAATAGGGACCTCCAGTGCCTAGAGATAAAGATAAATCATGCTGAGAAGACGCTGAACCATGAAATGATTCTGTTAACATGTCATCTGTCTAGAATATATTTTCAAATTTCAACAGAAGGGTCTAAATTATGAACTGAAGGTGATCAGGTCTGGAAAAGTTGGTAATTTGGAATATATTTTTAACCTCATCCATCTGTGTGTGTACACCTGGGCACATAAACATTAAGCAAAAGATTATCCGATACTGACTTGTCATTAGAATGAACCATTTTAAAAGTAAAATGGGGTCCATAGATCCTTCAAACAGTTTTTATCTTCTAAAAAGGATTATGCTGTGAAGATAAACATCTTTTCAGCTATGTGTGGGTGTCTGGGTGTGTGAGTGTGGGTGTATTTCTTGGGGGAAAGGGTTAATGACTCAAGTAAATATCATTACTGTTATCTAGAGAAAAAAAGCTAAAAAGTATATGTTGTAGATAAGCAGTGCTGAATGTCACTAATATTTGAAATCAAGCAATGTTATCATTGCCAGTACTTGGATACTGATCTCATGACCTGTGCCTTAGGTTTAGTATCACTGCCATATCTGATTAGTGAATCCTCCTGATGACATTTTGGACCACAACTCTCAACATCCCTGACCACTGGCCATGAGATGTGCTCTCAGGAGATGGAGTCCAGCAGGAGTACTCACCAGGCTGGGGAAAAAGCTGAATGGATGGGCAGCCAATAGAGCTTCTCTAGTTAGCACATGCCAGAAAACAGAAACAGCAAAGCCTTTAACTGCCCCAATATTTTTTAGCATTGCAACAGGAAATTATAACATTTCAGTAGTTAACGCTTCAAAGAAACATTGAACTCTGTACCCTTTTCTATATGTAATATTGTACATGTAAGATAATTAAAGCTGAAATCAGTGAGGGGGTGTATTTCATCTGTGTGAAGAATTTAGCCATGCTTCCAGATAGATAGCTTCTAGTCTGCATGGTGTGGAGTTTTGAATGTTTGACAGGAATCTGGAAGACCTGGATTCAAATTCCTGCTCAGCTATGGAAACCCACTGAGTGATTGTGAGCAAGTCACACTCAATGACAAATCTCTTCTGATCAAATCTTGCCAAGAAAGCCCTGTGATAGTTTTGCCTTAAAGCAAAAATGATTTGAAAGCACACAACAGCAATGACACTCCAAGGGAACTACTCTAGGTTCTTCTTTAACATGTTCCCTCCTTCCACCACCACAAACAATGTCTGCATGTGCCATTATGGCATTTCATTACATCAAGATACCACAAGATGATCCAAATCTCAATTTCTAAACATGTCACCTGAACTTTTAGTACTTCAAGAGGATATTTATAAAGAAAACAATAATTTCAAAGATGGCTCAAGTGTCCAGTGGCTATCAAACCACCCCCCCTCATAGCCACCCCACCAGTGGCCAGGAGGAGGAGGAGGAGGAGGAGGAGGAGGAAGAAGTGGCAGAGCAGCAGTGAAGGGGGCAGCGGCCTCAAAAACCACCCCGCCTCACAGTCACCCCACCAATGGCCAGGAGGAGAAGGAAGTGGTGGAGCAGCAGTGAAGGTGGTGACGGCCTCAAAAATCACCCCGGCTCACAGCCACCCCACCGACGGCCAGGAGGAGAAGGAGGAAATTATGGCTAAAACAGGAAATAATAAATAGATACATTTAATCAAAAATAAGGGCAAAGATATTGCACAACCATATAATAAGGATAAGATTTAAAAAAAGAAAAGAAAAGAAAAGAAAAGAAAAGAAAAGAAAAGAAAAGATAATGAAAGATAATGAAAGGCACGATATAGAGGAAATAAAATCCACTGCCTCATCAAAGATAATGGCAGACATAGAACAACAAAAAGAAAAACAGATAAACTCCTATTTATTAGAAGAAATTAGAAAAATAGGATTAGATATAAAAACTGAAATAACAGTAAAAATTAAAGAAGAAATTAAAGGCCTTAGAGAAGAGATAAAAGCAGATTTTCAAAAAGAAATAAATAGTCTTAAAGACACAATAATTAAAATCACTGGTAATGTGAAAGTATTGGATAAAAAAGTAATAGAGATTCAAGAAAAGGCAGAAGTATTAGAGAAGAGAGTTAGCAAAATGGAAGGAAAGCATCACCAAGAAGAATATTATAAAGCAAACTTGGAAATGCGTCTCCACAGAAAAGCACTGAAACTAAGAGGAGTAGGAGAACAAATTAATGAGAACTTAAGTACAAGAATTATCCCAGCACTAGCCTATTTTATAGATTGGTCAGGTGAGCAGCTCGATTTAGAAGTTGATAATATATATAGAGTAGACTCTGGGATTGCTAAGAACCTAAATCTTTCCAGAGATATAATTATTTATTTTATAAGGGAAAGAGTGAGATTTAGAGACAAATTTTAATAAGAAATTTGAGTTTGAAGGAAAAGAGGTTAAAATTTATAAAGCAATACCCATGCAAATAGTAAAAAAGGAGAGATTATACAATATTAACAGAATATTTAAGATATAACAATATAAAATGCAAATGGGAAAAAACAGAAGGAGTATCCTCACTTAACAAAAAGAAATTTATCATAAATTCTGAAGATAAAATGAAATCTTTCCTAGCTGAACATAAAGAATCCCAAGAAGCAGGAAAGATGGAAACAAAGATGAGGAAAAACTGGGAACAGAAATAAAAATGACTAAAATGGAAACTAGATTGCTTAAAGAACGTAGAAGAAGAAATCTAGAGAAAAGGAAATAATCGACAGAGGAATCAGATAGGCAATCCTCAGAAGTTGAGAGCAAATCAGAATTAGAACAATATCATGAGTTTAAAACAATAACTCCACAGGAAAAAAAGACAAAAAGGCAAGAAGACCATAAGTAAATCAATACAGGTGGATAATAAAAAGAGGGGGGGGGGGAAGTTAAGTTATAACAACAACAGCCAAAAGGAAAATTACTTAAAAATCCATAACAATACAATTATTGTCATGGAACATTAATGGACTAAACTCAAAATTGAAAAGGAGAAAAATATTTCATTATCTTGGTAAACAAAAAACAGATCTGATCTGCTTACAAGAAACATATAAAAAGAAAAGATAAATATGTATTGGAAAATAATACACCGAGTGAGTTATTTGTGGCATGTGATGAAAATAAGAAAAAGAAGGGAGTAGCAATCTATGTAAGAGCAAAAGGTCAAGCAAAAGAAATACTTAATGATAAAAATGGTAATTATGTGGGAATTGGATTGAATTACCCAAAAGGGAAATGTTTGTTAGTAAATATATATGCCCAACAAGAAAAGCAAGGGGAGTTTTACAAGAAATTATATAAAGAAATTGAGAAATTGGAATATGAAAAAAAATATAATAACGGGAGACTGGAATGGGGTATGGGATCCGACCATAGATAGATCAAACCCAAGCTCCAAAAAGGGCAATCAAGAGAAACTACCAATATCAGCCTTTACACTTGTAGAAAACTTAAATTTGATAGATCTTTGGAGAATAAACCACAAGAACTACAGAGATTATACTTCTATTCTGATAGATTTAAGACTTTGTCACGCATTGATCTAATTTGTGCCTCAAAACAACGAAGTAAGGACATACAGAAAATAGAAATACTCCCAAAAACTTTCTCACATCACAATGCAATTCAAGTACAAATTAAGACATCCAAAAAAGACTTTAACTGGAAATTAAAGGATTATTTACTACAAGATGAAGCATTTGTCCAAAGAATTAAAAAGGAATTAAGATTATATTTTAAAGAAAATACAATTGATAAATTGCCAGCAAATATTATTTGGGATGCCGGCAAAGCAGTTATAAGAGGCCATTTAATACAACAAGAAATTAGGAAAAAAAGATCTGAGAAACAAAAAGAAAACGTAATAATGGGAAAGCTAAAGGAGAAAGAACAGGAGTTTAAAAGGAGCCCAAAAGCGAAAAAATTACATCAAGAAATGAAAATTTTAAAGAATCACAGAACAACTGGCAAATAAAATAAAATACTCAAAACAACAATATTTTGAACACACAAACAAAACCAGAAGATGGTTGGCTTATAAAATAAAAAAAAATGAAAGAAGAATGATAATTAAATTAAAAGAAAAGGAGAAAGAGTACACCCACCAGAGCAAAATTAAACAAATTACTACAGAATACTTCAAGAAATTATTCAAAGAAGATTATTTGACAGAGGCTAAGAAAATAAAAATTCAAGAGTTTATTAAGAAAGAACAAATACCTCAATTTTCTTAAGAACAGAAAAAAGCATTGAATACACTAATAACAAAAGAAGAAATATATGCAGCAATAAATAAATTAAAAGACAATAAAGCCCCGGGGCCGGATGGCCTAACAGCTAATACTATAAGACAGGGGTAGGCAACCTTTCCCCTTTAAGGGCCGAGGGACTTCAGCTCCCAGAAGCCTCAGCCATGTTGACCAATAGTCCCATGTTTGCCAATAGCTCCTGGGATTCTGGGAGCGGAAGTCCCTCGGCCCTTAAAGGGGAAAGATTGCTACCCCTGCTATAAGACATCTGTGGAAGAATTGATACAACCACTACATAACACCATAAAGGAAATTGAAGATAAGCGATACCCACAAACCTGGTGTTTAGCAGCTATTATATTAATTCCCAAAGAAGACAGAGACACCAACCTAATTAAAAATTATAGACATATATTGCTGTTAAATCTTGACTATAAAATTTTTGCTTCAATTCTAGCAGAAAGACTGAAGAAAGCACTAATACAATGGATTCATGAAGACCAATCTGGATTTCTACCAGAACGTCAAATTAAAAACAACTTTAGAACACTGGTAGATATAATAGAATATTATGAACAAAATAAAGAAAAAAATGGGCATTATTCTGCTTGATTTAGAAAAAGCATTTGACAGTGCCAGTTGGTTCTTCATGAAGGAAACATTAAAACAAAGCAATATAGGAGATAACTTTCAAAAATGGGTTGATGCTATCTATTCTACACAGTATGCACAAATAGATGTAAATGGGGGAAAATCAAAAAAAGTAAGATAACTAAAGGGACACGATAAGGCTGTCTGCTTTCACCACTGTTATTTATAACAATGATGGAAATCTTAATGAGGAGAATAAGAAATGATAAACAAATCAAAGAGCTGCAATTAGGGTCCCAAAGTTATAAAATAACAGCTTTTGCAGACGATGTTGCAATAATACTAGATGACCCTAAAAAATAGCATTAGTAGACTTTGGCCCTCCCTAGAGGAAGTTTGTTATATGGCTGGCTTTAAAATCAACAAACAAAAGAGTGGAATCTTGACAAAAAAATTATCCAAAGCAGACGAGAATGATTTATCCAGAATAACTGAATTAAGGATAGTATCAAAAACAAGATATCTAGGTATAATTATTACAAATCAAAATTCAGACCTTCTGATTAATAACTATACCACCACCTGGAATAGAATTAAAGATGATTTGAAAAGATGGAAATCATTGCATTTATCTCTACTTGGAAGAATTACAATAATACAAATGTATGTGCTGCCAAACCATTCCTGTTATAACCTCTAATAATGTCTTTAAAATATGGTC
>CM034701.1:172738227-172754770 GCA_020142125.1 Phrynosoma platyrhinos | reverse complement strand
ACAAGAAAAGGGAAGAACCTTAAGCCAAGAGAAGAACTTCAAAAGGAAGGAATAGAAATACCATGGTTATCATATCTACAACTAAATGAAAGATTTAAAAAAGACCAGAACAGTAAGGGAATAGAAACAGATAAAAAATATTTAGAAAAAAATATTTGACAAGGGTGAAAAGCATATGATATCCCAAGTATATAAGATCTTATTGGATATAGATCTAAAAGAAGAAACTATCAAAGAAAGCATGATAAAATGGATGCAAAATTTAAATGAACAAATACCTTTGAACACTTGGGAAAAGTATGGATCAAAAAACTAAAATTTACTAAAAGCATGAATTTGATAGAAAATTATTATAAAATGCTTTATAGGTGGCACTTGTCCCCTGTTTGGGACTTAAAACTTGCCTAGATGAAAAACAATAATGAAGATAATTGCTGGAAGTGTGGTCAAAAGAATGCCAATTTATTCCACATGTGGTGGAATTACAAAGAAACAACAAAGTTCTGGGAGGCGATAAACATTAGGATACAAAGAACTTTCTGAATTCATTGTGAATTAAATCCAAAACTATACCTGCTAAATATAACTGAGGAATTGACGGGGAAGATAAGTAAAGATGAGATAGGGGTAATTATTTACATGGTTACAGCAGTATTTGCAAAATACTGGAAAGAAGGAAATAAACAAATAATAGAAGAATGGATTATAAAAGTAAATGAACTAATGTTAATGGATAAATTAACAATGATGGTTAATGGGAAATCGGAACAACAATATTCTAAGAAATGGGAAAAGATTAAAGTATTATGGCAATAAGCTGCAATATATAAACTATAACAAAATTCCAAGAAAGGATTTATTTTGAAAATATTTTAGGATTTGTTAGCATTTCTTTTGTTGGTAATAAGTAATATGTGCCTCTTCCTATCCAATCCTATGTATGGTTGGAACCATATATATATGGTACAAAGATTGTAAGATATGGAATGTGTATTATATAGACATTATATAGATATGGAATGTGTATTATATATTATAAATAAATAAAAAGTGTCGAGTGCCTGACCACTTTCTCTTCCAAAGAAAGCTATTACAAATAGGGCTGTTGCCCATGACATTTCTTCCAGGCATTATGCAAGCAATAAGGCTGTTTATTACAGCATTACAACGTATACAAACACAAACAAACAGATGGGAGTGTGGAATGTTTTTCATCATTCTCTTGCAAACTGAAAATGAGTGGTTTAAACACCATGCTTCCAATGTGGCAACCAAACAGAATGAGACATTCATGCCCAAAGTGGTTACTAGAATGCTAAAATTAGCTGTTGCAAATTAATTGATAGATTAACATTCTTATTACACTAGTCATTTCAAGTCATTCCATTTCAAAACCACTGCTCCTTTACTTAGAAAGTAGTGGAATGGCAATGCACTCTTTCACCTTGTATTTAGACTTGAGAAGTGTGTGTGTGTGTGTTTGCTTTCTCATAAAGGAAAATGAAGATACAACTTACACACCCTATTTGCTCCCTGCTCCATTATTGGTGCTTTAAAAAAAAAAAACAGGAAGGGGGGTTGCAGACTGCCAGAAATAATGCAAATTGAGTCCACTTTTAGGGTTAGGGTTAATGCTAGGGAATCATGGGGATTGTTTTTTTCCCCTGAGACATTGAGCCTTCTCTGTCAGAGAACTCTGGTGCCACAATAAAATACAGTTCCCATGATTCCCTAACCCTAACCCTAAAAGTGGACTCAATTTGCACTATTTCTGGCAGTCTGCAACCCCCCAAAGTTGAAATTGCACAATTATGTAATGACAGTCTTATAGAACTACTGTTGCTCCCTGCCTAGATTAGGGAAATGAACACAGACCACACCACTTCCAAAAAAACATTTTATATGTTTTTTCATGCAAACATAACACTGACCTGGTTCTTCTTTTGTATATTACTCTTTACACTTTTGTATATTTATGTTATATTTACCTTTTCAGCTTTTCCTGAACCCTGTGGAATCTTTGGGACTTAATCTTCGTAGAATTACATCAGAATTGCACTATTGCACTACTCCCTTTTCTTAAAAAAAAGAATTAAAATATTTTTTTAAATGCTGGAAAAAAGAGAACAAATGTACAACAATTCTCTTGAGAACTCATGGGAATCCTGGTGTCCAACCACTAGAAGTAATCTGGGGTTTCTCTGTTAGGGGTCCCAAGGAAATCCCCCAAGGGAGAGGCAATGAAACCCACACCCATACTGTGCTCATCATGCTCCCAATGTGGCAACCAAACAGAATGAGACATTCATGCCCAAAGTGGTTACTAAACCATAGTTGAATAGGGGATCATTAATGGATTATTTCAAGTGGGAAAATAATTGATTTGCATATGACCCAACATCTGGGGACACCATGCATAGGCAGTCATGCCCAGCTTTACCTTTGTTTCCAGCTGGGGAAGTTATGTACCCTGCAAAAGCTGCTAGAAATGCAAAAATAGACTTCATCAATAGCTTTGATTGTAGGGTAATAGGGGTGAAATCATTTCAGGTTAATAAAAACGAGGATGCCACATCCCATGTCTTGTGAGTGGCATTTACTAGCCCTCAATTAGGAGGCAGACCAATCCAGTCAGCAAAAATGGCTGTGCAAAATTAATGAAGTCAAAATAATAGGAAAAGAAATAAAATTGCTTTGCAAAAATGAGTCAGGTACAGCAAATCAATACTTCATAACATTGCCTGTCCTGTTTCTGAGCTCAGCTGTCTTCATCTATTTCCAGATCAAATACTGCTCTGTTCTACTCTGTTGCTATAATTAATATGCAACATTTTGCAGTGAAACTTCCCTTGAAACTCTCCCCCTGTGCAAGTGGTAGATGCGCAACAGGTAGGTCAATGTGGATTGGGACCCCAGTGGTTACAAAGATTTAAAAACCCTCCTTTTACCCCACTCAACTCCAGGGTCCCAATCCAGACTGTCCTCCCCCATGTTGGCTAATCGTCTGGAAGAAAAATCCAGCATTTATGGACTTGTGATTAATGTCACACATCTTCTGATACACAGAAACCTACAGAAAAACGGTTTCTTCTAACCTCCTTTTTTCTTTCCTGATATATTGACTCAGCAAGGGCTCCAGAAGGAGAATTCATTTCTGCTCATGCACATTTTCTGTTTTATTTAGACATCTGAGTTATGTATAAACTATTACATTGGTGGATAATAAAGAAGGCACCTGGAGGTTGCTAAGCAACTGCCAATACCTTCAGCTACCACTGCCTAATGCTTAGGCAGCAGTGAATGAATGTACTGATTTTTGAAAATTATTGTTGTTACTTTTTGGTTTCTCTACCTATTGCTTTCTTTTCCTAAGCAGCAGTGTTGAGAGATGGGAGGCAGAGTCATCTGGGCATTGTAAGGCTACTACATGCCCCTGACCTTAAAAACACGTTTTTAAAACACTGGAAAATTAATGTTTCCATTCAGTTCTTTTCTATTTCAGCAGTCAGTCTCTCCAAAAAGCAACATGGAGATGTAGTACTTTGGCATATAATGCCCAATCAACATGTCTGATGCTAGATCCTGGAGTTATCATATCTCTGTAAACAGGGAAAAAATTACATGCAGTACCTCATGATGTTCTAAAATACTATTACATGCAGTACCTCATGATGTAGCAAACACCAAACCTTTTGTACTTTGCACTGGTACTGAAGTTGCAATGGCATAAAATGCCATTCAAAAATAAGGGACAGGCTATTAAGCTTTATTTATTAAATTCCCCATTTGTCCCCTATAAATAGATCCCCCACAATTCTTTCATCATGCAGACTGACAAGCCACATTCTGTTTAGAAAGAGATAAATCATACACAGCAAGGTAAACATCCCTGAGTCCTGTTCCATAGATCTCTGCATCACCTGCTGATATTTTAGAGGATTCCATCATGACTGTTATTCATGAAAGCTGTTCACAGCCTCAGCGTGGTAAAATTTATGGGCACTTGTCTGAAAATGTTAAGCCTCCCTCACTGCCTTAATTGCTACAGCCTGTTCTACACCTGTGCAAGGGGGGAAATAGAGATAAATTGCTGCTTAAGTTTGAATAATTTTTAGAAAGAGCAATGGTGGTTCTCATCTGGGTTGCGCAGTAGAGATAATATAATGCACAATGTTGGAGAGCTTCATCTGCATATAAATAGGCCTAATCAGAAATGCAAATAGCAATCAGGGGAAATTGTCAAAAGCCTCATGATAATTGTGTGATTGTACAGATAACAAAAGGTCAAATATTTTCATTTACGCTTTCAAATTGCTAATAGCCAGTGGCTATCCTTTTCCTTTGCAAAATGGAATATCAGGAGAAGCAGACATATCCCAACTGGCAATCAATTTGTGAGAGGTCCTACACACACACACACACACACACACACACACACACACACACAACCCTTTTGTCACAACTGCTCTGTAATTATTTTGCATTTCACAGTGGCCTGTGAAAACCTGGTTCCTTCAGGTAGGAGACAACACCAAAACTAAAAAAACAAACGTTGGGTGTGGAATCAAAATTACATTGGCTTGCAGGTAAGGCAGCATAGAATATCTTATTTTCTGTGTGTAAACAGCAATAGAAAAGAGAAACCGCTGTTCTGGTACCCTTAACAGTTTCAAAATTATATTTACTGCACAATGATCCAAATATTCTCCTCAATGAAATAAAAAATCTTTAAAACATTGTATTTTTTTAAAAAAATAAAGACCTTTAGTTCTTGGGAAACAAGTCATCTTTCCCATATACCCTGCAAATTCCATATATTAAGGGTGCCTATTGAAATACTGAGCCCTTGCAGCGTAGACTATTTCATTGTAAATATGTAAATCAGGGTCAATGAGACTCTTCTTAACAAGAACATCTCTTTACACACATTTCCCAATTAGGATAACTTACGATGCAATGATGCACCAAATATGTATTTTCATTGTTGAAATGCTGGTGCCTTTGTGAGCAACGATCTAGCAAGCCAAGAGAGCCACCTAGTGCCATACCTTGGGATCTTAAAAAGTGTCTTCACAGGATGCATGTCAAACAGAGGTGGATCACCATCACCCAGTTCAATAGCCGTGATCCCAAGAGACCACACATCACATCGGGCATCATAAGAGTAGTCATACTGTTGTTCACAAGCAATGACCTATCAGGTAAAAAACATGGAAGATCCCACATTAACACAAGTTAATACACATTACTGACACTGGTAATACTGGTACTGGTAAATCACATTACCAAGAATTAAGCCAATAATTTCCCCCTTGTCCAAGTAGGCCATACAAAGGCACACTTCCCTTGTTATCTAATTTAGCCCGAGCACTTCTACTGCACTTCTGATTTAGAAACATAACCATGTTCATCTGGAATATCAGCATGCAAAGGGATCTTGTAGCCCCTTTAAGACTGTGTGAAAGACGTTGTAGCATAAGCTTTCATAGAGTTGGTCTACTTCCTCAGATGCATAGAGTAGACACTTCCTGGGTCACTTGCCATTCTGCATGCATCTGAGCAAGTGGACCAAGTCTACAAAAGCTTATGTGACAACTTCACAGGCAACATGTGGCCCCCAAGGCTTTTTTTGTGGCCCTCAGAACCCTCAGAAGTCTTTTTGTGAAATTGGGCCAATGAACTCTAGGGAAATTTTTAAAGAAAAATACCCTGAAATGCTCCAATGTGTTCACTAGTAGAGTGTGGGGTACATTTCCATCACATTTTGGGGGGGCAATTTAGGCACAGGGCTGGACTTTTTTTGGAATCCCAAAATAGTCAAAATGCCTCCATACCTTCAAGAGGTAATTGGGGACTTTTTCCCAGGCATGTTGAAAAGCAACATCTGACAGCTTGTTAGCTTCCCACACCTCTTGGTAAACTTTTTATTGTATTTAGAGAGCTTCATCAGGAAATTTAGAGAGATTACCATCAGGAAACCAACCCAAGAAAGTGGATTGTACATAAATAGAAACATAAAATGGAGGAGAGGTAATACCACCATGATGCCATGATACCATGGTAAAAAAGAAAGAGACAACATGGCCACACATCTTCCAACATATTATGTCAGGGGTAGGCAACCTTTCCCCTTTAAGGGCCGAGGGACTTCAGCTCCCAGAATCCCAGGAGCTATTGGCCAACATGGGACTATTGGCCAACATGGCTGAGGCTTCTGGGAGCTGAAGTCCCTCGGCCCTTAAAGGGGAAAGGTTGCCTACCCCTGTGTTATGTAGTCAACTGCTCCAAGAATGGCAATCCAATAATTCATGTAAAAAGACTGGAAATCAAGCTGATGAAAGGTGGAGAAATTTGAAGAAGTCAGAGGAAAGTGTTGAGGAACGAGGGCATATGTTTTCTGTCACAAAGTCAGAAATGAGTGGAAGGCACACAACAACACCAAAAATTTCACCTCTAGGACAGATATAAATTCATGTGGGACTTAAAAACACAGAGAGAAAAGAGATCACAGCAAGTTTAAATTTCCAGAGTTATTCTGGAATGAAAATAGTGCTTATTGCAACATAAATTAAGGCTGGGTCATCCAGAAGTATGTACCATGTACATTCAGAATTAGAAAGCCCAAACATTTCACTCCATGAAATGGCACAATTTCCTAGCCTGAACCCCACTCTGTCTTCAGTTTTGCATTGAAAGAGTTATTACATATGCAAAGAAATATTTTATAATTAGCTGAGGGTCTAAGGATTATCTGGGGTAAATGAAAGGTACATTTGTTAAACTGAGTTGAAAATTTCAATGGGATGAGACTTCATCCTTCTTTCAAATGAAATTATACGACATTAGATTTAAAATATATTTCACATCCAGAAAGCCTACAGAATCCAAAATTTCACTTTGAGGTGCTTCTTTCAGTGAAATGGAGAGTTCTAGAATAGAAGAACTTGGAAACATTTTGAGCTACATCTCCAGATTCCCACAGGCAAGATGGCCAGCTTATTTGGGGGGGGGGGGTGTCCTGAGAGCCATACTCCAAAGACAAAACTTTTCCAAAATCTGTCTTAACTTACATACAGTCTATATGTGTACTTGCATTTCTCTGTTATTCTCTACCCACTCCAGTAACTGTCTAGGTTGCATAGACTGATAACTGAATGTGAGGAGAAAATAGAATTTAATATATAAATTGACACAAAAACAAGAAAAATAAGCACCACAAAGAGACACAAGCACAGAGGGCATGATTCAAATCACAATGAGGCTAGTTCTAAGTGGAGAGAATCCACATGACTGCACATGCACCCTGTTAAAGATCTCACAGTAATGAATCATAAAACAACTCTCTGCCCTGCTTTGGTCTCCAAATACACAGTACATGCATAAAAAGCATAGCTCCAGGCACACAATGTATAACATGGAATGATTACAACTGTGGTGCAAGGGTAGCAGGAGACTTGCACTGTACAATTAGTGCTGCTGACCTACCAAGCTGGAAGAAAGATGGAGTGTAAAAGGGGTGAACCCCCCTCCTGGGGAGGAAATTGACCCTTGCAATTGCTAAGCAGTTTATTATGAAATATGCCAACATTGTACCAAAAATGAATCAGTGCATGCCCACGCAGAACCCTGAGTATGGTTCTCTACCGTTATCCTTGCTCAAAAGAGGGCAAAACAACTAGCCACATTCTGCAAATACGATGTAGCATCCAATTTGTCAGAAAACCCACTGCATAGATTCAAAAGTGTTATCTTTAGATTTCTAGTTTTCAGGAAACAGGATAGCATGCTGGCGGGAGGGTCTGATTTATTAATTTAAAACGCTCTTATATTGACTACTCCTCCAGCTATTAACATAAATTTTCATATTTAACATGCCATCTATGTACATGTTTTCAGCCAGCAAATTCACTCTGGAGATGAATGAAACAGGTGAAAAACTGGACCCATAATTTGGGTTATAACATTGAGATGGAACATTGGGAGAAAATTTGGACACTAGGCTTAAAAAAGCTATCATCATATAAAATCAGAGAGACAAAATTATAAGATGATGTATTGATGGTATTTGACACCAGAGAAATTGTCTAAAATGCATAAAGGACTCAAAAACAAAAGTTGGAAATGTGAGATACAAAAAGGCATTTTTAAAAAAACATACTATATAGACCAGGGGTCGGCAAGTTCCCCTTACCTGGGGCTGGGGCGGGGATCCCCTGGTCTTCTGCGGGCCGATGGTGGGGGGGAAATGGCGGCACGCGCGCATGTGTAGTACACCGGAAGTACTGCGCATGCGTGAGCGAGTTGCGGCTGCCATTTTGGAAAACAAAATGGCGGCCGCGATTCGCTCGTGCATGTGCAGGAGTATTGCGCATGCGCAAACGAGTTGTGGCCGCCATTTTGGAAAACAAAATGGTGGCCACAACGCATGCAGTGGGGGGGGTCCAAAGGCCTCAGGGAGGCGGACCCGGCCTGCGGGCCGTAGGTTGCCGACCCCTGCTATAGACTCATGTATAAGTCCAGAAATGTTAGTCAAAAAATTGACCCCAAAAATGTGGGTTGACTTATCCATGGGTCAATGTAAATACTGTAAGTACTGTACCTTAACTCTTATCAAAAAAAGAACCATCCCGTTCTCTGAATAGAGTGGCAAAAGGCAAGAGCTCAGTCTATCCTGGAAGAAACTAAAAAAAAGCACCACCCTTCTCTATTTTAATCCACTGTGGTGCCACTTCTGGCCTTTTTGAATGTTTGGGTGGGAAAATAGCAGTGTTATTTGGCATCATTTTCCTTTCCTTCATCCTTTGCATACTTTGTTACATGCCCCTAAGTTTTACCCTCAACTTATACACGAGTTATATAAAAATCCATAACTTTGGCTCCAAAACCTGCTCTCAATTTACACATGAGATTGACTTATAGTTGAGTACAAATGGTATGTGGAGGTTCTGTGATAAAGCACAAAGTTACTGGAGACTAATACAGAAGTTAACATAATTTATTTTCATGTGTAGAATTGAATTAAGACTGCAAGTGTTTTGTTGAGCATATTAAAGAAATCTAAACATATTAATTATAAAGTGATGCATTATATAATAATTGCAGCAAGACTGTTGTTTGGCCAGAAGTGGAAAACTGATTTTCTTCCTACAGAAGAGTAGTGGACTATTAAAGTTGAGATGAACAAAATGGTGACTTTGATCAAAGTAAAATCACTGGATAACTTTTTAAAAGACTGGAAACTGTTTTTATCCTACATGAAGAAAAAAGAAGGGAAGAATTTTGGTTGTGGATATTGAGACTTGAAGCAAACTTGTTTAACTATTTAGGCTAGAAGAAATATAAAAAACAACATTACTGAAAAACATTTACTGTCACTCAATTTTTTCAGGCTCAGGAAATGGAAAGTCAAGTATAATTTGTGTTAGTTTTAGTTAATTTGTGTTTAAGGTGATATGTGTGTTTTAATTTTATATAAGGGGAGGGAATGGAGGGATGGGGGTTAGGCACTATTAGGCTGTCTTTGGGTGACACCCAAAGGGGGTGTTTTCTTTTATTGTTAACAGACAGTAGAAGGGGGAAAAGGCAGGATTACTATGAGAGGCACTAAAGCATTTCTAGTTTATTTAAATTCTTTATCCACTTCCCCAAAACATCTGTCTCCTATAATATCACTTCACTGAAATGATGTAAATGAACTCCTTCATCAGTGACTCTGAAGGAGAGACATCACTATCAATATTGTTAGGCCTACCAAAATCAATTGCCTTTTATTTTCTTCCCTTCTGAAATATTAAGCAACAGACATCACCATGGTCATAATGTAGCGAAATGCTATCTATGAGGATTGTTTGATCATTTTCAGTCAATCCCATCACAGAAAGGTCTGACTGCTTTATTTATAGTTAATCAATGGATCCCTAATAAAGTGGCTTGTGAGGCTCACTTCAAATTATAACTTATGTAGATCAGGACTGGACAACAGCATTTTTAAATATTCCCTGCATGTACACTATATATATACACTCCACATCTCTACTTTGAAGAAGGGAGCCTGCACCTTTTACGTATAGGCATTCAGCTGAACATCTGCAACAATGGTATCCACACATACACATATGCACTCCCTTGCAGAGCCACATTTGCTGAAGGAGTATGGCTGATAGTGTGTATGTTCACAAGTGGGCAGCACCTTGGTCCTGTTTCCCTTTCCAAACATCTTGCATCCATGTGGACACTAGCACAAAAGATACTATGATATATCATGGTACACATAGTGGAGAACATGTAGCTTTCCAGATGTTGTGCTGTAACATCTACCATCCATAGTCAGCACAACCAATAGTGAAGGATGAAATAATATCTGAACACATAGAAATTGTTCGTTCCTGTGCCTCAAACAGTGTTAATAGGTTGAAATCAGCAAATGGGTATTATCTCAGCTTTAGATTCCTATCTGCAGTACTGAGGAAATGGTAGTGACCTGCTTTGAACACTGAAATATGCTTTACAAATGTTAAATCATAGGTATTATTATTTTTGTTTTTTTAAAAAACCTATACCTGTATAGGTAAGGGGGAAGCAAACTATGGGATGTTCCAACTATAACTTCTGTGTTGTAACTTACCTGACTCCTGCAAAATTATTATGCTTCTAAAAATTTCCTATAAAATATATTAAACATACATCAACATAATTAAGGGTATTACAGGACACAGTGTCCTTCATGGATAGTATAATAAAAGTGTATGCTAGCATTGTTCCTAGCAACATGTCTCTAAGTAGTTGTGGGCTTCAAAGTGTTTTTAAGCTCTGACATTGCTCTTGACAGTAGGGGCCTGTGTTTCCATGATAACTTACAGTTCCAGCTCCTCCAAACAGCGAGTCAATGTTCTGTAGCCAATGAACATGCTCAGTCCTTGCTTGGGCTGTTTAAGGTTTATTTTATTTCTTTGATTTCTTTTACAGATTTTCTATTTCTTCCACAAATCTTTGGGTCCTCCAAATATACTAATCACTTTGTGCAAAAACATTCTCATCTTGGCTATACACGAACACATGTCCAAATATACCAAATTGATATTAATACATAGCAGATATATGATTCCACAGAGCCAGCATGGCATAGTGGTTTGAGTATTAGACTACAACTCTGGAGATCAGAGTTTGATAACCAGCTTAGCCATGAAACTCACTGGATGATCTTGAGCAAGTCACAGGCTCTCACTCTCAGGGGAAGGTAATGGCAAACCTGCTCTGAACAAATCTTGGACAGTGCAAATGGACATATGGAGGTAGAGAGCTAGAATTATGCCCATTCTCCCCATTCCTGACATCTATGCATTCATAATGCATACACATATTCTCCCACCATAGGATTAAAGACCCTGCCAAAGCGGGTACCATACATTGTCTCTCTGTTCAGACAGATATGTTGGCAGGATCCTCTGATCTCTCCCTCCCTTTGATGCATGCATTGACTCAGTGTGTTGTATGCATTTGAATGTATATGGGACTGAATCCAGACATAGGCATGTGCAAGTAGGCTAGTGGGGAAAGAATTTAACCATCTGCTCCTCCCCACAGCAGCCTTGCCAGCCCCTTGGAAAGGTTGCATGGGGAGTGGAGGGGTACTGAATGTGTGGTGCAGAAATAGGGAGAGTTAATAGGCATGAGTAGTACTTTGCCATCCATGGAAAAGCCATTCCTGGATGCAACCTCTCCCCCTTCTCAATTGTCATTTATTTCTTTGTCTGGAGCATCCCTCCTTACCACTTCCACCAGAGCACAGCATGAATATAATCAAACTGGAGAATAATTTACAAAATTATAGTTACAGCAGTAGATGAAAATTACATTATCAGTTTTTATGCATTAGAAAATGCACATTCTCTGTGAATTCTGTTATTCTGGAGAAGGCACAAATCTCCTGGTTAGATTTTGTTTTCTGTTACCCCATTGAAACAAATGTGTCTATGTTTACGTTCAAATGCCTTTGAGGCATCAAAAAATTAAATGGTTCTGTACATCTTGACTTCTTTCTAAATTGTACCATTCCTCTAGAATTTAGTAGGCACAAACTCTCCTCTTTATTTAAACAAAGAGATCGAGTACAGATTGGGATGTCCATCCAGATCAAAGAGAGAGGAAAGTAAAGCTCATTAGGAAGTAAAGAAACCTCCAGCTATTAACCTGGAGGTGACCTTGAGCCTCACGATGTGGGACAGCCAGTGGTGAACAGAAAATGCTGAAGGGAAGAAAGGGACAAAGGAGAACAGGGTCCTTTTTAGATAGTGTATGCATTAGGCAATGTTTATTTCCAATTACTTCCAAAACAACATGAAAACCAAGGTTGCTATTTTCAATTACACAGAACTCTGGGGGGATGCAGACGGTGAAAAGCACCGTCTTCAATCCCAGGAAGGGGAGGGGCAGCCGGACTCCGGGCGCCCCAACCCCTTCCTGAGGACGTCATCGGAGCGCCCGCCATTGCACATGGCGGGTGCTCCAATGATGTCCTTCCGGCTCAGCGTCTGGACATGCTGAGCTGGAAGGAGCCCAGACCTTGGGCCACCTCTCTTTTCAGGGCACCACTTCCTTGGTCATCCTCTTGCCCCTCTTCTACGGGCTCCTGGGTTAAAAGTTCATCCTGGTCCAAATGCCGTAGCATTGTACAAGATGATTAAAAGAGTTCCAACTTACTGTCAGAACCAGCAATCTCTCTTCCCAATGCACAGACAAACAATCTTGTGGTGGTGAAAAAAACAAAAGATTTTATTGAACACACTAGGATAGGAATCACAGGCACAGTGTTTAAGTTGGAACTGACCTGTTCCAATATTAAAACACAAAGCATTAAAACTCCATCCCCCACATATTGGCGTACAAACCTCTATTCTCACCAGATTACTCTAACCATTTCAGTACCACCCACCTGCCCTCTCTACTTGCTATTTCAAAGCTCTAGCATTTTCAAGCATACAGAAAGAAAGCAGAAAGAAAGAAACTCCTCCACATTCCAAGCCTCTTGCCAATGCAAACAGCCTTCTCAACCACCCAGGGTCCTGCTGAACATTGCTTAAACCAAACCATCCTCCACACAACCTGAATGCCATTTTCTTCCCACAATGCCGCATGTCTTCCCCCCATCCACACAATGAAATAGAGCACAAGTCCCCTCCTCCAAAAACAGATATATCATGACAGAATCAAACATTCAAAGAAACAGATTCTGACAACAGTAGGACACTATATTTCATGCAATTAAAAGAGGTATGGCGTGATAATTCGGAGGGCCAAATTACATATGCTGTTAATTGCACAAAAAGAATTACACACATTTTTTGTGATACGAATAGCAGCCAGAGAGAAGGTTGAGTAGACTTGAGAGTATGGGAGGGGAGGAGGGAGGGAGGGGGGGAAAAGGATGTTTTATGCTTTCTTTTCCTGCCACAGTCAAATAAAATTATCCCTATGAATCTGATATTTGCATTTCAAGGAAAGCTTTCAGGCTTCTGTAAAACTACTATTGGCATGCCAAAATGTGAATATTAATTGTATTAAGGAAATTAGTATCATACCTTTTTTGTCCCTTAGCTCAGCCATGCTCTCATAAGTTTAGAGACTCCACTATATTTCCAATACAGCCTACCCTTTCCTACTTCTGTAGTCATCTTGCCTTCTTTATGCTTACCAAGGCTGCTGCCACACTGCAGTTTGATACCACTTTAACTGTCATGGCTCCATCTTATGTAATTCTGGGATTTACCACTTGTTGTAGCACCAGAGGTCTCTGACAGAGAAGACTAAATAGCTCACAAACCCAGAAATCCATAGCATTGAGCCACAGTAGTTAATGTGGTGTCAAACTGCATTAATTCTGTAGTGTGGCAGCAGCCATTAATAATATACATAAAATGACTGGGACAGGGGAAATTTGGGTTCAGATCCCTACTCAGCCATGAAGCTCATTTGTACAAAATGAGGGAAAGGGGATCATACACTGCCCATTGCATTTTATGAGAGTGGAATATAAATTTAACAAGTATAGTGGGCCCATGATATCTGCTGGGGTTTGGTTCCAGGACCCCATGGATACCAAAATCCATGGATGATAAAGTTCCATTAAATATAGTAGCATAGTAAAATGGTGCCCTTTATATAAAACAGCCAAATCACAGTTTGTTTTTGACATTTATACTTTAAAACATATATATTTTCAAGCCGTGGGTGGTTGAATCGGTAGATTAGGAATCTGCAGATACAGAGGGCTGACGGTATGTAAGAAAATAACAGCTTAAATATAAAGTATCATTATTATTCAAAATTAGCAATTAAATGTGAGACCAACAACAAAATGTTGCATTGTATGGTTACTCCTAGCTGTCATGGGTTCTCCAGGTTTCTTTTCAACCAGTCATGTCCTTTACCAGAATACACCATTCCATTCCTTGCCTTATTCCTTTTTTCTTCCTAATTGACACACAGCATTCTATGGCTTCTAAATATGCTCAATACCCAATTCAGCTATTCTGGTTTTGGATTTGTTCCCTTAGGGATTTTTTAAAAAAAATCTTTTAAATCATTTTTGTACTTCTACAAATCTTGAGAGTTTCCTACAACATGTAAATATCTCCCTTTCGTTTCTCAATGCTGTATTTTGCCTATATAGTGTCTGCCTTCATCATGTTATGTAAAATGAGTTAATTATTAGATAGAATTATTCTACAGCTGGGAACTTCTAACATTCCATGAATTCGTAGGCTTTCATGGCCGGCATCCATAGTTTTTTTGTGGGTTTTTTCGGGCTGTGTGGCCATGTTCTGAAAGAGTTTCTTTCTGACGTTTCGCCAGCATCTCTGAAGATGCTAGCCACAGATGCTGGCGAAACATCAGAAAGAAACTCTTTCAGAACATGGCCACACAGCCCGAAAAAACCCACAAAAAAAATTCCATGAATTCCTCAAATAAAAATTATTATTATTTTGTCTAATGTAAGTAAATGTGTCAGTAATATATGATTTGTTGTACTAGACACACTATATTATCAGAAAGTTTTGAAATGGACATTGTGCCACAGACAAATAAAACTATTGATGATTGATATATTTTAGAGACAGAATAGATATAAAATATGTTCTCTGGAAAATTCATATTGGTCCAAAACACACTGCAGAAATAATTCTGTTTAAGACTGCTCTAACTGCTCTGGCTCAGTGCTAGGGAATCCTGGGAATTGTAATTTATTGTGGCACTAGTGCTCCCTGACAGAGAAAGCTAAACGTCTCACAAAACTACATTTCCCATAATTCCCTAGCATTGAGCCAGGGCAGTTAAAGCAGTCTCAAACTGGATTATTTCTGCAGTATGTTTTGGACCATTTTCCAAGGATGGGGCTTTCCTTTCCCATCTGGTGTTTGCCACATAGCATCAGTTCCTTCAAGCAAGCCCTAAAATTAGCTGTCTAGTATCTTTTACTGGTGATTAGAGAATTCAGAGAACACATTTCTTGAAGCCTTGATATAGCTCACCTCAGGCGCCATCCAAAACGGAGTTCCCACTGAAGTATTTCTTCTCAGCCTGGTACTGGTGAGCTGTGCAGAAACACCTGTAACAATAAATTCAAAGCATTGACCCAACAGCATTCTTATATTCCTTTTCAGTACAATCCCTACAGGATATTCCATATTAGTAACTGGATCTGGTATTTTGTTGCCTGAGGTGAAGGATAAGATACCATTCTATGTGTGAAAACCTTGCAGTTGGAACTTAATTCAAGTACTTGGCAATGGGACAGTATCTCCACCATATTTGCACAGAGTAATACACTAGATTTGTATCAGTCCCCTGATCAATGCAGCCCCTAAGCACCCTTCAATGAGCTTTCCACCTAAGGGAATACAGGGCTGCAGCCTTTGCAAGCATCATTTCAAACAATTCAAGGGCTCTGAGGCTGCATCTGCACTGCAGAAATAATCCAGTTTAACTGCTATGGCTCACTGCTACAGAATTCTGGGATTTGTACCAGAGCTCTCTGACAGAGAAGGCTAAATATCAAACAAAACTACAAATCCCAGAATTCCATAATAACAACAACAACAATAACAACAACAACAATAATAATAATAATAATTTTTATTTATAGCCCGCCTCTCTGCCCAACAATCGAGGCGGGTTACAACAGTTAAAAGCAAGACAATGTAAAAACAACCCCAGACCCTAAGTCCCACCTCCCAACCCCTTAAAACAGAATTAAACAAGAGAAAAATTAAAAACAATTAACACCTAGAATAAAAACAATAAATTCCACACAAGTATCGCACGTGGAGGGCCAGTTAAATGACAGACAGACAAAGTCGTCTCCCTGGGCAGATATGTTCCGGGAGATATTATTCTGGGAAGGCCTGCCGGAGGAGATCCGTCTTCACTGCCTTCTTAAAGGCAGTGAGCGTAGAAATAAGACGGATCTTGTCCAGCAGGCCATTCCATAGCCTGGGGCGGTAGCGGAAAAGGTCCTCTGGGAGGTCTGGGACAGCCTAGTTTTTAC
>CM034701.1:172719278-172733052 GCA_020142125.1 Phrynosoma platyrhinos | reverse complement strand
AGATCAAGCCTGAACTCTCCCTGGAAGCCAAGATGATCAAATTGAGGCCATCATGCTTTGGCCACATCATTCCAAGATTCCTCTCCTCAAATGGTTAGTTACCCTTTTAGTTGCGATATTTTGAAAATACTGCAACGGTTGTTCTCTGTGCCTTTTTGGAAAATAACTAAAATGGCTACTTTTTTTAATGACTAGCCTCCTGGTACAAAACACACTCTCCTCCTGTCTACTTTGTCATCACCTCAAAGCCCAAAACAAACACAAACCAATCTTGTGCCGTGTGATACTCCTCCTCCATTTGGTAAGGCTATACTCCTGTAACTATAAAAATAACTGATATATCAAACTCATAGCCCCTGAAGTGAGTTTGATTCCCCAATGACCTCTCTGCAAAAAAGTTTTTAAATAATTACACCATGCAAAGTGTAACACTTTTATTATAAGGGGAAGAGAAAACTACTTCTTATCAGCTATTGAGAAAAGGGAAGGCCAGAGCTGGATTTAATCATCCCTCACTTCCTAAGGCTGGTCTTTATTACTGCCTATTAGTTCAGCAAAGATATAGATGCACAGCCACAGCTGCTGGGTTTGCGTTCCCCTGGATCAGCAGGATTGCACTTTCCCTCTCTGGACTCCAAAGTATTTCTTCAGTTACATGTTCACTTTTGTGCATTATTCCAACCCTCATACTCCTATTTTCACCTAAAGAAAAATGGAGGGGTAAAGTAAGTGTAATGCTTAGCATTTATAGTTGGTTAAATTATTTAAAGGTGCAGAGGAAGGGCAATAAGGGTGTTCTTTCCACATAAGGTGAGGAGGATTATTGTTTCCCTGCTCAATAGTTTCCTCCACCGGCAAAAAAGGGGGGCTTCCCAACAGGACTGTGAGCAATAATTTAAACGATCCCATTGGCAGTACATGCAATATGGAGTTTTGGCTCTGAGGACCAGATTACCCATGAGTTTAATCATACAGCCTTGAGTGCACAGTTGTTTTTCACAAATTGCCAGTTCTGGACCCCTCATCTGACTGGGACCCTAGCATTGGATGCTTTAAATCTTTGCCCTCCATAACAGATATGAACAATTTTTTCACAAGTTATAGGAACAGGGGGTTCAGTTCAGATCAGACTCCACAATGAAGCAAATAATGATTAAAGCCTCTATGCTAGGTTCTCATTCCAGACTGAATCCTCTGGGCAAGTAGTTCCTTTAAAAAAGCAGCCCTGTACTCATGAGGAGCATTTAGGCAGCTTGATCTTCAGATGTTCATGCTATCAAAAATAAAAATCATGGGCTAAAGAGCACAGGAGGGAGGGAGGGTAGGCAAACTATTATTACCAAAGTCAACAAGCTTCACTCCTCCTTCTGTTGTCAGGAGAATGTTGTTCCCTTTGACATCTCGATGGATGATTCGGTTGTTGTGCAAATGCTGCAGACCCTGAGTGTCAACAATAAGAAGAAATGAGAGCAATAAAGATGCTTAATTCCATATTTAAACATAATTCTCCTAATGTTAAGGGTGATAATCAAAACAATATGCACTTTACACTATGGAAACATTTGCCCACTGTACTGCATCTTCAGAACACACAGACACACACATCACACTGCTATAACAGTCTGTCTTTTACTGCCAGCAACACCATCACTTATAAACGGAAAATGTATCCAGTGAGCGAATTGCACCCTCTGCTGTCATTAGAAGCTTAATGAACATCCTTACCAGGAGAGCACCATATAAGATGTACGAGATTATAGATTCATCTAACCGTTGGCCACACTTCAGTAGGCCTTTGACAAGGTCTGTCACAGATCCTCCATTACACAGCTGTGAAAGGGGTGGGAGAGGAAGAAGAAAGCAAAAAAAGAAACACAATCATTCAGTTTGCAAATATCTGCAGAGATATATCAGGAGTTGTACCTGGACAGTAAGCACATTCAGAAGAATTCAACTTTACCCATCTCCAACAGGAACAATATAGCAATAGCAATAGCAAGTACATTTCTCTACCGCTTATCAGTGAACTAACAGCCCCTAAGCTGTTTACAATGTGTGTACAAATTGCTCCAACAAGTTGGATACTCATTTTACTGAGCTACAAAAAGATGGAAGGTTGAGTGGTCCCTAGAGCCCTGCCTGAGATCCAACTCACAACCTTGTGGCTACACTACTGGCATTTAACCACTGTACCACCAAGGTTCCCTCACAATCTGGAGGTTTCTCATACTTATCTGTGCAAGGAGAAAGGTCACATAGGTACAAACTTTCCTCTCTGAATGTGGCACACAATATTTCTTTTCATGAAAGAGAGTAAGAACAACTTGCATTTCTACAGCTTAGGGGCCTTCTTTTAGAGTGGAGTTCTGTCTTTTTTCATTGGCAGATGTGGTGGCCACAAAAGAGATTTGATGGCCACATGCTGTCCACATCTTTCTTAGGTGAAGTCCAATCACTACAGGATGGATGGACGGACACCCCCAGTTGCTATCATAAATTGTATATTAATGCCAAAAAGTGTATCACTGATAAATGGCTTACAACTAGAGCCCTACATTTTAATGTTATCTTGGGATTCGGAGGGTGGTTACTGGTGTTCTTTATTTTCATTTATTGGATGGAGTTTTTAGCAGTGACAGTGCATATGTCTGGGGCAAAGGATGGGGAAAATGGAAACAAAATACTTCAGAAACCAGAGCTTGCAAAAGTTACCATTTGGATGACTGTTCTAGAATCTCCCAACCAGCTTGGGCACTGGCCATACTAACTAAGGCATTCTGGGAACTGTAGACAGACGTAATTTTTCCAAAGTCTGTCAGGAACACAGGAAGCTGCCTTCTATCAGATCAGGCTACTTCTCCATCTAAACCATGATAATATTTTACTGGGGTCTCAGGCAGAGGTCTTTCTCATCATCTGATACCTAAGCCTTTTCTAAACCATGAAATTTAAAAAAGACTGCAGACCCAAGTCTGTATTCAGGTTTGATGGTCCATTCTGCCAACAACTGAGGTGACACATGCTAATCTAGAAAAGCACAACTTCTTGCATTTTCCCCATTAGCAACTTTCCAGAAGTTAAAACAGAGAAGGAAAGAAAAAGCAATTAAAATCAAAATCTTTCTAAATGAGCTTTCACCCACATCCTTAGTGCATAACCCTTGCAGGTAGTGTGCCATAGCTCTTTTACTCCTCTTTCATCCTTTACTATATTTATCAGTGGACCATCTGGGATATAACAACCCATAGTTTCAGACTGAACAGTACAGCTCTCTAACGCTCCTCTGACAGTATGTTCACTGTCACAGTTAAGATGACACAATAACACAGTCAGGATGAGACATCAGTACCCCTTCCTCTATAATAGCACACTTGGGTCATGCTGACTGTTTCCAGAACTGGAAGCAAAATGGGAACACTCACAAATGAGAAGAGGCTATCAGCATGCTCAGACAACCACAACATTTATAAAAGTGCACAATTTCCTGTTCTGCCCACTACCTTCTGTTCTGAGCTAGAACTGGCTACAATTTCAAGACTCCACAAGATTGTTTGATACCAAAAACTGATACATCTCACTATAAAATAAGCTTTGTTGTTGGTAAATGATGCTACAGGTGGTCAATAGCATAGAAGTACTCCACTTCTTTAACAGATGTATTCCAGTTTTCAGTTATGTCCATTATGGGGTATGTCTTAATAATTAAAATAGGCTCCAGGGATTCATTTTGCCTTCCTGAATATCCTAAAGGTACCATACTACTAGCAGAAAACATCACAGACCTAGAGCAATTACAAAAGAAGGTGAAGGAAGAAAGTGCAAGGGCAAACTTATTGCTGAAGATAAAAACAAATCAACCTAGACAACGAGGAAATAGAAACAGTAAAAGAGTTCCCATACCTAGAATCAAATATTGATCAGAACAGAGACTGCAGTCAAGAAATCAGAAGAAGACTAAGAACGGGGAAGGCAGCTATGAAAGGAGTAGAAAAGATCTTAAAAAGTCTGGGGGTGCTCCTAGATCTGTCACTTCAGACGACAAATCAGGTAAATGTGATGGTCAGGAGTGCCTGTTATCAGCTTCGGCTGATTTGCCAGCTGCGCCCTTTCCTGGAAGTTAGGGACCTTGAAACTGTGGTGCATGTGCTGGTAACCTCTCATCTTGATTTCTGCAATGTGTTCTACATGGGGCTACCCTTGTGCTTGGTCTGGAAACTTCAATTAGTACAGAATTGGGAACATTGAGAAAAGACCATATAATGCCAGTCTTAAAATCTCTTCACTGGCTGCCCATTAGTTTCCAGGCACAGTACAAGGTGTTATCACCTTTAAAGCCCTAAATGGCTTGGGTCCGACCTATCTTCAGGACTGCCTCCTCCCTTATAATCCACCCCGCACACTCAGGTCCTCTGGGAGGGATTTGCTGCATACTATAAAAACTAGGCTGTCTGCAACCGCCCAGAGGGCCTTCTTTACAACCGCTCCCAGATTATGGAATGGCCTGCCGGATGAGATCCATCATATCACCAACTTAACCAGCTTTAAAAAGGCTGTTAATATGGATCTTTTCCAGCAGTACTTTCTTGAATAAATATCCCAGCCTCAAAAGTCAGCCCATCTCCTTCCCGCAATCTTTGCTCTAGTTATTGTCATTATTGTCTGTATTGTTTGTATTGTTGTGTTAATGTGATGCATTATTTTATTTATTTATTTATTTATTTTAATTTTTTAAAAATTTTAATAAACAAATACATTCTCCCACACATTATCTTCATAAAACCATACATACAATACATATATAAACAACAATACACCAACAAACAAACAAATACACAAATAACAATAATTCCTGAAATTATCTCGTAATGTTCTTCTGTCTTCGAGATGAATGAGTATTTGCAAATTAATGTTGCTTTTCTGAACCCCTAATCAAAATTGGCTACTTCTAAGTCTTATTATTTAATATCTTACAATTTGATTATCATTATTTAAACTTTATACATGTACTTGGCTTTTATTACTTGACCTTTATTTCATCTCTATTTTATTCTTTGTCACAATATTCTTTGAACTTAACCCAGTCTATAATGACTTCCTCTTTTGTTTTATCATTTAATAGACCTGTTAGTATATCCGAGTCCATAGCTTCCCATAGTTTTTCTATCCATTCATTATCCATCGGTGTTGTTGGTTGTTTCCATTTCTTTGCAAAGAGGATTCTAGCAGTTGTTACCATATATAACAGCACATGTTTATTTTTCTTTTCAAATTCTTTCTCAAATACCCCAGTCATATTTAACAGAAAGAGGGTTGGTTCTAATGGTATTTCAACTTCATCTATATTCTTCATTAACTCTTTTATCCTCATCCAATTTTTTTTTTTTTTTTTTTTTTTTTTTTTTTTTTTTTTTTTTTTTTTTTTTTGCTTCTACACAACTCCACCACATATAGTAAAAAGTGGCTCCCGCTTTTCCACATTTCCAACATAAGTCTTTATATAGTTTGTCTAACTTTACCGGAGATAGATACCATCTGAATACCATCTTAATGTGGTTTTCTTTGTAGTCTTGGCATTTGGTAAATTTATGTGTATCTCTCCATGCCTTCTCTTCATGCCTTTTCCCAATTTTCTAGTTCAATGGGTTTTCCCACATCTTGAGCCCATTGAATGTTTTATTGTCTCTTTTTCCAAATCTCTTTTTTTTAGCACATTGTAAAACTTTGATATATGTCCTTTCTTTTTGTCAAAAATATTTCATCTATTTCATTTTGTATTTTTGTAATACCTTTATTCTTCTTGTCTACTCTGTATCTTTCTCTTAGTTGGTTATACAAAAAACAGTCATCTTTAATTGGTTCTTTCAACTATTCACATGTCTTAATCGATATTTCAGTGCCACCATTCCAGTTTATTAGTTCTTTATCAATTACCCGGGGAATTCCTTCCTTCTTAGATCTCCTACAAAAAGCCTCTTGAGGGGAGACCCAGCTAGGTATTTTCCTGTAAAATTGGTTCTTAATATGGGTCCATATTTTCAATAATGCATGTCTCACAAAATGATGTGAAAATTCTTTGTTATCTTTTTGTTTATCATGTATCATATAGGCATGAAAGCCAAATCTCATATTAAAGCCTTCCAATTCCAATAGTCTTTCGTTCTTTAAATTAACCCATTCTTCCAACCAATTCAGACAAGTGGCTCTATAGTATAGTTTAAGTTTCGGAAGACCACAGCCTCCTTTTATCTTTTCTTCCATTAGCTTTTGATGGGGTGAAATGGCTTTTCTTGTTAGAATTGATCAAAAAAATGAAGATAGGGCGGTATATAAATAAATATTATTATTATTATTATTATTATTATTATTATTATTATTATTATTATTATTATTATTAACTGGATACAAGAAATTTATAAGGAACAGAATGCTCAAATTATTAATAATCAAGAAAAAACTGAAAAAATCAAAATTGAAAAAGGGACGAGGCAAGGGTGCCCTCTCTCGCCTTTATTATTCATATTAATCTTGGAAGTATTGAACAATAGAATTAGAGAGGACCCGGCAATAAGGGGAACAAAAGTAAAAAATCACACATACAAGTTGCAAGCATTTGCCGATGATGTTATTTATTTTCTTGAAGATCTAAAGGACAACATAATGAGATTAATAAAAGTCATAGAAGAGTTTGGAAATATAGCAGGATTTAACATAAATAAAGATAAAGCAGCTATAATCATGAAGAATATGAACTCTAGAGAAGAGCTAGAACTGAAAGAAATATCTAAACTCAAGATTGAAAAGAAAGTAAAATATTTGGGAATTATGATAACAAAAAGAAACATAGACCTATTTAAAAACAATTACTTAAGATGCTAGGTAGAGATTCAGAAGGAATTGTTTAGATGGTCAAGAAAGCAACTTTCATTTCTGGGAAAAATTGAGGCCATTAAGATGTGTGTACTACCAAAGATTATGTACCTGTTTCAAAATCTCCCACTTTTAAGTAATGAAAGATGTTTGGAGGCTTGGCAAAGAGAGTTGAGTAAACTCATTTGGGCAGGTAAGAAGGGCAGAATTAGTTGGAGATTACTAATGGATGCATTCTTTTAGTATGTTTTAATAGTTTAATTGTTTAACACTATTTTAAGGGGTGGGTGGGTTCTTGGGATTTATATTGTATTTTTTATTATTATATTTTTAATGCTGTTAGCCACCCCGATTGCTTTTGCAGAGGGGTGGGACAAAAATAAAAATATTATTATTATTATTATTATTATTATTATTATTATTATTATTATTATTATTATTATTAAGCAAAGATATACAACTGAGCACAAAAGTTAGAATCATGCAAACCACTGCATTCCCTATTACCCTGTATGGATGTGAGAGCTGGACAGTTAAGAAAGAAGATAGGAAGAAAATCAATTCATTTGAGATGAGGTGCTGAAGAAGAGTGCTAAGGATTCTATAAACATCCAAAAAGATAAATATATGGGTCCTACAATAGATCAAGCTGGAAATCTCCCTGGAAGGCAAGATGATTAAACTGACGCTGTCATACTTTGACCACATCATGAGAAGGCACAACTCATTGGAAAAAACAATGCTAGGAAAAGTGGAGGGAAGTAGAGAGAAAGGCAACATTCTAGATGGATGGATTCTATTAAGGAGGCCATGTGTATGAATTTACAGGAATTAAGCAGGGCAATGGAGGACAGGGAGTCTTGGAAATGTCTCATCCACTGGGTCGCCATGAGTTGAGATTGACTTGAGGGTGATTAACAACAAAAACCAAATCCTGCCTGATCTTGGAAACTAAGCAGGGTCAGCCCTAGTTAGTACTTGAATGGGAGACAGTCAATGAATACCTGGGACTATGGCTACATTTCAGAGGAACAAACTGGCAAAACCACCTCTGAGTGTTCCTTGCCTAAGAAAACTCTGTGGAATTCATGGGGTCGCCATAAGTCAACAGATGACTTGAAGACATGTGCACACGCGCACACACATGGTTAGGCTAAGGTCGGTGACAGGTTGGACTGCATTTCCTATCAGCCCTACTTAATATGGGCAATGGTGAGGAAAGATGGGAGTCACAATCCAATGTTATAAGACAGGTCACAAGTTGCCCATTCTAGGTTTACGTAACAGAACCTCAGTCGTAGGTGACCCAAGTATTCAAGAGGATTATAAGTGAGAAATATATCATTCATAAATTATAAGCCTGAAGATATCCTGAAGGGAAATGAGCACTTTTTAAAAATAACTTTTAATTACTCCATAAGTTAGCCACATCACAAAGAATATATGATTTCATCAAAGAAACAGTCATGAAAGCATTTGAGCCCTTTTTATAGAATTTCTTTCACTGAATTTAAGAGTTATAAATAGCAACTGCTGCATGCCGACAAAATTGCTATGCAAATGCTGAAGTACAAGGTATTTGAGAAAGGTTAATAATGCTAATATTTTACCCCTTTTTTCCCTAGCTAGATGATGGCAATCCATAAAGGAGAATTCAAGGTCAAAGCAGATGTGATGCAGGAGAAACTGGAGCAGGCTCAGTTGATTGTTAGGGTTTGTTTTTTTAAAAGGTCAAAGCAGACCCTGGGCAACCAGGGAAGTGCTGCCAAAGGCTGGGATGTTTTAGACTTTCCCTTTTATCCTGTTTTCCTCATTTAAATTAGGACAGAAATGGGGAGACGTCAGGTTTGCAGGGTCTAGTTTATTATTTCTTTCCTCCCTCCTAAAATACCATAAACCACTAACTGAAGCCTGGTAAAAAGTAAATTGATAATTTAGTTATTGTGAGCCCAAAACTCAATTTTTTTGAGAACTGAATGGAACTTAACAGGACTGAATGGAACTCACAGTCCCTTGCACATGATCTCACAGTGACCCACCTACTTTCCTCAAGTGACAGCACAATGGGTTTTACTATCCCACCGCTGCCACCAAATTGTAAAGAAAACCACTGAAACTGCTTATTTATCTGTTTATCTTTTCAACTTTCCTTCTTGAATGTCACCAATTTGTGATGTACCAAACCACTTTTATGTTTAACTAATGATTTACTTCCCAACTTGGTTTTTGATTGTTAGTAGCATGGAAATTCAATCCAGGTTCAGGCAAGCACTTCTAATTAAATAACAATAAAACTTTATTTGAATGATGGTTAACAATGTTTCACTTATTCGGTTGATATGTTATACAGTTGGCCCTCCGTTTTCGCAGGAGATCTGTTCTGGACACACACACCCTCCGTCAAAACAGAGATTCGTAAATATTCAAGCCTTATAAGCTTGAATGGGGTGCATTCCCACGGGAGCATGCCCCATTGTTTTAAACAGAGGTAACCCCTCCGTGAATATATAAAACCGCGGACATGAACTCCATGAGAACGGAGGGGCGACTGTGTACACTTGTTCTCCTTACAATTCGTTACACAACTCTCTATCTAAAGAACACCAGTTACTCTCACTTAGGACTCCCACACAGTCCTGAACTTTGGTTATCTTTCCGAATGTCTTCCTATACTAGCCACCCAGGCTTAAAGTCCCTTTAAGGGCCAAGGGACTTCAGCTCCCAGAAGCCTCAACCATGTTGACCAATAGTCCCATGTTAGCCAATAGCTCCTGGGATTCTGGGAGCTGAAGTCCCTCAGCCCTTAAAGGCGAAAGGTTGCCTACCCCTGATCTAGATATTTACCAGTAGGGAAAGTAGAAGGCAGCAGAAAGAGAGGACTGCATGCCATATGGACAGACCCAATCAGGAAGATTACGGGCCCAAATTTACAGGACCGAAGCAGAGCATTGGAGGACAGGAGGTCTTGGAGATCTCTCATCCACAAGGTCACCATAAGTTAACACACACACACACAGAGCTCTCCTGCCTGTTGCTAATTTAAATCCCCAGTTCTGCTATCTGCCCCACAAAGGAAATTATGCACAGATCAAACAGGGGCTTTGAATGAAAAGTTAGGAGTAGAGGAATGGGGCAGAAAAAAAGGCTTTTAAAAACCCTTTCCCCTTTCTATTAATAATATAGTTTCCAGATTCTGTGCACTGACAATTTGGAGTGCTACTTTAGTTTTTAATTTTCTATGTGGAATGCAACACAGTGCCACTTCAGATGAATTTTACGGCCAATATGGAACTTATCTATAGCAAACCCTTCTGTATACATTTAGGGATAGTTCAAATATTATTTTTTAAATGATGGACCCAGAGATCTAGTGGATCCAAAGAAAAACTGTGAGATCAACTGGGGAGAAAGAGAGAGAGAAATGAAGACTATCTGGATCCAGATGCAGGCAGGTGGAGAGATAAGCAGACTAACAGACCAGCTGGATCCAGAGACAGAACACTATGGGCTGCCATCAGAGCACATTTATTTCTAATTAAAGTCCTCTTGATGCAATGTATACATAACAGGAGTCCATGCATTTACAGGGCAGCAGGGTCACATAGCTGTCTCTGATGACATACCTGCTTCCCAGGGCCTGTCCCCAATATCCATGTGATGAGAATGGACATTTGATGGCCTTCCCATACACATAGACTGTCCCACCCTCACCCCCACCAATGTTGGCACCATTAATGAAAAATTAATGACCCAAAGTATCTTACCTCAAGCACAAGCCAGAGCTGTCCACCCACATATTGATCTGCTTTGTAAAACATTCCATAAAATTTAACAACGTTGGGATGGTTAGGAAGAAATTGTAAGATATTGTATTCCGCTTCAATTTCCTCATCCATATCCTAAAATGGAGACACACTGGTATCTGTATTTTATAAATATCACAGCTTTATCATTGCAAGATTCTATAGGGAAAAATGCATTGAAGCTATCAGATCAAACAGTCTGATTCACTCAGAAAGAAAATAACTATACAACATAGCAAGTGTCATCTTGCTTGCAGGGAGGCAAGTTAAATCTCACTGAAGACAAACACTGTGCAGGATTGTGTGTGCTGGCAGAGCATGACAGAGCATATTTTAATGATCTGGGACAACCTGTGGCCTTTTATTATAGACAGATGGCGAGAAATGCATGGACTTTTATTACATGACCTGCAAATGCTAGCTATTGTTGAGTAACTTCTTGCCTCTTCTAATCACAGTAATGCATTTCAATTTGTAAAAGCAAATAATATTTCATTTAGTTCTCTGTGCCCAACAAATTGCCAAATCCCAGCCAACGAGCTAGATTTTGCCTCTTTGCACAGCATACAGGAATATTCAGTCTTTGGCTGCAGCCCAGCCTTATAATTATATGGTTCTAAGAATGAATACTGGCATTCATTTGGGGCTAAAAAATGTACAAAACTCACAGTTTTGTTTGCTTTCCTTTCTCAGAAATTCATCAGAATTTTCATTGTGGCTATGTTCTGTATTGGGTTGCAATACATTATTTTGATACACATTTCCCTAATAAACACATTTTTAATTCATGCTTCCACGTACATTCATTTTCAAATATTCATATTGTTTAGTTGAGTGCATTTACTTGCATACAGTGCAAAGCAACAACTGATATTTGTATTTCCCTCATGGTCATAGAGAGATGGGGAATGCAGACGGCGAAAAGCGCTGTCTTCAATCCCAGGAAGGGGAGGGGTAGCCGGACACCAGGCACCCCAACGCCTTCCTGAGGACATCATCAGAGCCCCTGTCGTTCCACACAATGGGCACTCCGATGACGTCCTTCTGGCTCAGCATCCAGCCACATTTTCATGATCACTTGCGGTGCCCTTTCCGCGCCTTGCGAAAGGAGCGCTATTTTAGTGCTCCTTCCAGGGCTAGAAAAAGAGTGGATCAGAGCTGAGAAGTTCGACAGCCTTGGCCCCAATCCACAGCTTCTTGGCCACTCATCTGCAGAGGCCCATACCTGTATTATTTTTGTTAATAGTATCACAAACCTTGAAATAGATACACTGATAAAGGTTTTTCTCAATGTGAATAAATTTTCCATCTCTGCTTGGGGCCAAATACAATACTGAAACTGCTAGTATGTTTTCCATCTTGTTTATTGAATACCTGAATGCTCACACAAAAACACTTTCATGTTGTCTAATTCCTAAATATCAGCTTCATATATGTTTGCGCATGTGATGGACAAAAAGGTTTTTTTTTTAATGGTCTTTACTTACGCTGATAGGATCTAGAATCTTCACTGCTGCTAGACTCCCATTCTTCTTATTAGTCACTTTATAGACTTTACCATATGTTCCTTTTCCAATAGTCTCAATTATTTCCCAAGTATCTGAGGGATCAGGTAAAGACTCCAGTCCAATCATATTCTGATTATACTGAAACAATCCATAGAGTGGCTTCCTAAGGGAAAGGTAAAAAATCAGTTTACTTGGCAAGTCATAACCATCTTGTTCCACAAAGATATCTTAGTAGCTATACTGAAAGTTGTCAGAAAATAAAACTGTTGATTTAACAGGTTTTTGCAACTCAGGAGACTAATGCATGATGACATCTCCAAGGATGTTCAATCCAGATTTCATTTCTAAATCCTACAGCACTGGCATGTGGAAACCTTCTAAGTGTTTAATACAGTTCCTTTTAAAGCCATTTTCGCTCCCAACAAACCTTTCTCCTTTATTGTACTTTATGCAAGCAACTTCCTACCTAAATGTGAAAAATGAATAACATTCACTTAAGTATGAACAGCAACACCTGGGGTGGAGTTAACCTCTTTAAATCCCTACACTTAACACAGATCCTTGACCAGGATCAGAAGTTTTGCTACTGTATGTAGGAGTTTGTTTATTTTTGTGGGGTAATTTAAGTTTCCTAAGGCTTTGGCCTTTGGTAAGGAAAGAAAATATTTAAATATCAAAAATGTCAAAGCCAAGCCTATTAGGGTCCAACTTTAAATCAGCAGAGTAGAAATGTGCTCTTGTCCCTAAGAACTGAGATTGACTCAAAAATAACACAAGTAGCTTGTATCAGAGACTAAGGTTTACTAATGGCTTTAATCTATATTTACATAAAAGCTATATCCTAATCTAGCTAGTGAATAGTTCAGATAAAAAGAAATATTTATCTCAACATCTTTCCAAAGAAGGTTGATGGAGAGAAGGAAGATGGAAAACATGCAGTTTGGGAGGAAATCTTGAGAGAAAGTGTCTGTTAGTCCCAAAAGGAGAGTGACTTAAATCACATGGTTAGTTTGAATGCAACATCTTTATCAATGACTTGGATGAGAAAGAGATGGCATGCTTATCAAAATTGCAAAAAACACTAAATTAGGAGGGGTTGCTAATACTCCAGAGGACAGGATCAGAATTCAAAATGATATTAACAGATTAGAAAGCTGGGCCAAAACTAACAAAATGAATTTTAAGAGGGAGAAATATAGAATATTACACCTAGGCAGTAAAGATGAAATACACAAATATAGGATGGGGGGACTGTTGGAAAAAGTATGCATTCTCTTTCCCTTCATTATACAGATAGGGATCCCTATTTAGGAGTGTCTCTCTTTAAGAATAACTGTCTCTCACACGAGATTTTAAACTGTTCATCTTTCAGTCAGTTAATGTGTGTGAGTCTGACCCTAATCTAACATATCTAACATGTCTCTTCTCCATCTTCCTGCTATATAAAAGATGGTAATGCTTTCTCTCTTTACCCAAACCATCTTTAGTTAGATTAGGGTTTAGTTTTTGTTATGTAATTATTTATTAAAGGCATTACTGTATTTTCCAGCGTATAAGATGACTTTTTAACCCCAGAAAATCTCCTCAAAAGTTGGG
>CM034701.1:172674087-172686025 GCA_020142125.1 Phrynosoma platyrhinos | reverse complement strand
ATACTGAATTAGATAAAGTGATCAAGCAAAACAGAAAAAAACTAACTTCCAAATACTATGAGATTCTACAAGAAAGAGAACTGGAACAAGACTTAGTAAAAGATACGATGATTAGATGGGCCAAAGATATTGGCAGGGACATTGACTCAGAAAGTTGGGAATGGGCACGAAAGAAGACACAAAGATTTACTCAATGCCAAGATTTGAAAGAAAACTATTTAAAAATGGAACAGCGTTAGTATTTTACTCCAGTGAAACTAGCAAAAGTTTATAAGAATGGCAATAATAGATGTTGGAAGTGTAATCAAACCACAGGAAGTTGGTTACATGTATGGTGGACTTGTGATAAAATTAGGAAATATTGGATGACTATCCATAAGGTAATCTGTGAAATATTTAAAATAAGATATGACATCATAACAGAAATATATCTATTGAATATGACAAATAAGATCCCAGAAAAAATTGAAAGGAAATATGGGAGAATATTATTATATATGATAACTTCAGCTTGGATTACATTAGCAAAAAAATGGAAATTAATAGAAGTGCCTTCAACCAGTGAGTGGTTTACAAAGCTTATTGAAATGATGAGTATGGATATACTCACAGCTAGATTGAATTAACAAAATGTAGAAGGTATTGAACAAGATTGGATCCCGATACTGCAATACTGTAAAAAAGAAATTTTAATTGAGTAGAGATATAAACTGATTGGAAAGTGTAAAGTATTAAATGACCTAATAATGGGATGTGAATACTAACAGGAAACATTTATAATTATTATAAAAGATCAAAGATGGTTAAAGCTGAGGTTATAACACACAGTGGAATTAATATATAAAATTGCTTGTATGAAGACAATGAGTGAACATTGAAGCATGGTTGAGTACAAACTGGAGATACTTTGGAAGTCAAATGTAAATATTTGTAGATAATTATTGTAAAAGACATTAATATTTCAATTTGATAGGTATGTTTGAATAATACATGTTAGTAAAATATAAAATTACCAAAAAAAAATATGGTTACAAAGCTCAAATGGAAAAGATTTTCCTTGCTTAAGAGCAGAACATAATTAATCAATAACCATTCATCTCTTTAGATTGATTGGAGAGGGGGAGAGATGTTTAAGTGCAATAACAACTAAAACAGGTTTCTCTAAGGTGTCAGCTGCATCCTTATTTTATTTCTTTCTAAAATGAATCTTCCCCATTGCTAGCATTCCAGGACTCACTGTATATTGATGACATTGTTGTTGTGTGCCTTTTAGTAGTTTCCAACTTATGGTGACCCTAAGGCAAACCTATGATAGGGTTTTCTTGACAAATTTCTTCAGAGGCGGATTACCATTGCCATCCTCTGGGGCTGAGTGACTTGCCCTTGGTCACCCATTGGGTTTACATAGTGGAGCTGGGATTCAAACCCTGGTCTGCAGAATCACAGTCCAGCACTCAAACCACTACAACATGTGGGCTGTTTACATTATGTGGGCCCTAAACCCTGAATCAGGTATAGCCGGTTTTCACATTGCCTGGCTTGAATTTGGGGTTTCCATCCCTTGTTCCACATTAAAAAGACTCAGAGGCATCACAGAGGGGTGTGGGGAGTATGTGCCACATGAGATGAAGAGGTCTCAGGGTTTTTTTTAAAAAAAAATTAAATTTTACTTTTTAATTTTTAATTTTAAAAAATCTTTTCAAATTTTTTTTTTGAAAACATCACATCTTACCAAATTTCCATTTTAATCATGTGAAACTATGGACCTGTAAATGCATTTAGGCTGTGCAAATGACATTGTAATTTAAAGGTATAATTTTAATTTTGCTACTTGTTTATGTCATAACTATGGCCATTACAGTCAGTGATATACAGGAATTACAATTTATGAGTAACGTCAGTACAAAAAACATTACTGAGGATTCTGTATGGTGTACATGGGAATGACACCATGAGTTAACGCTTCAGTTGACGCCAACCCTAGTAATGCCATTGAAAAGATTTACCTTTTGCTCTGGGTTTTCCAGAAAACCTAGAACAAAATGCAGCAATGATAAGTGGCTGCCTTCCATTGTGTCCCTTGTGAATGTCCCTGTCGAGTCGCTCTGTGGACGCGAATCACTCTGAGGTCAGAACAAGGCTGGCTGCCTTGCTTTGACCTCAGAGCAACTCCTGCCCACAGTGAAGGTGTCAGCCAGCTCACAGGGACCACCTGGGAAGGCAGCCATCCATCCTTCACCAAAAACTTGCGGCAGGTAAGGAGAGATTCAGGTGGAATTCAGGGCCAGCATACTCCAGGGGCAGCCTGGGATATTATGGCAAATGTAGATGAGCCAATGCTATCTGTTCCCACTGCATAACAGAGAATGTAGTAGATCTTTATACCATAATTGTGCCAGTTTTACAAAACATGTTGTGCTGCCCATGAGAAAAGAAGAAAACAAGTCCAGAAATAGGTCTCAGCTGTCTTGTGGGAGGCTGGATCTCATCAATAAATCTGAAACCCCCATCAACTCAGATAAAATACAATGTTTAAGGAAGCTCCCCTCACCATCCACTAGAGACAGCTACCATTGCCAATAGCAAATATGGGAATCCTTAGTCATTTGTACTGACTCAAGACATAATGCATTTCTTGTTTTACAGGTAAAAGATGGTATACAATAACTGCAAAATCCGCAGCCATCACAAACTGTTAGAAGTCAACCCACCTAGACCAATTATGATTTACAGTTATCATGCATGAGATTGCTTGGGTTCATACTTGTGTTAAAACGGCAGTTCTGCATATGTGAGAATAATACTGCCCTCCAGATGTAGTTGGACTGCAGCTCTCAGCATTCCTCATGATGGAATGTGATGTGATAGCCAGGGCTGCTGGGAGCTGTGGTCAACACCATCTGGAAAGCTGCATAATTCCTATCCCTAATGCATCTGAATGGGATGGGAAGCAAAATTACTGCAAAGGTTCCCCCTCTTCCTTTTAACCAGCAATGCTTCAGGGAGCCCTGGTTTGCTAGAGTACGGGTTTCAGTACTTACTCTATTAGTAATCATTTTTATTTATTGTATTTCTGAATTTAAACACATACAGTTGCTGAGCATCCTTCCATCCAGGCTCTAACTAGATTGACAGAATTGGTCAGATTTAACAGAGTTGCTGCTTCTTTGCGTTCCTTTTAAACATGCAGGCTATGGCCCCACATACCCCAGTGGTGTCATTAGTAGGGTGCAGGGGCTTCAGACCACACCAGGTGACACCCCAATGAGAGAGGTCATCCAGTGAGGTGGTACACTCAGAGGGACTAGCACAGTTACTGGGCAAGCATGAAAAGGTGCTTTCCCATTTGCCCAGCAGCCACACTGGACCCTAAATGGAGTTGCTCTGAGGTCAAAGCAAGGCAACCAGCCTTGTTCTGACCTCAGAGCAATTCACGTCCACAGAGCGACTCGACAGGGACATTCACAAGGGACATAATGGAAGGAGGCTGCATCACTGCTCCCATCAGTAGCAATGGCTGCTGGGGAACAGCGGTGCTTTTGGAGTCCCGCGCCTTGGGGGGTGGTCTGGCTAGGCAGGGTGGGGAAGGCAAAGTAGTTGCCTGCCTCCATACTGGGTGACACCAACTCTGACACAACTTCATAGCCCCACCCATTTTTGTGAGCCCTACAACACACACACACACACCTCAGTTGTTAAAACAAGGACCGCACTCCAGGAAGAATTATTCTCTTTTAAACGAAGGTGAACAACCCAAAACTGCCTTCTTTTTATTTTCCCCCCAAAAAATTTAAAAAATGGAACAGTAAGGGATGGTTGATACCAGAAATGAATTGCTGACCATTCTGCTTTTGTCCAAAAAGGGTGAAATGGCCCACAGTGAATCTTTGGTGCTGTCCACCTTTGCTTTTGACCATGTTCCAAGATACAATAAGAATAGCAAAAAATGAAATGTGTGTGGTTAGCCCTACTAAACCTTTGTACAATCCTTCAAAACTGCAGATAGAAGGACAGCAAGACTGGAATAAACTGACTAAATTAATAGGATTTACATAAGGAGCTTATCGTATGAGCTTTTAAATTTGGTGGCAGCCCAACAGGATGCAGCCAGGACCCGGGATGGAGGTGAGAATTATTGCATTGTAATTCACTGCCGAATCCGCCAGGTGACTGCAGCCCAGGTCCCAGCTGAGCTCAGCCGGACAGTTTTCAGAGTCGGGAGCTTTCGTTTATGAAAAAGGGCCAGCTGAGCACAGCTGGGACCCAGGTTGCAGCCACCCGGCAAATTCGGCGGCGAATTACAATGTGATAATTCCCGCTTCCATCCCAGGTCCTGCCTGCGTCCCATTGGTCTGCTGCTGATTTAAAAGCTCATGTGATAAGCTCTTAGGTGTTGACTCACTTGTCAACAATTGATTTAAAGTGTTTAGTAGTGGCTATCAATAGGATTTGGGCCAATATTGTCAACTCCCAGTGCTAAGACCACAGAACCCAATTTTCACACACATAGTGACTCACAGCCTGACTCACAAGCCTCATCTCACAAACCTGACAGCAGAAACAACCCAAGCAGTTGGTTAACCTACATTTTTGGAAACACCAAATAAGTGCCATAAAACCTGAGTGGTGCATTCCAAAAAGTTCTGCTAAATGGTTGGAATAATATTCCTTTAAACAATGTGGAAAATATTTTGACTGACAGGATGCGTCATATCCTGTGAGACTGTCCTAAAATACTGAGTCAGAGCACATGGAATGATGCAAACTTACTACAAAGGTTGTGTCATGCTGTGAGGCACAGGATGATGACTCATAGCCATCACAGTATATAAGTGTACCGGAAGACAAGTCACATGTGAATGGTAATTGTGTATTGTGGATTGTTGGTTGAATGGCTTGTGGAGCTGTATGCTGAGTTACAACAGATGGAAGTTGGTGAGGTGAGTTTGTAAATATTGTAAATATTTCTACATATTGCAATTCAAGATTAAGAACCTCCAAGGACTTGAAAGATATCAACTATGTCTGTAAGTTTATTTGCTTAAGTGTGGAATGTGGCCAGTGCACTACCAATACCTTTATTTGGACTCTTGCTTCTGTACTCTGCTACATTGTTGTTAAACTGCGTCTGAGTGCGTGTCCTCAAATTGCTCTGTAAGTTGGCATCCAAAGTGGGCCAGAGAGTTTTATTTTTAATGTAAAGTTGTAGGCTTTCATAGCTGGCATCCATAGTTTTTTGTGGGGGTTTTGGGCTCTATGGCCATGTTCAGTTTTGTTTTTGTTTTTGCAAATTTAGAGCCAACATAAATGGCTGAGGATACTGAAGTATACTTACTTGGATTATATAGTGCAGCCCTGTAAGCATCATGGGTCTCCTGATTTTTGTTGTTGTTAACTGCCCTCAAGTCGATCTTGACTCATGACAACCCTACGAATGAGACATCTCCAAGACCTTCTATCCTCCACTACTCTGCTTAATTCCTGCAACCCCTTAATACCTGTGACCTCCTTAAGAGTCCATCCATCTAGCATGTGGCCTTCTTCTCTTCTTGCTTCCCTCCACCTTTCCCAGTATTATTGTTTTTTCCAAAGAGTTCTCTCTTCTCATGATGTGTTCGAAGTACGACAGTCTCAGTTTGATCATCTTGACTTCCAGGGAGGTTTCCGGTTTAATCTGCTCTAGGACCCACTTGTTTGATCTTTTGGCTGTCCATGGGATCCTCAGCACTCTTCTCCAGCACCACGTCTCAAATGAATTGATTTTCTTCCTATCATCTTTCTTAACTATTAAGCTCTCACATCCATACATGGTAACAGGAAATGTGATGGCTTGTATGATTCTAACTTTTGTGCTGAGTTGTATATCTTTGCATTTTAGAATCTTTTCTAGTTCTTTCATAGCCACCCTCCCCATTCTTAGTCTTCTTCTGATTTCCTGACTGCAGTCCCCATTTCTATCAATGTTTGATCCCAGATATGAGAATTATTTTACTATTTCTTCATTGTCTAGGTTGAACTTGTGAAGGTCCTCAGTGGTCATTATTTTTGTTTTCTTTATGTTCATCATTAAGCCTGCCTTTGCACTTTCTTCTTTGATCTTCCTTAGTAGGTGTTCCAGATCTGTGAGGTTTTCTGCTAGTATTATGGTGTCATCTGCATCTCCTGATTTACCCCTCATATTTTTATGTACCAAAAAGGCAATAAAACATATAGGCTGGGTGACCCTTCTATGACACCACTGCAGATACCATGATATTGAAGTAAATCTCTGCATGTAGGGAAGCACTAGGCGTTGCCCTTGGTCCCAGCTAGATTGGATCATGACACACCTAGAGGATGTAAGAGTAGTGGCATCCCACACCAGGATGTCACCCAGTGCAGGGCTTTGGGCTGGAGTCAAAAAGGCCTGCTCAGAGCAGGGACTAGGGAACCAAGCCCACTCCCTCCCTGCCTCACACCATGGCACATGGCAGGGAGGTGGGGGTGCTCATTGGGTGTCACTCCCCACTTCTGTGGTGTCACTCCTTTAAGTGGTGTCACCCAATGTGAGCCACACCCCTTAGTGATGCTACTGGGTAAGAGGAGACCCAAGACAAAAGACAATGGGCTGAAGTTCCAAGGTAAACAATACATATGTGATCTTGCATGCTAATCCCCTCTTGTTTGAGAAATGCACGTCTATCACTCCTCTTTCAATTCGGTTTCGCTCCATTCTTCCTCTCCTGGAAAACAATTCCAAACCACTTAATCCTTTCAACTTCTTGGTATCTGCCTTCAAGGGATATTTTTGGTGTAAATATTAGCACTGTTGGAGCCAGTCTTTGGCTTAGTCCAGCAGTTGGCAGAAACTCAGTTTGCTTGGCTTAAGCACCTCAATACATTCGCCGCCACCCCCCCCCCCCCCGTGCCTCAGGAGCTATTGAGTCTTCTCTCTCCATCCCAGATCCTCAGTGATTGGAGTCAAGATCCGCATAGGTAATTATCTCCATTAGTGGAGCCTCATACCTATTCCCACCCTTTGATTTTGTTAGTCCATGTGTGTGTGTGTGTGTGTGTGTGTGTGTGGTTGTTTGCATGAGTGTGTGTGTTTATTCCCCTTTAATAAAACTTATTCTTATTTGGAAGTCTGCCTCTGGAGTTCCGTGTGAATTCAGACCACTGTAAAAGTTGGGATAGATCCCTTAAGGTCTAGTTACTCTGGTGGTACTGTATCTCTCTATCTGAGCTAAACATAAATTCCCCTAAATACAAGTTGGTGTTGGAGTGTTTTCCCCGGACATAGGAGCAGTGAGGGTGCCAGCCCTCTAGGGAAGGATAATGTCTCTAGTCAGCAACTCCATCTTGTCTTATATCACAGTATTTTTATTATTGTGTAGTGTGTGGTGCTTTAGACAATATGCACGCTCTTGGAACGATATGGTCTCTTCCTTTAATTTTTTTGGGGGGGGGATATTTAGGGAGGCAGTTATCATTTTCATATCCTTTCACTTCACAACACCACACCCTTTACCCCTTCTAGGCATGGCCTAACTTGCTAGCAAGTGCAGCATTTTTAGTTTTATTCTAGATCAGTAGTTCTCAGCATTTGGTCCTCCAGTGTTTTGGATTTCAATTCCCAGGAGCGCTAGCCAACATGGCTACTGGTTAGGGATTTTGGAAGTTGAATTCTAAAACAGGGGTAGGCAATCTTTCCCCTTTAAGGGCCGAGGGACTTCAGCTCCCAGAAGCCTCAGCCATGTTGGCCAATAGTCCCATGTTGGCCAATAGTTCCTGGGATTCTGGGAGCTGAAGCCCCTCGGCCCTTAAAGGGGAAAGGTTGCCTACCCCTGATCTAAAACATCAAGAGGATGAAAGGCTGTGCTTCATAGTGCTTCAGATCTCTTCCCAAGGGAGATGGCTGTAAAAGTGCATCTTTTTTTCTACCTGGAAAAAATCCATTTTACAAAAGACATGCTTTTACAACCATCTCCCACAGGAAGACAACTGAAGCATGATGCCATGCAGAAAGGCACAGAGAAAGGTGCTTGCTACTATCTGGCTCCATTTTCATTTTGGTTTTTTTAATAAAGCTCTGAGTCTTATTTTAGTGCCAGGGTTGAAATAAGTTTCAACCATCAGTTTATTTGGCTTCCCCACGCAGAAGAATTTTTGTTCTTTGCTTCAGACAGTAAAATGTGAAGGGTCAGCCCTGGGAAGTCATGCCAGGAAAGGCAGGGCTGAAAAAACTGCCAGAGGATTCCATAGTCTCTTCACAAAAAAGGAAATTGTTCTTAGAGTTTCCTTTGGCATAAACATCCACTGGCTGTGAAATGAAGGCACATTGTTGCTACCTGCCTTTATCTCAAAAAGGGTGCTTTGTCAAGGACATAGGCATCTGCTCCTGGACTTTTTTTTACACAGATGAACAACTTTTGCCTAGCCATATAAAAATGTGCTAATCTCAACTACATTTTGCTTTGCAAGAATGAAGTTCATTTGCAAGAATGAAGTTGCAAGAATGGAGTTCACTTTAGCGCAACAGCCCCAACTGTCATGTTATTTGGCTGAGTTAATGTCTTCCAGTAGATACTGATTTAGCTTTCTTCTGTTAATGAGCCTTTACCCACTCTCCCACCCACTACAACCTCAGGCACACAGATTTTAAAGCACAGGGAGTAATCCTGTTGAAGCAGAATGTGAATGCTGTGTTCCTTACAGAATGTTCCCTGACCAAAACAAAAGCAAAAGTGTTGATTGCTTGATCCTCAGGCATAGCACCCATTGTGTTTGATGCCAGAGGCACATGCAGACCTGGTGGCCAACTGAGCAAGAACAACACATTTTATAATGTGCACTGTACAATGTGCTCAAGAAGAAAGAAAATCAAATTTCTTCTCTGAAGTTTTCTCTGAAGATGCTAGCCACAGATGCTGGCGAAACGTCAGAAAGAAACTCTTCTAGAACATGGCCACACAGCCCGAAAAAAACCCACAAAAAACCTACAAATTTCTTCTGCCTGTGAGTGTTTGGACACAGATAGTAATAGGAACCCAGAGCTTTAAAGTACAGATGAGATAAAAAGGGAGAGGCCATTGCCACCACAAACACCTATTCAATCCATGAAATATACCCCATAGCCTTTAATTATTTTTCAAAGAGAGCAACTACAGACAGATGCAAAGGTATTTGGGCATTCACAATGAAAAGAAGAAGATTTGCATGTCATCGTTGTGTGCTGAACCCCACTGGCCATATGGAGCCATCACAAAGCCAATTAAGAACAGCAAAAGCATTTCCTTCACTTTGAATTAGCTAATTTTTGCCATGATAATACAAGTACAATTCCATTAATTTTGCCAGGATAATACCAGTACAATTATATTAGCACGGCAGAGATTTAATATGAAGCAGGAATGTGAAACTGTGTTCTTGGAATACTCATTTTGGAAGAACCAGATGAAACCAGTTCTTGGACGAGATATTAAAATGAAACAAGAACTCTAAAAAATGTAACCCCAAAAAAAACCACAAATATAACTAAAAAGATTCTATTCACAATGCTCTTACAGAAAAGCCTGAATCTACAATCCTACCTGAGTTAAGGTGGCTTAGCTCCCACTGTCTCCTTAACTTCTGGATTTCCCACCCCTACTAAATGTCAGTTGATATATGTTTTTAAAAATCCATCTGAACATTTCCTAAGAGACACTACAAAGGAAATCAGTTTGTCACATATTTGCAATAATAAAGCTGAAGAGCAGGAGAATTATTTCTAAATATTACGTAGAAATTAAATCAACTCAAACCTTTCTAAAACCATACATCTTGTAACTAAGGGCATTTCACTCAGGTTGTAGGATCAGCTTTATCACTGATTTGTCATTACTCTACAGTCTTCCAAGAATGAGAAGGACAGAACTGATCATTTGAGGATCTGCCTCTAAGGAATGCTAGAAAAATGAATGGTGATTCTATCTCTTTGAATCTCAAATTCTGTCACACAAATTCTGGCATTTCACCAGTGGGAGTGGAAAGAGACAGATCTTGGAATTAATGCTAAGCAATGTTGTCACACTGCTATCTTAAATAAAACAGACAAGACAGAGAACCCAATGTATTAGATTCACATCCTGTGTAGGATGTGAATTCTATAACCTTTGTATTCACCACTCAAAATATCAGTGCTTCTGTTCTTTCAGCCCAGCTTATTTACATATGCTGACTTCAGTGGGATATTGTTGCTAATTGCCATCAAATCAGTTTCGACTTATGGCAACCCTATGAATGAGATACCTCTAAGACACCCTGTCACCTACAGTCTTGTTCAGGTCCTGCAAACTCAGCTGTAGCTTCCTTGATTGAATCAATCCACCTGTAACGTGAATCTTCGTCTTTTCCTACTGCCTTCCACTTTATTGGGCATTATCATCTTTTCTTTTAGTTTTCAGTATTACCAATTTAGTGTGGATAGGATAGCATTTTTTTAATAATGAAAGGTGAATATCCTTGCAAATTCTGGTTTGCAGACTCCACAACTCCTACACATTCATTTGGATTGCCATTAAGATTTGTTGGCTGAATCAAACAAGGATGTCCCTACTCTCATCACTCTGCATCCCTGAAGCAAGAAAGCAGGATGGAATAGCACTTTTGCAAAGGCCATACTCTCTGTAGCTTCCATCCCTTCAAAATGTCAGACAATTAAAAAATAATAATAATACCATCTTACCCCGTCTGATTTGCTTCAGGACTTGCAGCATTCTTTGCTGGGGCTGCAATAATTAAGAAAAGAAAGAAGGAAAGAAAGAAAGAGAGAGAGTAAGAGAGAGAGAAAGAAAGAAAGAAAGAAAGAAAGAAAGAAAGAAAGAAAGAAAGAAAGAAAGAAAGAAAGAAAGAAAGAAAGGATAAAAACCAAGAACGTGAATGCCTTCAAGACATCTGAGACATTCTGGCATTGCTCCAGCAGTCTGTCCAGCTCAACAGCTGTTGATTGATGCAGTGCACCCTACCCCACCCTAGATACATTACACTTCCATTCCTATCAAAGGTAGAACCCATCAGGGGGAAATATATGGATAATTTTGGGAAATAATGCCCCAGCTCCCGCTTCCTACCTGCCATAGTTGATGTTGGCCATATGCTGCACTAAGCGAAGAAGTATTGTCTCATCCAAGCAACAAACCTAGAACAGACAAAGATTTAATAATTAACAAGAACTTGAGGAGGAAATTGAGTGTGTGGTGCAGTTAAGAATGGGAGAAACATAAAACTAAAAAGAAGAAGAAAGTCCAGTTCTATTGTGCAGGAGCTTCAGAAAGACTTCCTGCGATCATGATTACATGGTTCACCGACTGATCCCATGCAAAGAGACATTCTCCCAAGAAACTGTATAGAGGCTTACAGCAGTAAATGACCCAACTGCATAGGGAGAATAATATTGAGATGTAGATGAGAAGAGGCAGATATATAGACTGAATCTTGTAATATTTTTATTTTATTTTATTGATATCTCAATTTTCTCCTAAATGGGACTCAGAGTGGCTTACAAATACGAATTAAAATAGAACAGCTAAGACAACACAGAGTATAAAAATTTAAAAAGCATAAAATGATACTTCCAATTAAAACACTATTTTTAAGACGTTAACTTAAAAACTCTTGAAATGCATATTGCATACTGGAAAATGGCACACATATTTGCATATCCCTCAACTGAGGCTGAAGCAGAGAAGAGGCAGATTGAAGTCTCTCTGGAGGGAGTTAATAGCCACCGAGAAGGCTGCTTCCCATGTCTTCACCAGATCAAAAGAATCAGGCAGGCACATATGGGGAGATATAGGCTTCCAGCTAATCTAGACCTAAACCATATAGAAGTGGATCAGTCCTCTCTCTGGCTACATCTGTGCTGCAGAAGTAATACAATCTGATACCGTTTTAACTGCCTATGGCTCAATGCTAT
>CM034701.1:172654108-172666084 GCA_020142125.1 Phrynosoma platyrhinos | reverse complement strand
CAATGTTTGATCCCAGGTATGAGAATTCTTTTACTATTTCTATTTCCTGATTGTCTAGGTTGAATTTTTGTAAGTTCTCCATGGTTATTATTTTTGTTTTCTTTATGTTCAACAGTAAGCCTGCCTTTGCACTTTCTTCCTTGATCTTTCTTATTTGTTGTTCCAGGTCTTCAGGTTTTCTGTTAGTATTATGGTGTCCTCTGCATATGATTGTGTGTCCAAATCTGCTTTTCTTACAATATGTTCTGCATGTAAGTTGAACAGGTAGGGTAATAAGATGCAGCCTTGTCTGATCCTTTTGCCAATTGGGAACCATTCTGTTTCTTTGTGTTCTGTTCAGACAGTAGCCTCTTGTCCTGAGTACAGATTTCTTGTCAGAACTATCAGATGTGTTGGCACTCCCATGTCTTTAATAGTAGCATTACTGGGAGTCACTGATGAATTTTCCTTGTCAAACCTTTCTCCTTATATGTCACACATGATCATACTTAGAGGGGTTGCAGACTGCCAGAAATAGTGCAAATTGAGTCCACTTTAAGGGTTAGGGTTAGTGCTAGGGAATCATGGGAACTGTATTTTTTTCTAATACATTGAGTCTTCTCTGTCAGAGAGCTCTGGTGCCACAATAAAATACAGTTCCCATGATTCCCTAACTTTAACCCTAACCCTAAAAGTGGACTCAATTTGCACTATTTCTGGCAGTCTGCAACCCCTGTTAGTAAACTTATTTGATAGTCTCTTACATGCTGTTAATTGTTGTTGTTACTGTTGTGTACTTTCAAGTCATTTCCAACTTATAGCGACCCTAAGGCTTATTTCATTTCCAACTTACAGCATGCCTATCATGGGGTGGGTTTTCTTGGCAAGATTTCTGCAGAGGAGGTTTGCCATTGCCTTCCCCTAAGGCTGAGAGTGTGTGACTTGCCGAAGGTCATCTAGTGGGTTTCATACTAGTTACCTAAGGAGTTTTGATGTTTAGTGATTTGGCAGAAAGCAGTGAGAGAAAGATTTTTTAAAAAAAATCATCTGATTACAGTAAAATAGGCAACAAGAAAAGAAATGGGAAAAGGATGTAGCCACACAATTTTGCCTGTTTCCCCTTTCATTTATAGATCACGGTGTTGCCACTCGGATAAGGAGATTAGGCATAGAGAACAGGACCACTAGGCACAGCAGCTGTAGTGTGTGTGTGTGTGTGTGTGTGTGTGTGTGTGTGTGTGTGTGTTCCAGGACCAGTGGCACTCTCTGTCCCTGCATACCAGACACTGGGAAACATTTCCCAGAGGGTGCTATTTTATTACTCGTCCGTCTGTGGAAGGAAAAGGTGAAACCAGATAAAACCAGCTATGTGGGATCAGTCCAAAGGCTGCCTATATGTACTTCCCAACCAGTTGTCTTGCGGAAGTCCACCAGCAGGACATGAAAACAAATCTTCTTTATGCCTTTGGTCTGATCCAGCATCTCATATTCTTAGAACAGAATCAATGGGTGGTATTTATTGTTGGTTAATTAATCTGAAATATGCTGCATGTTTGTAAATGTTTCTATACAGTTCCTCACAAAATGGTGCATTTTGTAGTCCTCTCCCTTCATCACCCAGTCACCAGAAAGCTGCTCAAGCTATCACCAGCATCTTGATATTGACTGTGATCAGCCCACCTCTGAAATTGCAGAACTGAAGAACAGCAAACAACTGGTCTTCTTCACCACAGGAGCCACATTCAGTTTAACACCATTAGACACTGAAATCTTTAAAAAGGAAAGCTTGGCATTAAAATTTTCAGAGGCTTATCCTACAGTAATGCCAGCCTGGCAGGAGCTGTGTGACTCAGTTTTCAGTTTTCGCTTGAATGCTGTCACCGTAAGGAAGGTCTGCATGACCTTCCATGATGTATCAACATCAAAGCAAGCTGTTAATTGAAAAGAAAATTTCCGCCTTGGGGAAAACTGCCTTCATTTGATTTCAAACAGTGGTCTTACAAAGTTGTGTTGTTGTTAAATTAACTCATTGTTGGTAACTATAGCTGCCATTAGCAGTGGTCTAATAAATGGAGTTAAACATAGGCCTGGGAACCCCTATGAGCTCCACCTTCTCTCTGAACTCATTGTTTGCGCCCACAAGCAATCTCAGAGCCATGAAAAATGGGCCCAACATCGCAATGTAGCTGTGAGCACAAAATGGGATCCTGGGGTAACAGAACAGATTGTACCACTTCTAGTTGGAGAAAAGACTTCTGAATCGTCCCCTTTGGAAAAAAGAAAAAGAAAGCAAGAAATAACGTACTGCACATAAAATAGTAAAAACAATGTCTTATTCAGAAATGCGCAGTAACAATCATGACACATTATTCCTATTCCTACTTCCGTGAAGATGAGGAAATTTAAACGGGTTACATGGTATGGTAAATACTTTGCTAGCAAAATGTGCAGTATTTTCATATAAAAAGTGAGAAAGACATCTATCTGAAATCCTGGATTTCTGATGATAATCTGATTTGAAATCCTGGATTTCTGCTGATAATCACTGTAGAGAAAATATTGACCTGAGTGGATAAGTGGACCTATGGTCTGACCTGGCTTAGAAATGTGAAGGCACTGGAAGAAATCGGGGGGGGGGGGGGGGGGGGGGCGAAACGACACTTTTTCATCTCAAGGTCTTTTTTTTCCTCAGAAAAATTGGGGGCAATGACAATTGATAAAAAATTAAAAACAAGGATTGTGGAATATTTTCTCTCAAAATAATGAATAAAACATTTAAGACAAGTGTTTATATATTTCATGTATTTGATCATGGCAGTTCCTGGTTGTGGTTTTTATGGGAATGAATGCTTTATGTCTGCTGTACGCTATAGAAAACTGAGGTGATAAAAATAGTTTTCTCTTTTTATTCATGTTGATCGTTACTTCTTATTGTTTTAGTCTGCTCCCAATGAAGTGGCAAAACTTAAAAGGGTCATTATAGTTCAGGACTTTGTGGCTCCATTTGGAACAAAAAAATACCATTTAAAAAGTTTAGCTTGTAGTGGCTTTCTGTCTACATGGTATTTTTTAATACACTTGGCCCTCTGTATCCACGGATTCAACTGTCCACAGCTTGAAAATATTAAATAAGTATATAAATTCCAAAAAGCAAACCTCGATTTTGCCATTCCACTATCCCATTGTATTTAATGTGACCTGAGCATCCATGCCTTTTGGTATCCACAGAGAGTCCTGGAACCAAATCCCAGCAGATAGCTGCATAACTATATAACACATGCTAATGTTATGTGAAACAAAATTATATATATAATATATTTTATGTTCCTACAGTAATACTATGATGTTCAATTTGTGAAGGATGTTAATATCACATTTCCTCCCCTGATTTTCCCCACTATTTTCATATTTCCCAAAAAAAATGGGAGGTGGGATCACCATGGGTTCAAAATCTCTGGAAATTTTACATCTCTGACCTGGCACAAGATAGCTTGCTAAGTGCAGCTGGAGGGAAAATGCAATTCATAGAATTCTTCAGGAAACATGGCCTTTAAGCATGCTGGTTGGGGGATTCTGGAAACTTTAGCATAAAAAATAACTTTCCCAAGCCCTGTTCCTGTGGCAAGACATCTTTGCACCTTCATTTAAACAGACTAGACCAGAGAGAGAGAACCTGCTCAGAGGTATGTCCAGAAAATACATCTAACCAACAATACAACTTCTGCACCCAGGTTCACTAATAACTAGAAATCATGCTATTTAATCATTTTGACAAAATATTGTTACATTCTGTTGGAAAGTTGTTGGAAACTACCTTTGCTCCTGTACCAGAAGAAAGGAAGCATGGGGATACACTTCTATACTGCGGTATCAGTGAACTAGCACTCCCTAAGCAGTTTATATTGTGTAAGCCATTTGCCCCCAACAAGCTAGGTACTTATTTTACTGACCTATGAAAGGATGGAAATCTGAATCAACCTTGGAGCCCTGGGATCGAACTCATAACATTTTAGCTTCAGTACTAGCATTTAACACTGTGCTACCTGGGATAAAATAAAATAACCTGCTAACCTACCCTGCAATGTTTCTCCCTTACTTACAAGTGTCACACCTATCAGTCACTTCCCAAACAAAAGAGCTTCTAGGAACTGCTGAATGTTTTATCTGGGATAATCACATATCCACTAAAATTCCTATGAAAAAAGTAGAGGACTCCTTTACTTTTTAGCACCACAGAAAGACAGACCCTTGCATCCATGCCATTACTGTCTGCTCTGATGGGCAACATTGACTCGTCTGTATTTCAGGCAGAATTCTTTCCTAGTTCTGCCTGGTATTCCTGGCGGTCTCCCATCCAAGCACTATCTGGGATTGACCCTTCTTAATTTCCAAAAGCAGAGAGGATTGGGCATACTATTCAGGGTGGTAAATGTGAATGAGAGAAGTACATTACAGCAGGTGTTGCTTGTTGTGCATGACCAGCCACACAATGCATGGCAAGTAACACCTGCTGAAATTTATGAAATGTTCAGTAGCTTTGCCCTCTTTTTCACGTGGCCATCCTACCAGTACTCTTCTTAAGCAAGTTATCTTGTTTTCTTCTCTGTTTTTCCCTTTAAAAACGAGAGCTGATTCTAAAATGAATATTCCAGATCTGAACCACACTCCGAGAGCCGCAGTACTTGGGAAAGAAGGGGACACCTAAGCACACCCTCCAGCTTTCTAGGCTCACCCAGCCCACAAGATCCTCCCCAGGTAGTAAAACAGTTGCATGCAGGCACCTTGGTGCTCAGCAAGGTAGGGAGTCTGGATTGGCAAGTGGCCTGCAACTACTCACTTGATAGATACTGCCACCACACTACAGAATTAATGCAGTTTGACACCGCTTTAATTGTAATGGTTCCAGCCTATGGAACCCCAGGGTTTGTAGTTTGTTGTGGCAGTAATGGTCTCTGACAGAGAAGATTAAATAGCTTGCAAAGCTACAAATCTCAGGATTCCATAAAATTGAACCATGGCAGTTAAAGTGATGTCAAATTGCATTAATTCTGCAGTGTAGATGCAGACTCAGTGACAACATGCATGCCTTCCAACTGTCCCAATTTGGCAGGGACAGTTCCAATTAAGCCTCTGTCACTGGGTGGCCTTGGGCAGGTCACATACTCTCAGCCTCAGGGGAAGGCAATGGCAAACCTCCTCTGAAGAAATCTTGCCAAGAAAACCTCATGCTAGGTTTGCCTTAGGGCAGTGTTTCCCAAGCTTTGGTCCTCCCAATATTTTGGACTTCAGTTCCCACAATTCCTGTCTGTTGGTTAAGCTGGGTAGGGCTTCTGGGAGTTGAAGTCCAAAACACTTGGAGGATATTTGTGAATCTTTGGTCTAGATCAATAGTTCCCAAACATTGGTCCTCCAGGTGTTTTGGACTTCATTCCCCGGACGTCCTAGCCACCTTGATCCACACTCAGGAATTCTAGGAGATGAAGTCCGAAACATCTGGAGTGCCTTAGGGTAACCATAAACTGGAAATTACTGGAAGGCACACAACAACAACAACAACAACAACAACAACAATGAAAATACCTAAAAGAAATAACTGAAACAGTAGGTAATAGTATTGCTAAGTACTTGACAAGTTGGATAAGATTTTCTTGTCTATTTGTGGCCATGCAATCTAGCACATAGCATCTTAGTAGATGGCTCTCTAGTGTTTGCCAACACATCAATAGATAAGTAGAAATAAAAGATGTGAACTGAAAGAGATTCCTTCCCTACTTCAATTGGACAGAAACTGTTCAAGAAAGACTTGACTTGTGCATGCTGCAGGTCTGAGAAGACAATACTCTGCCATAGGTGAGTTAGATTATACATTTGCAAAAGGAACAAACTTTTTTTTAAAGACAGTCTTCTTTGTACACAACCATCTTGAAGTGAATACCAATATCAAGCAACAGATTTGCTCATTAGCTATATTTAGGCCCTATATTGCTAAGAAGCGTGTTAGGAAGCTGCAGGTTTAATTGCCACGTGAAGTGCTCATTTGTCTACTCAAGAGTTTCCAAATTAGGAAAAGGCAGCGGGAATAGAAGAGGAAAGATGGGAACAGCTGAGTAGCTTTCTGGAGAAAATGTGATGCTTGGGAAGTTATTTTGAAGTTGCTGTAATTGTTGCAGTTATAGTTCCAGGGCCCCCAAAATAGTTATGTATGAAAGGCACCAGACCCTGACTGATCTTGGAAGCTAAGCAAAGTCAGCTCTAGTTAGTTCTTGGATTGGAGACCACCAAGGAATGCCAGGTACTGTAGGCTATATTTCAGAGGAAGGAACTAGCAAAACCACCTCTTGAGTATTCCTCACCTAAGGAAACCTATAGAATTCATGGGGTTGCCATAAGGTGGCTTGAAGGCACATCACATGCAATACTTTAAAAGTTAATTCACTTGCCATTTTGAAAAATAAAACATTTCCAAAATTAACCTGAATGATTGGGTTTTTTTTTCTTACTCTAAGGACCTTATCACACAGGGTCTAAAGCAGACCTAATCCAAAGGGTATCCGTAGCTAATACATATTATTTCCCCGTGTTTACACACGACGTTACACCGAAACTTGACAGAACCTGGAGCTAATCTGTATTGTTTCTCCGTGTTTACACACGACGTTGCACCGAAACTCGACAGAACCCAGAGCTAATCCGTAACGAATTGAGATCTTTTGACATTCGGTTTTTCTGGGAAGTACAAGGGAGCTTTCGGAATCATTGCGCAATGGCCGCGCAGGCGAAATTCAGTTCATTTCGGTATAGAACTGAATTTATTCTTATTTCGGTTACTTTTCGCTTCGTGGCCAGCGTGTGATAAGGTCCTAAGAAATGCACCTGAATGCCAAAAGCTCCTTTTGTCCACCTCATTGCTGCCTCAACAGCCACAGCAAAGAACAAAACATCAGGCTGAGATACACCATGCACCAAGTGATAGTTCTTTCTCCTCCACCATTTTGTGAAGCCACACTCTGGAGATATATATACACAGTCATTTTAAAAGTTACACTTACCCTCCAAAAGAGGTAAAGTTATCTTTTGTTAAGTTACAATTCTAATATAATGTAATGTAATGTAATACCTTAGTTGTTGGGGGAGGAGAGAATAACAAGTAACTAGTTATTTAACTAGTTATTTGTCATGTCCATACTCTGAGACAATGTCAGCCACTTTCATAAATATTCACATGAAACTTCCAGTGAGCTTGCTGAAAGAACAGCTGCCATTGTGTACTTTTTCCATTTGTACTGGTAATTATTCTGAATGTATCTGAGAAAAGGGTGGACAGTCAGAGTTTGTGTGCATGTAAAAATAGCTTTTAAATGGCCAGTTCCCGCCCTTCCAGAGTGGATCTGTGGGGATAGACTGACCACTTTTATACTTTTCCATTGCAGGGGCATGAGCTGATACTGGCAGGCTGCTCTGGGAAGTTGTATGTTCACCTATTGCTTTGAATAATCCAGATTATCAAACCCATTGCCCCCCCCCCCCCCCCGCAAAATAGAAAAGCGATGCAAGATGAGCCAAAAATATTTTGATGTTTTACTTTGTATAATTTATTCATGCTGCAGCATTTTGGTGCTGAATTTGGATTGCTGAGCAGTGACAATACATAAATTCCAAAGTCAAGGAGACTCACAAAATGGGTCGTATTGCAAAGAGGGGAAGGAACATAGGATAGTTTAAATTTATATACATCTAGAAGAGCTTGGGGAGTTACTTTTGAAAAAGTAATTGGGTATAGTTATAGTTCCAATCCCTCCCCAAATTGTTAATTGCTGTTTTAGCTGCAATCTAGGAAAAGGAACATTTACTTCCCTGCTTCTCAAACAAATAAAGTAGCTACTTATAGTCACTTAAAACACCCAGATATGGTCCTGTTTAATCAGATGGAACACTGACAACCTAATCCACAAAACCCTTTTCAGCTGGCATTATTGGTCAACATATAACTAAGACCTTGCAAGAGAAGAGGTTGGGTAGCAAAATACAAGTAGTTGGCTTCACCTCTGGTGGCCCTTCGGCTCTGCTTCTGTTGACTTTACCTTCTGTCCCACCAGCCCCAGTTAACACCATCATCCCCTGTTCTGAATGCTCCATGTTACTGGTGTGTGATAGAAAACATGTTTTCTAAAACATGTTTTCTAAAACATGTTTTCTAAAACATGTTTTCTGCCGCCCCATCTTTTTATCATCTCAGCACCCACAAGACAGCAACGACAGGCACAACACAGACCAATACCTGAACTATGTGATATTCCTACTCCAACATTTAATGAGATTAACTATAAGAGTAACTAAAAATTACAATTATGCTCTAAAAGGAATTGTATTGCCCCTCACTGAGTTACTGGTGTGACATAAGTTAGTTATGGAGTATTTACTGCAACGGTAATCAAGGTTCTCTTTTCTTTTTCCTTTTCCTTTTTTTTTCTTTTTTCTTCTACTCTCCTTTTCTTTTCGTTTGCTCTTCCAGTTTTAATATTGTTTGTCATTTGTCATTATTCAACAAATGTTTTGTAAGATATTTATGTGTGTTTAATAAAAATTAAAAAAAGAAGTAACTAGGCTATGGTTCCTAAATTTGAATTGTACAGTGAGGACAAGTCTTGAAATAAAGTAATTTTTATAGTAAAAATATAAAATGTGCAAATGGAGGAGTTGTTTCTTCATCATTAACTGCTTTCCCTCAAAAGTCCAAAGGGATGTGTGCAAATTGTGCTCCTCTTTATCCTGTAAACGTATCATGAAGACAGGAAAGGTTTTTTGCAAGTGAAAAAATAAATAATCAAATAAATAATTAAAACAAAAAGATTAAACAAAACATTATATTTAAGAAAACAGAAAGATTAAACTTCTGATACTCACCTGATCCCTGATACAGGAAGCTAACACACAGTTACACTATCCTTCTCACTTCTTTCTTGTATTTTCCTTTGTTTTCTTTTCACAATTTTTGCTTTATTTATTCTTTTCCTGCTGAAATATTTACACTACGACATATTTTAGATCAGGATCTATTACTTTCTGATCATCAGCAAACTTACTAGATATGAGAACAGACCTCCAGAGCACAAGACAGTATTTAACAGGTTCAGATCTTATGTTTTCTTTCCTTAAGCCATCTTTTTAAAGACTAGTACTAGCCCTTCTTGAGTTGGGGGAGTTATTCTCTGCAGTCTTTCTGAGTGTGACTCCTACCCTCCATCTTTTTTGATCCCATTTTCTATTATAGCTTTGGTTCCCTATGCTCAAGTGCAGGAAAGTCTTTGTAGAGCCTCCTTAAAAGCTAAGCATTCCACTTGGTGGGAATGATAATAATTATTTGTCTAATGAGCTTTTCTTCAACCGTCTATCTACATTTGGAAAAAGTTCAACATAGCAAAAAACAAAAACGTAATAACTATCTGGCACTTCCTCCAGTTACCCAGACAGCCACAGAGTGTCTTCTGAAAAGATATTAACATTGTTAACAAAGAAGGTCAACCACCCAAATGGTGCCTCTCACAGTCCATGATTATAGCTGATGAGTAATTAGGTACGTGGAAGGTGCTGAACCAGAGAAAATGCCTGTAGAAGGTAGGTAGAAATGAATCATTCACTGTGTTACTGGAGGCCAATTCTGATGTCACTAATGACAAACAGTGTCCAAGAAGGCTGTCTATTAACCAAATTAAGCAAACACTGCTTTACTGTCATAAGCATTCTGTCTTTCCCTGCCATTTCAGGGCTTGCTTGCCCTAGGCCACATATAATCAGCTCACTCCTTTTAAGTCACACTTTCTGCCACATTCTGTAATTTCCTCCATAGTATGGAGGAAATTAATGTTTTTCAAAAACTCTGACAGGTGTGCAGACATGGGATGGGTCATTCTACAATTGCCAAGGATTGATTTTATCATTTGTTGTTGCTGTGTGCCTTCAGGTCATTTTGAACTTATGGCAACCTTAAGTCAGACCTATCCTAGGATTTCCTTGGCAAAATTTCTTCAGGAGGTTTGCCATTGCCTTCACCTGAGGCTGAGAGAATGTCACTTGCCCAGTGGATTTCATGGCTGAGTGCGGAACTGAACCCTGATCAAGCAGAGTTATAGCCCAATGCTATGCCATGTTGGCTCTCTGATTTTATCATATTTTTAAGATTTCAATACCATCATCCCCTCATTGCCCTGTAGGAATGTTCAGGCAGCTAATGGAGAGGATTCTTTTTCCTTTATGAGTTCTTGAAGCAAAGAAAAGACTTATAGACATGGCCTTGGTGGGGTGGGAGAGCACAGGAATGGACTATAGCAGACCAGTTGGATACACATTCCCTCATATTTTATTCTGAAATCTTCTCCCAAAGTTCTTTACCTAATACATACTATCATTCAACCAGAGCATGCAAATACTTTTGGACTACAATGTATAGTCTTGCATATTCTGGGAATTTCAGTCGTCCCCCCCCCACTCTTAATTACTTCCACATTTTGTTTGGACATGCTTTTGCTGTGAAACTAGTAGATTTCACAGTAATTGTCTGTTCTCTTTCTCACTCTGTCCCCATCTCAGAAATATATACCAGAACAGATGTGGGTGGAACCTGTACTTCAAGGAGACAACTATATAAAAAAAAAGTCCTCAGTATCCTCACAAGTACTACAATCTAGTGTTGCACCCAACAACATTTCTCCAAGCATGTTTTTATTGTTGTGTGCCTTCAAATCATTTCCGACTTATTGTGACCCTATCCTGAGGTTTTCTTGGCAAGATTTGTACAGAGAGAGTTTGCCTTTGCCTTTCTCTGGGGCTAAGAGAGTGTGACTTGCCCAAAGTCAACAAGAGAGTTTCCATGGTTGAGCAAGGATTTGAACCTTCATTGTCCTGTATAACCAAACACCTACACAGGCTGGCTGGGAGAGAACCATCAACTCATAGTGCAGGCAGAGGCAGTAAATTACCAGCAGCTAGAAAGCATCCTTGCCTATGGTAGTCCATAAGGAGAAAGACATTCATCAAGTAGAGGGAGGCAACAAGTATCAAGGTCAACACAGTCCAAGGATCGAAGAAGCTAGGACATCCAAGGTATGAGGTGCAGGAGCTGGAAACAGGTGTCAGGGACAGGAGGAATACTGGGCAGGAAACAGACAATTTGCTTCTAGTAGTTACCTTATGCAGACTCAGCTATTACTGATCAGAGCTTCCCTGTTGCTGCTTGGCCCACAGCCTGGCTGAGCACCTTTGAAGCTCAACAGACTGCCCCTAATAGGCAGCTCCATGCCACCTCTGGAAACACTGGGTTGGGAATGCAGCAACCACATGGCACGCCCCCAACCCAGCAGTTCCTCAGCACAATAAGAAGCCACAAAAAGTGGCTCTTTTTTGCACCATAGAAAGGGTGCCTAGGCAATGCTGCGGCAGCTTTTCTGCGCTCCTTTGATGCAGTGTATGTAGACACTGTGCCAAGGGAGCACCGTGTCGCCTCCCACCATGTGGTGAGGCATGCAGCATGAAGTCGGTGTGGGGGCAGAGTTGGGGCAACTGGCATGTGGTCGTCATGCCCTACTCTGCCCCCAGGCCAGCTCTTTATGCCAGTCTGTACAACCCCTAAGTAGAATCCTTTTGTCCCATCTCCTTGATTATAATAATAATGATAAAATTTATTTATATCCCGCACCATTGGAACACCAATCTGGGCGGCTAACAATCTTAAAATATACAATACAATAAAACATATAATACAAAAATGCCCCCCACCCTCCTTAAAACAGTATTAAGTCAAATCAAATTAAAACATCACAAAAGTTTAAAACCTAGTACCCAGATAACTAAAGCCTGACTCGATGCTCCTTCCATCAAAGATGGGCCACGTGAGGAGCATCGATTTTGCAGGATTAGTTGTCCGAGGGGGGTAGCACATCTATGAAGGATAACTAATCTGGAAAGGCCTGCCGGAAGAGATACGTCTTGACAGCCTTTTTA
>CM034701.1:172631389-172646749 GCA_020142125.1 Phrynosoma platyrhinos | reverse complement strand
CAGAAACAACCCTAACATTATTATACTATAGGCAGACAAGGGGGAAACTGTGTTCATTAACGAATTAGTTAGAATACATCCAGGAGGCTGAGGGACATCTGTCCAGCACCATATTTTATAGAATCCTCTGTATGATTCCACTGATGAATATCTGAAAGAACTATGCATATTACTCAGAGATTTCTCCAATGATGTACAGAACTAAATTCAAACAGAGACACCCCATGAGCCCAAACCAGACATCTCCTATATATTACCTACAATCGTCTCAAAGATTAGAATCCTGACTCTTGGGATATATGGATATCAGTTCTCAGGCCATATGCGATGAATACTCCAGGCTATGTGAAGAATATAACTGATTTCCTGAGGAAAATACAGGCCCTCCACAGATAACATCATCCTAGCCACTCTGGATGTGGAATCCCTATAGACTAACATCCTGCACCAGGATGGATTACAAGAAAACCATCCTAAATGAGGCTACAGGAGGCCTAGACACAAAACTCTGCCACTTTGTACTCACTCACACTACTTTACTTTTGGGCATAATATGTACCTCCAAGTTAGTGGTACTGCCATAGACACCCACATGGCACTACAGTATGCAAGCATCTTCATGGCTTACCTGGAATGATGCTTCCTCAGAACATGCACCTCAAACCCTCTCCTTTACCTATGATTTCTGTATGACATCTTTGTAATTTGGCCACATGGAAAGGAGTCACATGGTAAGTCCCACTAGGACTTCCATCCTACCATCAACCTGAGACTGGAAGAATCCACACAATAAATTCACTTTCTTGAAACCACTTTGCAAATGCACAATGGACTTCTAAGCACCATGCTCTATTAAAAACCCATTGATTGCTACACATACTTACATGCCTCCAATTCCCACCCAGACATTACCGAATCTATTGTTTACAGCCAATCCCTCTGATATAATCACATCTGCTCAGACCCACAAGACAGAGACTCAAAACTCTTGGATTGACAACAGGTGTTTCTCAGACTACAATACCCGTCTAAGGAGGTGAAGAAACAAATCAACAAAGGAAGATATCCAGGAACCTTCTATACTACAAGACAGACCAAAAAATACAAAATGACAAAACATCTCTAGTGGTCCCTTACTGTTCTCAGCTGAGACCATTCAGATGCATCATCAATTAGCTATAACCAATTCTGAAGACTAACACAGCTTTCTCACCAACTCTGGGAGGCAGACCTTTATTGATCTCCAGGTAGCCTCCAAATTGTAAGCAACTACTCACTTACAACAGGATACATAACATGGATGGTAACAAGACCTGTCACAAACCCAGATACCAACTTTGTCTTGTTATCTATTCTGGGAGCAATATTGCAGGGGCCAATAACATCATCCACAACATCAGAGGTGCATTTACTCGCTGTTCCTCCAATGTGATATATGCCATCCTATGCCATCAATGCCCCCTCACACTCTACAATGGACAAACAGGTCAGTCTATGCAAAATGATTAATGAACACAAATCTGACATTAGAAATGACAATACCCAAAAAAGAGTTGCAAAACATATCAGCTTTCCTGGACATACAGTAAAGGATGTACAGATTGCACTCCTTGAACAAGGAAATTTCAAATGAAGACTACAAAGAAAAACAGCTGAACTGAATTATAATCACAAATTCCAATATATTAGCAAATGGATCCATGAACAAAGACAATCTTCATGGCACATTACATATATTAAGACATGCATCCTCACTATTGCACATATAACAAAAGGAATTTCTCTGAGAATGTTTTGAATGTAGGGAAACTGATTTTGATAAGATTTATTGCTTTCACGAATCATCACTAACAGATCACTGTAAAAATTTGAAAGACTTGTATCCCTTGGCCAGCCCTTTGAAAATTTAGAGAAAGAGACATGATTTTGCATCTTTCTGGATCCTATTACATTCTGGGTAAATATGCTTTGTACCAGCAGCCTTCATACCACTCTGTACTGCATCTAAAGAAGTGTTTGTATCCACGAAAGCTCATGATGAATAAAAACCAGTTAAAGGTGCTGCCACATTTCTTCTTTTTTCTCCCCTTCCCTTCCTTTTTTTATGTTGCAAGAGACTAACATGGCTATTTCTTTGAAAATGTACACTTTTATATCAGTTTTGGAAGTCTAGCCATCAACAACATAAAACAACATATTAACCAATCACTGAGCAAAAATCATGAAGAATGAGGATCTTTAAAGCACACACCTTTTCCTTACATTTAAGACTATCATCATCATCATCATCATCATCATCATCAAACACCAATTAGTGAATGATAGAGTTAGAGTGCCATTTAGAAGATGAATTTGTTCTTTGTTGGGAATTCAGCTTCTACACTTTTTCCCAGGGACAAGAATCCTTGTTCTTCATCATGGCTCTGCCTTACTTTGGCCTTATGCTCATTCTCTGATCTTTCCCTTCAAGAGCAATATTTTCAGAAGTGAATGGGAAACAGTTGAGAACTGTGGAAAGAGACTAAAGACCAGCAACTGGATTCTCTCTGACCAGTGAATGTATCCTCACCTTAAAAAAATAATCAGTATTTGTCCATAAAAAAATCCAAAATCCAAACTCAGGTAATGCTTTCATTAGAACCACCTAAAATGTCACAAAATATTGAGCAAGTATTCATGTTTTTCTAAAATGTTGCCAAATGTTCCATCTTCATATCTTAATGTGATACTGCAGAAATCTGTGTTTGTCTGGCTCTCCTTAGAAAGAAAGAGAATGCAGCACCATACATTGTTGGACTAAAATATCAGAAATATTATACAAAGGGTTACTTTTCTTATGTGAGCAAGTTACAGCATGGTTGATGAATGGATTTTTTTAATAGCTTCTCATTTGTGGATGCAAACACCACATTAATTGGACTATTACTCTTTTCATTATCATTACACAGATGTTTATAATAAAGAAAAGAGGAAGTGGAAAATACTATCATTGTTTCACTAAAATCAACTTTTCCATAATAAGTTCAATTTGCTCTGAAATATGGGAGTGGCCTAAATACCCTAAAGGCATCAGATCTTGGAAACTAAGCAGGGTCAGCTCTGGTTAGTACTTGGATGGGAGACTGCCAACAAATATCAGGTGCTGCAGGCTCTATTTAAGAGGAGGGAACAGTTAAAACTATATTGGAGGCTTCCTCTCCTAAAAAAACCTTATGACATTCATGGGGCCGCCATAGCTCAACAGGCAACTTGAAGGTACAGACACACACATCCTGAAATATTGGTCAAGATCCTACTGAGAGTCAATGAAACCGAAAGCTCTGCCAGCCTACTTATGTAGGATTAGTGTACGGTACCTACACAATGTTGAGAAGAGTGAAACTACCAACCTGTGGTGGTGCACACACTTCTAGTGTCTGATTGGAAGCTTTCCAGAACACTCTGGCTGCATCTGCAGAAATAATATGTTTTGACAGCACTTTAACTGGCATGGCTCAATGCTATGGATTTCTGGGACTTGTAGTTTGTTGTGGCACCATAGCTCATGGTAGTTAAAGTGGTGTCAAACCAGATTATTTCTGCAGAGTAGATGCAGTCTGCATTGACCAATCAGTAGTCATAATGGTCATGAACCAGCCAATCATAGATATTGAACTGCTGTGATAATGGGTTAAGAAGAAAGGATATAAAAGATGAATGAGGTTTGGCTGCTTAATGTCCAGATATGGAAATGCAGCAGATAATCAAGGCTGTGAGAATGAATTAAATTAGTTAAATCAGTGAGTCAGAGGCTTTGCAGACCAGCCCAAAGGGCCAGCCTGGGGGTGGAGTTGGGGCGGGGCAACCGCATGCCAGCCACCCCAACTGCACCCAGACGCTGTCTTGACGCCGTGCGCCTATTTGCATTTTGCCACTCATTTGGGGCAGCAAAAGGGAGGATCAGGGCTGCAGCAAGGGGTTGCTGCAGCCCCAACCCACCACTAGCAGAGGCAGCTCAGAGCTGCCCAAAACGGGCCGTCTGTAGAGGCCCATAGTTAAGACAGAGGAAGGGGCCACTGGAGAATAGGATAAACACGGATAAGATCAAAATACAAAATACAGTGGGCCCTTGGTATCTGCTTGGTATCTGCTGGGGTTTGGTTCCAGGAGCCCTGTAGATACCAAAATCTGTGGATGCTCAAGTCCCATTAAATACAATGGCATAGTAAAAGGGTGTCCCTTGTATAAAATAGCAAAATTAAGGTTTGATTTTTGGAATTTATATATAAATTTTAATATTTTGAAGCCATGGATAATGAATCCATGGATAAAGAATTTGTGGATAGAGGGCTGGCTTAAAGATAAATAAATTACGTTTTTGTAGAGATGAAAAATAATGTCTGCAGTGTTATGAGCACTGGAAACCTTCTAATTTTGTGGTTTGTGTGCTACCCTTCTATGGCCTTCAATGGACTCTTGAGCCATGAGCCCAAGGTAGCCATGAGCCCAAGAGCAACAGACCACATACAAGGGAAGAGAAAAACAGATAGTTTGGGAGCTGCTGATAAGGAACATTCACACATCTAATGACAGGAAGGCTAGATAATTTACAAGCAGGATTTTACACCCAAGCCCGAGAGGACTAATTTACAACCCCATTCCCCATATTTGAAACCCTATCTTGAGTTATCTTTTCCCATGCAGACCTTTTGATGTATCTTTGCCTGAGGCTAGTTTTGTGCTATAAAAGAGCCTCAAATTTCTTTGTTCTACAGGCTAGTTTTGAAGTGCAGGGGGACCCCATGTCTCTCTGACTCTACTGGTTCCAACTTGCACTGCCTTCCAAGACACTCCAAAATACAGCCGAGTCCTACATCCACAGCCATGAGACCATATTTGTGAGGAGCACCCCCACTGATGGTAATTATCCCATTAGTGAAGCCTTGCCTATTCCAACTATCCCTTTTAGTCCCTAGCCCTTGTGTGAATGTGTGCTTGCATTGCGGTGTTTTTCCTTCAGTAAAATACAGTTCATTAAAAGAATCCTGTTTCTGCAATCCTTTATCTCCTCTTCCCTTGGTATATAGTTTGAGACACGATTCCAAGGGCTGCTTGTAGCTATGGATCTCTATGGGGAATTTTAATCTGTGGGTACAGAGGGCTGACATAAAGATAAATAAACCATTATATTTATATTTTGTAGATATAAAAAATAATGTTTGCAGGTGGGATTTTACCTGGGAGCTGTGTATGACTGTTTGGTATTGGAGGGAAAGAGGGAGGGAGTAGGGAACTGCTGAGGTAGAGTTCAGAGAATGTTGTTACAGGTTGAGTCTCCCTTATCCAAAATGCTTGACCAGAAGTGTTTTGGGTTTTGGAGTTTTTCAAATTTTGGAATATTTGCATATACAAAATGAGGTATCTTAGTGATGGGACCCAAGTCTAAACATGAAATTCATTTATGTTTCATGTGCACCTTATACACACAGCCTGAATGTAATTTTATGCACAATATTTAAATAATAATTAATATCCCACCCTTTTCTCAAAATTGGGACTCAGAGTGGCTTTCAATATTAAAAAACAGTACAATTAAAAGCATAGAAAAAGGTACATTAAATAATTTTGTGTATGAAAAAAGTTTGTGAGTCATTAGAAAGCAAAGCTGTCAACAGATAATTTGCTCAATGCTTTGGGACACACCAAATCCTCCTGGTTCCAAGTACTGCAAGTGTTCCCCTTTGCAAAAAGCAAATTGGTAAAGGACAGTTGCCCCCGTCCCTTGACCTTTTATGAACACATTTCTATACCAAAAGGAGAAAGATCTAAAAGTGAGATAGGCATAATATATAAAAATCTAATACAATCCATCTATGGCATGAGTCAACCTGCCAGGATAATTTGGCAATCTGATATAAACATGGATATCTCTGAAACCACCTGGTCACGCATTTGGACTTCTCCCCCATATAAATCACGGTCAGCATTGATGAGGGAGGGAACCTTAAAGGCCATACATAGATGGTATTTAAAAATGTAAGATTATCAAGAATAGCGAAACCCAAAATGCTGGAGAGGTTGTAAGACTCTTGGTTCCTATTTACACATGTGGTTGGATTGTTCCAAGATTAGCGCTTTCTGGAATGCTGTTCTGACCCAAATTTCTGATATTGTGAAACAACATGTACGATTTTGCCCAGGTCTTCTAATGCTATCGATTTACAGCAAGGACAATAGCCATCTGAAAAATCGAAGACTTATCACATTCCTCATCTCAGAAGCCAGAGTTGAAATCACGTGATGTTTGAAAACAGGTGATGTTCAATTGAGCAACTGGTGGAAGAGGATTTGGGACATATGGTTGTCCGAAAAGCTTTCCTACACCTTCACATTTTGCAATGGACAAAAGAAGGCAAACACATTTTTTAAGGATTGGTCTGTTCTTATTGAATATATTAATAGCAACATGAACATTATTGGATCTCCAACCTATCAAATTATCTTTGGGAGAGAGACTCTGGACTCGATCTCACCAGCTGCCATGGAGCAAGAGGACAACCTGGACTCTACTGTCACTACCTCAGTCACCCATATGGACAAATTTAGATTTTTGAATATTTTGGATTTTGGAATTCCAAATAAGGGAGACTCAACTTGTACATTTAAGCCAGTCTAACAATGTTTGGGGTCTTGCAGTTCATACTGCTGAGTGGTGCCCTGGACTTCTACCTCAAAGTCTTGTCCTGAGTGTAACTGTTTTTCATGTAAACTTAATAATCTAACACAACAAAAGGAGCCCATACACATATGTAATGACAGTAGACTTTTATTAACATATTTTACAATGCTGATTATGGTATTTCTAGTTTTGCAGTTGAAGTGTCAGAGACTGATTCTGTTTCTACAGTAATGTACTGTACTTAAATGATCATTTATACAAGATACCACACCAGTACATTGGAGGAATAGCAGCAGCAACAGGAGCAGCAGCGCAAACACACACACACACACACACACGAAATTATAGTTTGGACCTGTTATTTTTCCAAGTAAGCTTAATGAAGCAGATTTTCAAAAATGTATGAGATTAATCAAACTTCTAGTCCAGCAGCATGCAGTTGCTTTTCAAGTAGGATTTTCAAACAAGTGCCTTCTCTTTTCTTTTTTAAAAACTGACCAGTGACTAATTCACCAGTATCAAAATGATTACCATGAAATACAAAGATTTGAAAGTTAAGGCTAATCATTTTACTTCACACCCATATACACATTTTTTTTTAAAAAAAATCCACTTTAAATAACACATTTTATTCAATTTGTAAAGACATTATCTCGTGTGAAACTTAAAACTATACAGAGCAGTCAAATTCAAGCGCCCTGTGATAGTAGGTATTATGCTGGAAGATGTCAAGAATATTTCTTCTTGTCCACTTTGCCTAAAACAGGGCCTGGTATTCAGAAGTGAGCAATGCAAAACTATTATATGTTGCATAAATGATACATATTAAAATGTAACAATGTTTTTAGGGAGGGATAAAATTTTCAGTTGAAGAAACTGTAGGCTTCAAGAAAGATTCCAAATTTATAAAACAGCAAATCACTACCATATATTTTATTTCATATTTTTATAAAATCCTAGTGGGCTAATGAGGCTTTTTATTGAACATTGCCATTTTCTTCATATTATTTCATATGCAATTTACAGCAGCTGCTTTCCTATCAAAACTTTGAACAGAAAACAGCCTTAAATCTATTTTATGGCTATAGCATTTTTTAAATCTGTTCAGAGATAAAAACTTTACACCAAAAACTACAAGTAGGTAAGTGTCAGAAGTGACAGCACTCTTTGAAACAGTAAAAACATGTCTGATTATCCTGTGGAAAAGGAAAGGGGGGAAATTTGGCAGCAATATATTAGGACTACTGGGCAATGTTCTCTGCCTGTGGTGTTTTCCTGTAAAGATGCCCATTGTGGTGCTCTCTTGTCCCAAGTGCCTTCAATTTGCTACAGTCCTAGATAGTGGAAGCAGGCTTCTGTAGACATGTCTCTACCTTGGGGGAAACCAATGTATACAACTGGATGCAGAGCATGACTCTATGCAATCCAGCATTTCAAGTATGCACGTGTATAAGAAGGGCAGCAGAGGGATTGACTCAGCCTAATTTCTGACAAGCCAAAAGAATTTCACCTGTTGGGCTGCTCCATGAGGACTGGAGGAAAGTTGTGAAGATGTATTTTTCATCTAGGATGCAGACAAGGAGGAGGAAATAATCTGGCACCTTTCAATTTACCCCAACTCCCTATTTCCCTATTAAGGAATTCAAGCAGCAAGGGCAGTGATTACTCTATAAATACAATAGAAAAAAATGCTTGACCTCATAGAAGTTCCCAAATTAGTCTCATTTTCAGAGTATTCAGCATGTCTTTCACACACACACACACGCACACACACACCCCTGCCCACCATAATGACACATACAGCTAGGTGGAAATGAGACGTGACATGCTTGGTTTGGTTTACAATGTACCATTTGGGGCATTTTACAAATGTTATATATACACCAACAGTAAAATTGATTTGTTAGTATTTACTAGTAAATAAAGCTAACTGAAATGCCAAACAGAATACTCTGTATGTATTGTATTACATTAAAAGCAGCAAGCTATCTATTTTACAGCTATTTCACTAATCTCTGGAGTATATCTATGAAATTCCTGAGAATGAATAAGGTTTTCAGCAATGCCTCAAACTATTTCAATAGCTCTCTGGCAATAAGCGAAATATACTCTAAAATCCTTTAGACCATTTCTGTACAATTTCACAGATCAAAAAGTGTCACAACTCTTTTTTTACTTACAGATATATATCAAGCAAAATCTTAAAGCAATACAAAGAAAGGCCAAAAAAAAAAAAAAAGCAGTAAGTTTAGCAGGTGTACTACACATATACAGTGCTTCAGCATAAACAATCCCAATCAGGGAAAAATAAAAACACTCAATAACCATTTAGGGGATTTTAAAGTACAATTTGTGCTTGTTATTAGTGGATTAGAAAGCAACAACTATCAAATGAATTTAGATTCTTCACTCAAGGACTAATTGCTTTGCATTTTTAATTATTAAACTTCTTATGACCAGCTCCTAAAAAAGGGCTTCATAAAATAGCTGGGCTTCAAGCTTTTCCCAGTGAGGAAACTGAGTTTCCATTTGCTTGAAGCTAAATCCCATCGGGTAGCATTCATAACAAAGGCGATGTGATGGTGCAATGCTGACTGGTGATCTACAAACCATTATAATGTGGCCCCCATCTTTTATTGATGTGATCAAAGGTATGTGATACCCATTGCTGTTCGAGCACTTTGTATCTTTCTTTACATATATAGAGAGGTTTGCCACGCCTACAAGAAAAAGAAATATAAAAGCACATTAGCAATCAATACAGCAGTTAAAGCTGGACCAAAATTAATTGCTGTTTTAACCATATGCAGTATGTCCAAATGCTCTGTAATAAGATAAGATAAGAAGGATAAGAAGGCATTCTGGTCTGCCCACTCAGATCATGACCTAATGCCTCAAAGGACTGATCAGGTTGATTGACTTTGAGAACCAGTTTAAATCAGAGGTGGGAAGGTTTGGCTATCAGATTTCACTGGGCTCATAAACTTCTGCTGGCTCCAGCCAGCATGGCCAGTGTTCAGGGATGATGGAAGCTGTAATAAGCATTTGGAGGACTGGAGACCCACTCCTACCACCATCTCCTTGGCTTAATTTTTCATTCTGAACTTTGCTTACACAGGACAAGTACATCACCCAAGCACAAGTTTTCCTCTTAGTAAGTACCCTCTAGATAAAACCGCAGTCCTCTTAAATCACAAGGAAGTGGAACTTGGACATACTACTATCTCTTCCTGTTTACTAAAAGTCTTGGTTATAGGACTGTACTGTTAAAGTGAACAGGCTCAGTTTAAACTTAGAGTACAGCTAGTATAGGCATGACTGCAGATTCACCTGTCTTTAAAAAGCTTACCTGAGATCTCTGTCTTCTTCACCATGTGCATCCAAGTACACAGAACCCCAAAGGCAAAAACGAAGACCACGAATTATGATGATTACAGATGCGTTGATCAAAAGGAATATGCCTGTTCCAGCACCACAATTTTGTGAGTGCTGACATTTTATTTTAGAAAAGATGAGAGAAGTGGATAAAATTCCTTGTTAATGACTTTATAACAAATATAAGACCATTTTACTTCTAACATCTAAATGCATAATATTACAAACAAGTTAAACATTGAGCCTTTCTTTTTCACATGTAAGTGTTTGAATCTTTTTATAAAACTGAAAATACCAGCTAATGGGAGACATGCTCAAGACTGAGACTGTAGAGAGGTCACTGAATTCAGAATTATTCCCCCAAAGCTCTTTGACACAGGAGGGACATTCTCAGGGGTTTCAACAGGAGATCCTTCCCATGCTAAACTACACCTTGCAGTGGTGGTGGTGGGTTGGGGATGAATTGGACAATGAAACTGGAGCTAAGGTTTAAAATTAATCTCCCTAGATCTTCAAACTCAATATTTGAATTTAAATATTGGTATTTTGTCACAATTCTAGAAGTCTTTTGAGAACCAGATCTGATTACTATGATTCACAAAAGACTTCCAGAATTGTGACAAAACTTAATAGATATAAAAATATTGATATAAAAAGAAACTAAATTATAATACAAAGGTTTTCCTGGCATCAGGGACCTTCCTGTAGTTTGTGCATGAGCATTTTCCTTCCTTTCAATGGATGGAGGAGCAGCTCTGCAGACCATCTGTCTCTATTCTTATCATCTTAGAAGCATTCCTCCACTTCACTGAATGAGAAAGACTTACAAGAGGGTGTGAGAGGAGAGACACTGTGTGCACAATGAACCATCTGCATCACAGAGGGCTGCTGGGATCACTGAATCTTGGCAATCAATGACAAACATTCTTAGAAACACTTCCTTTCCACAACATTTTTTGTTTACTGATAACTGTTATCGATTATATCTTACCAAAACACATTCACAGTAGCTCTGTTGCTTGCAGCAAAGTCCTTTCAAACACACAAAAGTGCCACAAACCAGACAAACAGCAGGATCTTTAGGAACCTTGGAACAGACGGAGCAACTTTTTCTGTGATAGTATTGGAAAATAGTATTGTAATTTTCAGGCAGCTGGAGGAGGCGTGGTAAGTCCCATTTGGGTTCCTGTATAAGTAAAATCTGAAAAGAGAAAAGAAAAATCTTTGGCTAGACATCACCTAGAATACTGTTCTGGATACCACAGTTCAAGAAGGATATTGACAAGGTCCAATGTGTCCAGAGGAGGGTGACCAAGATAATGAAAGGTCTAACTTAGGCAGCCTGGAGATGAAAGGTCTGACAGATATGATATCGATCTTTAAATATCTGAAGGGATGTCATGTAGAAAATGGAATGAACTTATTTTCTCCTGACCAGAGATTGTGGTCCAAAACACTGCAGAAATAATCCAGTTCAAGATCCCTTTAATTGCCCTGGTTCACTGCTAGGGAATCCTGGAATTGTAGTTTATTGTGACACCAGAGCTCTCTGAGAGGTGGCTAAATGTCTCACAAAACTACAGTTCCCAGAATTCCCTCGCACTGTGCCAGGGCAGTGAAAGTGGTCTCAAACTGGATTATTTCTGCAGTGTGTTTGCACCTGTATCTACCTATCAGGAGTTCAGAGGATGTGAATTATGTTTTGAGTTTCATGTAGTTTCTTTCAAAAACTAAGCTTATATCAATTAGTTTTATTATGGATAATAGCAATAGCAATGACAGTTTCATTTATATACCGCTTCATATATGCAGTCTCTAAGCCAGGGGTAGGCAACCTTTCCCCTTTAAGGGCCAAGGGACTTCAGCTCCCAGAAGCCTCAGCCATGTTGGCCAATAGTCCCATGTTGGCCAATAGCTCCTGGGATTCTGGGAGCTGATGTCCCTCGGCCCTTAAAGGGGAAAGGTTGCCTACCCCTGCTCTAAGCAGTTTACAACTGTAAGCTAATTGCCCCCAATAAGCTGGATACTCATTTTAGCAACCTCAGAAGAATGCAAGCCTGAGTCGAGCCTGAGCCTTGGCTGGTATTGAACTCACCAGTTTGTGAGTGAGTGGCTGCAGTACAGACATTTGACCACTGCGCCACTAGGGCATAGCTAGTAATAGCTGACAAGGAGTTTAAGAAAAGAAAAGGCACTAGGAATCACATTGCAAATATACGATGGCTAGTGGAGCACACCAAGAAATTCCAAAAGAAAATTAACATGTGTTTTATAGAAACACAAATTCTTTGACTACATAGATCATGAAAGGCTACAGAGCGCCCTTAAAGACATAGAAGTGCCACTACATTTAATAGTCCTTATGAGTAATTCGTACTTAGGACAAGAGGCTACCATTAGAACAGAATATGGAGAAACAGAATGGTTCCCAATTGGCAATGGGATCAGACAAGGCTGCATCCTTTCACCCTCTCTGTTCAAATTTTATACAGAAAAATTATACGAATAGCAGGCTTGGACGCAGAAGGAAGGAATATCAACAATTTAATACAATCAGACAACACCATATTACTAGCAGAAAACATCACAGATCTAAGACAACTATTAAGAAAGATCAAGGAAGAAAGTGCAAAGGTGGATGTGTTGCTGAGCACAAAGAAAACAAAAATAATGACCATGGAGGAGCTACGTAAATTCAACCTAGACAATGAGGAAATAGAAACAGTAAAAGGATTCCCATAGCTTGGATAAAACATTGATCAGAATGGGGACTGTAATCAAGAAATCAGAAAAAGACTAAGAATGGGGATGTCAGCTATGAAAGAACTCGAAAAGATCCTGTAGAGCAGGGGTAGGCAACCTTTCCCCTTTAAGGGACGAGGGACTTCAGCTCCCAGAAGCCTCAGCTATGTTGGCCAATAGTCCCATGTTGGCCAATAGCTCCTGGGATTCTGGGAGCTGAAATCCCTCGGCCCTTAAAGGGGACAGGTTGCCTACCCCTGCTATAGAGCAACTAATCACGAAAGTTAGAATTGTACAAGCCATGGTATTCTCTATCACCATGTATGGAAGCAAGAGCTAAACAATCAAGAAAGTAGGTGAGAAGAAAATCAACTCATTTGAGGATTGGTGCTGGAGAAGGATACTGTGGACAGCCAAAAAGACAAAGAAATGGGTGCTAGAGCAGATCAAGCCTAAAATCTCCCTGGAAGCCAAGATGATTAAACTGAGGCTCTCATACTTTGGCCACATCATGAGAATCCATGAGAATCCAAGACAGTAATGCTAGGAAAGAAGAGGGGAGAAAGACTGCATGCTATTGAGGAGATCACGGGTATGAATTTATAGGAACTAAGTAGTGGAGGACAGGGAATCTTGGAGATGTCTCACTCACAGGGCCACAATGAGATTGACTTGAAGGTGGTTAACAACGAACAAAGTATTATTCTTCAGGCAAATAAACAAAATCAACAAAGAGGAGAATACAGACCAGTTTACACAAGTCATTCACAATTGGCTATCATTTTTCTGGTAATTCAGGGTCAGCCAGGGAAAATCTCCACCCTCCAACCTCATCCAGCCCAGTAAGGTCTAGATCCCCACTCTGATTCATACTAAGGCTCCACCCCTTCTTGTCATAGTAGACAGCAGCAAAACTACCACTTTTGAGTATATTCTAGGCTGTATTTTCCAGTGATTCAGCGTGACATCTAGCCTCAATAGGCCTGGCTGATACCCTGTGAGAATGAAGACTGCACATAAGACCACACCTATGAATGCTCTTCAAATCATGAGAATCCTATGGCTGATATGTATTGCAGCTTGGATAATAGATAAATAAATGGCTTTGTGGGGAGAAGGTTTGAAAATCACTGTAATAAAGCAATATAAACTGCAGAGCAATTTCTATTTTCTCATTTTTACACACTACCTAGGGCTATGAAATCACATATTCAGTTTCATGAAGATGCATTCATAATATAATACTTATATCTTTATTTCCTGACAATATTTAATATTAGTTTTTCTCTTTGCTTCAAATAGTTATAGCAGTTATAATGTGTGAGCCAAAGCTAAACAGCCATTCCACTTTGAATATTTTTTAACAAATACACTCCTTGCTGATGAAGAAAAATTTAATACCACAGCTAAATGAAAACCAGTTTGCTAAAATATAACTACCTGCACGTATTGTAAAGGCATTTTTCAAAAACTACATTTAAACAGAATTAAACAGAATAAAGGGGCAAACAATGGCCAATAGTGCAGTATAAATCATTGTCTGAAACAATGTACTAGGATGTGGCAGTATTATTTACATACCTTTACTTGTTTTGGATGCTTGTTTGAGAATGAAACCAATTCTGAACACCATTGGGATATTATGTCAAAGGCTGGCACAGGCCAATCAAGACAAGAGGCACTAGAGAACTGTGATGATTGAAAAGATGATAACAAACCCAGGCAGTTGGCAAGAACAGTAAATTCTTCACCTTCCTATTAATCATAAAAGAAGGAGTCACATTCAGAATGGAAGCCAAACAAGGAAGTAGTAAGAGACAATGATCCATTATGATGCATCTCATGAAGAACAATGTTTTCAGTTTCAATATAAAAATTTCCTTTCATTATGCATCTATATCCAACACAAGCTACTGGGTGGTTCATAGTGCTATGGTTAACTCTTGCATCTCAGCGACATGTCTTTAAGATTACACAATTTTTTGCATATATGAATTTCCCAGATACAAGACTTGCTGTTGTATTTTGATATACATTATATCACCTTGACAGATACAACAAATTAGGTTTTCATAATACCTGACAGCTGGGTAGCTCCCCTCCAAAGAGATGGTGCTGAAGAAGGCTAGTGATCCTGAGAAAAGGCAGGCAGAATTGCTGCAAATAAATCTCTATGGAATGCGGGCACCAAGCACTAGTGCTGTCCTAAATTAGTGTAAAAAAAAAACAAAAGAATAGTAAATCTCAATTAGTGGGATTTTACTCTGGAAGAATCAGTAATTCAATAGTTCTACTAATGGATAAAAAGAAAAGCAGACTTTACAATCAGGTGTGTGTTTGTGTGCTTTAAGCCACCTGCCAACTATGGTAACCCCATGATTTTCATAGGGTTTTCTTAGGCAAGAACTCTCAGAGGTGGTTTTGCCAATTCCTTCCTCTGAAATTTAGCCAACAGCACCTGGTATTCTTTGGGAGTCTCCCATCCAAGTACAAACCAGATCTGTTTCTGCTTAGCTCTGGTCATGGCCTATGAAGCCCTATATGGCCTAGATCCAGATTACCGTATTTTCCGGCGTATAAGACGA
>CM034701.1:172597878-172613090 GCA_020142125.1 Phrynosoma platyrhinos | reverse complement strand
GAGAGAGAGCAAAGGGGTGGGCACGATCCTTCCCCTGCACATTAACTCCTCCCTTCTTTGCTCCAAACAGAATCAGCAGCAAGTTCCCATTTGCAGCTGGTAAAAAAAGACCAGTTCTTTTGAAAAGATGCTGTAAAATCCCCAGTTCCAAAAGAACTGGGTTAAATGGGTTTATGCCAGCTTCCCCCACCCCCTGCCCAGCAAACTGCACTGAGTCTACTCAGTGCCAATGTGAATGACCCTGAAATAACCTGGTTTCTGCTCAACCCTGTTCTACAACTTCCATTTAATAATATTACAAAGAGTCAAGATAACAATGAGTTATATCAGAACAATGCCAGGTTAATTTCATAGAAACACAGTGGGTTTTAAAGGCAACTAAGGCCCAGAAGAGACAAGCTGAAAAAAAAACAGCTTCCACATGGCTTGGGGGCATGGCAATTAGATGACGCATGTCCCCAAGAAGCGCCAAAGCTGTGCCCAGGCCACAGAAACCCAGCCCAAAAAGGAGCGGGGTTTTTTCCGCTCCAATTTGGGTACATGGCGGAGGGCTCCCAGGACCGCAGCGCCAAGGCGTCTTGGCAGTCTGTTTTTCCCCATGACATCAGATATCTTTTGGATGAAGTCTTACAAGCTCACTGTTTACAAGGACAGTCAGAAAAATGGACACAATCCAGCTGTGATAGGACATGCTATACTCTTCCATTGAACTGATATATTTTTCTATTTAACTATGACTGAACAGAGAACTACTCTGCAGCAACTACTACAGAATTACGCTGTGCTACTTTTGTTGTGTTGTATGTGAAACTTAATATAGGAGTAGCTGCATTTCCATGCAGTTGAAATATGTTAATTCTACCTGGGGTTCTTGTGAGTAGTATGAATCAGTTTAAAACAGTTCATTTCATAAAGAGTTGAATGAAATGAATCAGTTTAAAACAGTTCATTTCATAAAGAGTTAAATGCTGAAGCATACATTTATCCTGGATCTGTAGAATCAAGGTGATGTAGGAAAAATTACATTCATGATTTAACATCAGTATTAACACAAACTGATATCAGTAAATAAATATCCAGATAAAGATTCTATCCTTTGTAGTATTTTTTACCTATTCATTACCAGGCTATCATTTCTGTTACTGTGTTTGGGACCCATGCAATGTGTTCTGTTTCTTCTGATATGCTTATTTGCACTTAAATCTGTACTAGAACTATACACATTTTGATGCAACTTTAAGGATTAATGTATAAAAAACATATTCCTCCTGGTATTCATTGACCATTTCATATTATCTGATACCACAAGTACCAGTTCATAGCCAGATTTTTTCAATCCACTAAACAGATTATATTTACTTCTTCTACAAAAATGAAAATCCACTCTTTAGCACTTTTTATTTTATTTATATTTTACCCCTAAAGTTGTTACCACCTGAGCAGATTCCTGGAGATGCTACATTTAAATATAAATCACGGAAGGAATCAATTTATTTTCCACAAATAGACAATTATTCATACACACTTGGGAGGCCAAAACTGTCTCATGCTGAAGTCAGCTGATTCTAGCAAAGCTTGAGGGCTGTAATTAGCTCCTGGGGTTTGTGAAATAATGGAAGGCACAGATGACATTGGAACTGATTGCTGTCACCTGTTTTCTGAATCAGATAGAGCGAATGACGGCAAAACAAGTTCCCATTTCTCCTGGCAAAGGAATCTAGCAAAGAACTGCATTTTACCTAGAGCCTTTTCTGACAGGCAACTTTATTTGTAGGTTTTTGGGTGGAGGGAGGAATGCTCATTTCTTTTTGTTTGTATGATGCTAGCAGTTTACTCTTTCACCATATTTTGTGTCCAAGGCTGCATCTGCATTGCAGAAATAATCCAGTTTGACACCACTTTAACTGTCATGGCTCAATGCTATGGAATTCTGTGATTTGTAGTTTTGTGAGATATTTATCCTTCTCCCTCACAGAGCTCTCTGGTGCCACATCAAACTAGAAAACAGTGAGGAGACAAGCTCCACATGCTCTGAGATGTAAACTGTTTATTCAGAGTGTTGCTGTTCTTAAACTGCCCAACGTGTTTCAGCCTCTATGAGAAAAGGCTGAAATGCATTGGGCATTTTAAAAATACTGAATAAACAGTTGACCATCTCAGAGCACAAGGAGCTTTTCTCCTCACTGTCTTCTGCATTTCAATGTGCTTTTCAATACTCTCTTCACTGCTACATCAAACTACAAATCCCAGGATTCCACAGCAGTGAGCCATGACACTTAAAGTGGTGACAAGCTGTACTATTTCTGCGGTGCAGCCTAAGTGATGGCACCACACAGATCACAAGATCCGGACTTTTAAGAATTCAATAAGTTTGATATAATTCCATTCCCCATACTGATGGGAAAATAGCCCATTTACTCTCCTCGTGGAGATCTCCATTGGATCAAAGAGCCTTTCATCAACAAAGAAAATATAGCTGCATATTTCCTTTAGTTCTCATTCAGACATAATGCCAAAACATAATTTAGCATAACATATATAAACCTTGGACATTCTGTCTTTTCTCCTTGGACACTAGAATTTAATAACTTGCTTCTGGATTCTCAAAACAGTTTGCCTTTTCACCCAAACCAGGCAAAGCACCAAATAGAGTGTCCCCCCAAAAAATGGATATATGTTCAGAAGTTGTGGCTGGGGTGTGTGTGACTATGCACAATTCCAAGGCCCAAGCCTCTTCTGTACATGACACCAAACCACATGTTGACATTTTAGATAACACACACACATCTCTTTCTGCTACTTGTTGCCTTTTATATTTTTCACAAGCAGCTTTTTATATATATATATATGGAGCATATTTGGGGGATCAAGGAGAGAGAAAAATTTCAGGATCATTTCCAGTTTGCGCATACTCTTTGCTCTTCTAAACAAGTGCTGCAGTATTACAACACTAGGGGAAAGTGTTGTTGTTGGTAACAACTCTGATTTATGGTGACCATATGGATGAGAGACCTCCAAGTCATCCTGTCAATAGCCCTGCTCTGCTCTTGCAGACTCAGAATTGTGGCTTCCTTGATTGAGGGCCTTTGCAGACTGCCAGAAATAGTGCACATTAAATTGAGGCTCTGCCCTGGCTCAGTGCTAGGGAATCATGGGAACTGTAATTTATTGTGGCACCGGAGCTCTCTGACAGAGAAGGCTCAATGTCTCAGAAAAAAAATATAATTCTCATGATTCCTTAGCACTGAGCCAGGGCAGTGCCTCAATTTAATGTGCACTATTTCTGGCAGTCTGCTTAGGCCTTGAGTTTGTCCATCTGGACTGCGGTCTTCCTCTTTTGTCATCATTATTGTCTTTTCTAGTATGTCAGGTCTTATAGGACCCGTTTATTTGCCTTTTTAGCAGACCATGGTATCTGTAGATTTTTCCCCAACAAATTTACAATGAGTTGATGTTCTTCCTGACAGTTTTTTTCACTGTCCAGCTTTCACAATCATACACAGAAATGGGAGATACGACAGCAAGGACAATCCTAACTTTAGTATCCAGTGGCATACCTTTATACCTCAGGATCTTATCTATTTCGTTCATAGCTGCCCTAGGGCCCATGCTCCCCCCCCCCCCCCCGGCCTCACATCATCCTGCTCAGATGATGCAGGCCATCAGCCCTGGGCTGGACCTGGAAGACCAGATGCAAATCCAGTGGATCCCAGACCAAAGGGGCCTAACTCCAGTCTAAAAAGACTGGCTATTTGCCACAGGAAACTCTGCAGTGATAGCCAGTAGACTGGATGGCCCCATGTGCCTCCACTGTCATATCTAGTGAGAAGACCTCCATTTAAGCCTCTGATGTGGAAAAGAGGAAACTGACCATGTGGTTGTAGCCAGGCACCATGTTTCTGTTCTGACGGGGTGGTGAGGAAGGTATGGGGTGTGTGGTGGTAGTGAGTCCATGGCATGGTGGTGGGCAGGCATGTGAACACCCATTCATCACTGCGCTGGCCCAGGGACTAAGCCAGGGCAGGATAGCACAGGTTTGGCCTGTGCTATCCTGTCCATCTACTTACAGCCCTAGTCTTCTTCTGATTTCAACTGCAGTCTCAATTCCGAGTAATGAATGGGCAAGGTATAGAAATTTTTTAACTATTTCAATGCCTTCATAATCTATTTTAAAGTTATGTAAATCATCTGTAGTCATTATTTTTGTTTTCTACAAGTTCATCTGCCTTTGCACTTTCTTCCTTGACTTTTTTCAGCAATCGTTCCAAGTCTTTGTTATTTTCTGCTAGTAGTATTGTACCATCTGCATATCTTAAATTGTTGATGTTGCTTCCTCCAATTTTAATGCCTTTCTCCAAGTCTAATCCTACTTTATGTAGGGAAAGTTCAGTGGACAAATTAAACAGACAGGGTGTGGTTCACAGTTCTTCTGCCCCCAGTCAATTAGGCTTAAGACCGCAAATCTATTTTTTACATTATCTTCAAATTCTATGGGGATGTTCTTCAGGTTGTATTTTTGACACAATAATTGGTTTAGTGTTCTAATTTAGCTTCACTCCAATTTTTGGTATCAGCAACCTTGCCTGACTCCCTTGACAATTGGAAATCATTAAATTTCTCTATATACTGTTCTGATAGTAGCCTCTTACATAAGGACAATCAAAAGTTGTAGCAGATACACTTCTTTAAGAGCAATCCAATGTTCATGACTTGCATAATTAAAGGCTTTGCTATAATCTATAAATCACAGGCTGATTTTCTTCTGAAATTATTTGGTGTGCTCCTTTATCCAACATACGATTGCAATATAATTCCTCATGCCTCTTTCTTTCCTGAACCCACTTGGATCTCTGGCATTTCTTGCTTCTTATATGGTAAAAGTTGTTACTGTAGAATTTTGACCTTCACTTTTCTAGCATAAGATATTAAATCAATGGTCCTGTGGTTATTGCAATCCCCACTGCCCTCTTTCTTGAAAGCTGGAGTGTATATTGAGCATTTCCAATCTATGGGCCATTACTTTGTTTTCCACATTTGTTGGCAGATTTTAGTTAGAACTAGAGTAGATTCTATGTATGTACCTCGAAGCAGCCCTATTATTATCTTTTCCTTGTGATTTATTTCTCCCAAGTGTTCTGAGTAGCTTCCCCTTCACTTTCTAAAATTATATGTTCACTTTTAAATGGTTCTGCTTGAGTCAATGTTATTCTTTCATCTCTTTTATATAGTTCTGTGGTGTATTGTTTCCACTGGCTTTTCATTTGTACTGGTCATACAATGTGTTCCCCTGCAGGTCATATAGTATTGCTACTTTTGGTGTAAATCTCCCTTTGATTTCTCTGATCTTGTGAAAGAAATCTCTTGTTCTTCCTTTATGCCGTCATCTTCTATTTCTTTACATCAATTATTACAGTAGTTCTCTTTGTCCCTCCACACAAGAGTTGTTGCATTCAAAGACCTGACTCTATTTCTGTCACATTTTATTTTTGCTTCTCATCTGCCCTTAACTGCTTGAAGAGTTTCATCTGTCATACACTGAGTCTTCTCTTTCTTTTTGGCTGCAACTAATCTCTTTTTGCATTCCTCCCTGACAATGTCCCCGGCTTCAGTCCAGAATACTTCTGGCTCCTGGTCAATTAGGCTTAATAATACAAATCTATTTTTCGCATTATTATTAAATTCTATGGGGATGTTCTTCAGATTGTAGTTTGGTACAATGAGTGGTTTAGTAATGTACTTTACCTTTACTCTATTTTTTTATATTAACCGTTCATGGTTTGTGCCACAATCTGCTCCTGGTCTTGTTTTTGTAGAGAATGAAGTTTCTCCATCTTGCTTCCAATTATATAGTGTATTTGATTTCTGTATTGCCCACTGGGTGAAATTCATGTAGTCACCCCTTTGGTTGCTTGAAAAATGTGTTTGCAATGAACAAATAGTTGGCCTCACAAAATTCAATCAGTTGTTCTGCTCCATTTCCTATTCTTGCATTCCAATCACCTATGTTTAACAAGAAGTTCTATTTTGGTGTGTGATCAGTTTCCTCCTGGACTCCAGCACAGAATCTTTCAATTTCTTCTTTGCCTGCCTCTGCTGCTGGAGCATAAACTTGGATTATTATTATATTAATGGGTTTGCCTTGTCCTATTTATATTATTTGGTCAGGCTTTGTCTTATATCTTTTGACTGCTTTTGCTACATCTCCTCCTCATTATTAATTCCACCTCATTTCTTCATAGATTTTCATTTCCTGAGTAAAGCAAAGTGATTCAAAATGTTCCTTTCCTGTCCACTCACCCCAAGTACTGCAATATTTATATGTTCCATTTCTTCTTTTGCTATGTCTAGCTTCTCGATTCATGCTTCTGATACTATATGTTCCTACAATACATGTTGTGCAGCTTCAGAGTTTCATTTCATATCTCTGAGTATATCAACAGCTGAATATCCTTTTGATTTAAGTCTAGTTGCATCATTAGCCACAGCACTATTGGTAGTTGTCCTCTGCTGTAACCCAGTAGCTCATTGAGTGCCTTCCAAACTGCGAGTCTCGGCTTCTGGCACTATCTGTTGTTTCATTTTGGATTGTCTCATCATAGGTTTTTTTATGGTAAAAGGCATTCAAAGGGGGTTTACTGTGCCTACTTCTGTGAATTACTATCAAGTATTAATTATGGTGCCACTGCCATTTGTCTGAGAGATCTTCCACCAGTGTCACACAAATACACACACACACACACACACAACTGTTGCCCAGTAGTTATTTGGCATATCAGAGCTATTTTAAGCTACACTGGCATCTCTGGATGAGCAAACCAAATGCAATTAACCTCTAGCTTCAATGATTGCTGTACCAACAAGACCTATAGTTACAAATGACATTCAGAGAAGCCTTTTTTCAGCTTACATAACAGCTATTTTCCCCAAAGTTATCTGTAATTAATACTAAGGCTGCCTTTGTGCATTCTTATCTTTAGCTGTTTTAATTTTTGTAAGGCTCCTTGAGTTCTAGGGCTGAGAAAATGATCACATTCTCAGGCAAATAACAGTAATACATTTCACTCCCTCTAATGTAGTACAGTGGTCTTGTAGGGTTGTCCCCTTTCCCCCACTATCATAAGCACAAACAATAAGGAAGCTAAGATATGTGACAGAATATAACCAACCATGAACTGTTTGCTTTAAATGTACTTCAGCAAGAGGGAAGGGAAAGCAAGAAAGTACAGTGGACCCCCCTTATCCACAGGCGTTTCATTACAGGATCCCGTGGATTAAAAAAACATTGATGCTCAAGTCAGCATTTAAAATTTAAATTTGCCTGCAAATGATGGCAGCCAGGCTGAGAAGCAGGGAGGAAGGCTTAGAGTAGGGGTAGACAACCTTTCACCTTTAAGGGCTGAGGGACTTCAGCTCCCGGAATCCCAGGAGCTATTGGCCAACATGGGACTATTGGCCAACATGGCTGAGGCTTTTGGGAACTGAAGTCCCTCGGCCCTTAAAGGGGAAAGGTTGCCTACCCCTGGTTTAGAGGGACGGAGCTCCAGGTACCAGGGAAACATTCTTCCTGCTTCCTCTGCATTTTGGCTTGGAAGTGGCAGCTGTTGTGCTCCCAGGAAGCAAGAAATAGGATGAATGTAGGCATGGAGCTTGGAGAGAGAAGGGAATATCAAGGGTCTGCGTCACAGACTTTGTCTTTGCTGATGTTGCCCTACAACCTCTCCTTCCCCCCCATACACACCCCCTATTAATTCCTATGGGAAAGGGGGGTGTATGGGGGGGAGGAGAGGCTGTAGGGCAACACCAGCAAAGCCAAGCTCTATAACGCAGACCCTTGATGCTCCCTTCTCTCTCTTTTAAAGGCCTTTGTGAGATTGATTCCTCTGGGAAAGCAAGGGGGAGGGATTTCAATAAGCCAAGAGGGAGGGGAGGCAAGCTCCAAGCTCCATGCCTACATTCTGTTTTCTGCTTCCGGGGGACACGCCAGCTGCCTCTTTGGAGCCAAATCACAGAGGAAGCACAGTGAGACTGCTTCTCAGCCTGGCTGCCATTAATTGCAGGTAAAAAAAGTTTCAGTCTTCAGATGCTCAAATCAGTGGATAGCAAATCTGAAGATAGCGAGGGCTAACTATAAAAGGGCATCTCCTATCCAGTGTCCCTGAGTTCACCAAAGCTACCCCAGTTGTCCTCTGCCTGCCCTACAGATCAATTTCAAAAACAGGCTGAGAAGTCAGAAATTGCTTCCTCTGCATCATCATTACCTGTGCTGAATAATATTTTTGCATGGAAAACTGACTATTCTAGTTTCTTATACTGGGACCTTATACTAAACAACTTTCTTGTCCAAAATAAAGATCACAGACTCAAGATCAGAAAATTACTTGCAATTATTGTAAGTTAGATAACTGTTGGAAAAAAACTAGAAATCAGTATATTTTCTACTTGTTTTAAATTGACTTTAAAATATTTTCAGCTTGACCTTATTTGAGTCAGATTACAATGATATAAAATACATACTTAGACATGACCTTTTTCCAGCTGTGCTTGCACCTCCTAGACACAGATTGCCTCCACGATGAACCAGTTCAAGTTCCAAGTTTGTCCTAAGTTAAAAAAGAAAGAGTGTACATATAAATTATCTATAAGTTCTAAAGAAATCAAGTGGTTAAGACGCTGACTCTGTTGACTGCAAGATCGGCAGGTTGGCAGTTCGAGGCCCAGGTGCTGCATGAAGGAGTGAGCTCCTGTCACTAGTCCCAGCTTCTGCCAACCTAGCAGTTTGAAAGCATGCAAATGCAAGTAGATAAATAAGTACCACTTCAGTGGGAAGGTAAACAGTGTTCTGTGCAGTCATGCTGGCCACATGATCACAGAGTAGTATCTGACAACGCTGGCTCTTTGGCTTAGTAACGGAGATGAGCACCGCCCCCTATTGTTGGACACAACAACCTTGTCAATGGGAAATACATTTACCTTTACCTTTTTTGTAAAGAAACAGTATAGTTATTGCAGGTTTACCTTAGGTAACCTTTGTTAAGTCTGTTGCATTATTTACATTTCTTTTAAAAAAAAAAACTATGTCAACAAGCAAATTTACCTGCGGTGTGTGTCGGGGCTGGGTGGGTTTCATTTTATACAATGCCTAATGCAAAAATGGTTCAATTTAATCTAGTAACAAAGAAATGTATGCAAATTTCAAAAAGTATTTTACCATGAAGCTTCAGTAAAATATCTCTATGTATATAATCCATATGTGAAAAAGCCTCTGTTAGGGACTGCTACACATTATATTCCAAAGAGAGCATTCAACTTAGAATATTTTTCAAATGTTCACCTAACCTACCCCATGGAGAGAAATGAATATGGGTGGCACAATATCTCTCAGTATTTCTACTGCTATGTGTTTTTAAACTATCTGTATTTTCCATGTCTGCTGGAAAACTTTGCAGATGTACCAGTCTTTTATTATTTTAGTACACATGGTACAGCCTAGCTGATTTCTTATGTTTTCTGTCAAAATGAGAGCCCACGACCCATCAACTGAATTGACACTTTGGGTGCGCTATGTTAAGTCATTAAATTGTGGCATAAGGTGGACTATAGCTCAGGGGTAGCCAACCTAAGGCCCGGGGGGCAGATGCGGCCCCGAGGCCTTTGGACCGGCCCCAGGCCGGTCCTGCCGCCGCCGCCGCCACCCCACCCCCCACCCCCATGATGATATTATTGTTGTTATTACTTGTTCTTGGAGTTTTCTTGGCAAAATCTCCACAGGGGTTTTCCAGGGCTGAGAGAGTGTGCATGCATATTTTTATTTATTTATTTATTGTGCTCCCCCCCCCCCCCCAATTGTCTGAGGGACAGCAACCCAGCCCCCGGCTCAAAAAAGTTGCCGACCCCTGCTATAGCTAGTCAGAAGAATACAGAGAACTTGGAAGGATTTCATTTAAAATACAGTATTTTGTGAACATTTCAGCTGCATCAGTCAGGAAAGAGCTCTCTTTGTGTAAAATGTTTGTTAAATATATTCACACATTACTAAAATAGTAACATTTCAAAAAAATCCCTAAGTTTGCAGCTTATGTCACCAATTTTTGAAGGAATGCTTTAATCCTCCCCTACTTTAGGAAAAAGTAATTTAACACTGATAATGTTCAGGCTCTGAGCTCCATCTGGTTGCTGCTGATAAGACTATCCATGTGACAAGGGAATTTTCCACTCTTCAGGCAATTTGCAGTGTTCACTGAACTTCTAAAAACCCACCAGCAAAGAAGCTAAGACACAGATTTATATTACTGGAGACAATAGGAAATACAGATCACATGTTTGTTCACCATAAGAATATTTATTTCCCTAAACATTTTGATTTGATTTATTTAAAGCATTTGTACCCTGCTCCACACCTGGAAAGTCTTCCAGAGCAGTTTACATAACAATAAAAACAAATCAGTCTTTTAAAAAAATGACACAGGAGGAGGAAAAGGAGGGGAAAAGCACACAAGAAAATTTGGGGAATAATTCTTAATGTTGTGGTTCTATAATAAGTGGATGTAATACAGTTGGACACTGTGGGTCTTCTAGACATAAGCTGGAATGAAAGTAGATCCAAGCCCCAAAGTCTCTCAGATAAGCTAATCAAGTGGAAGGCCAGGGCTGACTCCTGTCAGTGTTTTCACAGGTACCATTCAAAGAACTCAGCCATTCTCCTCAACAGGAAACTGTACATGATAATCTCATTTGCTCTGTTAAGAATAGCTATTTTTCAGCAGCTCCTGCTAACAATCTAATTGAAGAACACCATGACTTCCAGTGAAAGGAGAAACTTTCTAAGCAATATGATGCTGAGAGAAAATGTGCTTTTTGAAAAGACTTCCACTTTATTATAGTTGCAGCTATACTCCCACTCAGGAGAGAAAGCTGAACTGTTACCACCGTAATCTGTTCCAGTACAATTCTTTCACATGAATTACTTTGGTTCTGTTGATCATTATCCCAAGTGGTCTTGTGTACAAACCCAGATATCATGGAAATAAGAGCTCTGTTTTGTCTGTGCATAATTGCTAAAACCACAGATAAAACTGTCTTCAACAAGGACGAGGATCAGGCAAACCTCCAAGTCTTGTTGGACAGCAACTCCCACATTCTTTGTTGTTGGCAATGCTAGCTAGACCTGCTGGGAGGGGTGATGGGAGTTGCAGTCCACCAACATCTGGAGGGCCACACGATTCCTAGCTCTAGTCAAGGATTCAATCAATGTCACAGACAACAGCAGCCATCAGAAGGTGCTTTCTCAAAGCACTCAACATAAGGTGATGGAGCTGTCTTAAAACTGTGCCTATACTTTCAAATGTGGATATTACAGTAACAGATGGACCTAGTGTGCCATTTCTGTGATCAATGAGAACAAGGGAGAGCAACTCCCTCCTTGTTGATCACATGTTGAAGTGCCTAGGGCAGAAAGTGGGCAGGTATATTACCTCCCCAATTTCTTTGCCGTTAATAAATAAAAGTTTATTTATGCCTAAACAGGCATAAAGGTGGGTTCCAATATCAGCACCAACCTACCCTCCTCAAATTTACATGAATTTGGAAGTATTGAGAATGCTGCTAATTCGGAAGCCTGCCTTGCAGATGTAATTGCCACCAAAAATTCCATCTTAAAAAAAAGTATCTGTAACAATACCTCCTTCAAGGACTCAAATGGGGCTTTTGTTAACCTATTTAAATCCAAGTTTAGATCCCATGAAGGAAATCTATGAAACACTGGGAAATATTTCAGTGCCGCAACCTTTAAAAATCTTTTAACGTGTGTATGTTCAGACAATGTCACTCCTTCAAACCTTACCACCACCACTAAAGCAGAAACATTTTTTCATTGTATTTGGTCTCTATTCCTTAAGCAAACCATCCTGCAGAAAATGTGGAATATGTTTCACTTCTACCTCATTTACTCTTATTTCTTTTGTTCTACACCAGGACTCAAATGTTCTCCATGTATCTCTTGGGTAGACTTCCTCCTAGATGCCATAATTGTCAGTACTACTACTGACAAATACCCCTGCTTCTCTAATGCTTTCCTCTCAATATCCATTCAGTTAGACCCAACCATTCCAGATTCTGCTGAATGGGGCCCCCACTTAACAGATATGATCTTTTTGGCAACCTTGCAGGTGGTGTTACTGAAAGATTTACTAGTAATGGGAACCATAGATACTATGGCTAATATGGAACTATTAATACCACATGTTCTTTCTCTTGCTGCATCTTGAGGAGCACCTTTTGAATGGTCTGAACTAGTAGAAAAGCATAAAGACAACCTTTTGCCCCCCTCACTGCCAATGCATTGTCTTCTACACTAATGCTTCTATCTATAGAATAAAACTTTTAAATTGCTGTTCTTTGCAGATCCAAATAGGTCCAACTGAAAAGGCTCTAGCAAATTATTTAAATCTTGGAATATTTTCATATTCAGTGTCAACTCTAGGTTTGTTGTGTTCTGGTTCAGATAATCTGCCCATACATTTAATCTTCCTTTCAAATAAACTGCCAATATCAAGCTAAGATGTCTCTCCACCCACCTGAAAAGCTTTTTTTTTTTTTTACTTTATAATTAATTGTATGGAGCACAGCCCCTTGATTGTTAATTTAAGCCCATACATACATGTTGTCTGCTTGAATTTGTCCATAATGTTTTTGCACCAAATTCACAAATCTGATCAGTGCTAGCCTCACTGCCTTTAATTCCAAATAATTTATATTATGTCTCCTGTTTGCTGCATAACAGAATCCTTGTGCTGAGAGGTGTTGGAGTGAGCCTCTCAACCTGTTAGGCTCATAATCAGTTGTTATCTGAATTTGATTCAGAATCTGCAAAGGAAACCCCTTGTCCAAACTCTTGTCTATTTGTCACCATCTGAACTCCTTTCTCAAATGAAAAGGTACTCTCACTACCTAGTGTTTCCTTCTTCCGATTGCTCATTGATATGGAATCAAAAGTCGTTACAGACATCTGGAATGGAAACTCCACCAAGGTAATAACTGTATCATTGATACCAACAGTCCCATAATTCTAGCTAGGAATATTAAATCTGCTGAATTTGAAGATATTACCTGAGATATTTCTTGTTTTATCTTCAACATCCTCTCCTGCAAAAGACTCATGCAACCTCATCTGGTATCTATAATTGCTTCCAGGTGGATCAATGTATTCGTTGGAATTAAATAGCTTTCCTTTCTATTACAGAAAGCAGCAATGTTTCAAAGTATGAACTGTCAATTTTAAATCTGCCAAAAGCTTTTTTGAATTTGTCTTCAACAATATGTCATTGAGCTAAGGATACAGTTGTACACCTTTCTGTCTCAGAAAAGCCACCAAGGGTATTAACATTTTTTGAACACACTCAGTGCTGATGTTAGGCCTAATGGCAGTGTCTTGACCTGGCAGTGTTTTTCTTGATAGATGAATCTCAGTTATCTCCTATTCACTATTGTCATAGGAATATGGAAATACGCTTCCTTCAGCTCAAAGAGTCCCAGGAGCTATTGGCCAACATGGGACTATTGGCCAACATGGCTGAGGCTTCTGGGAGCTAAAGATCCTCGGTCCTTAAAGGGGAAAGGTTGCCTACCCCTGCTTTAAACCTTTAGAGAACATCAGATCCCCCTTCCTCAAGTTGTCACTTATTGTTATAATGTCTCCATTTTGAATCTCATAATAAACCTCACATAAACACTGAAGATTTAATACTGGACAAAAAGTTCCATGGCTTTTTGGCACTGTAAAGAAGATAGCGTAAACCCCAGCGTTTCTCTGATGTACTGGAACCTGCCCTATTGCCCCTATGTCTAATAGGTGTTGAATCTCTGCCATCCCTTCTTTGACAAGATCTCTTGCTACCAGAAAAGAAAGGTATCTGCTGTTCAGCTTTCTGCTGAATAGGATTTTGTAACCAGACATTACTAATTGGTTTACCAGTTGATCTGTTGTAATTTCTGACCAGATGTCTGAAAAGCAGTAATCTTCCTTTCATCAATATTGTGTTCCACCTCATTTAGAAGAAGATCCACCTCCTCTTCTGATATAATAATAATAATAATAATAATAATAATAATAAAGTTTTATTTCTAAGCCGCCCCTCTGCTTGGGAATCGGGACGGCGTACAGCATAATTTAAAAACAAGAGACAATGTAAAATTCCTATATCCCACACCCTAATCCTCCCACCCCTTAAAACTAAATTAAACTATAATAGCAGAATTAAAAATAGGAAGGTTTCCTTTCCATAACTTGTCCTTGGTCTATGCCACTACTGTTTTTGTACTCTATAATCTATCTGCCTAACAATTCCTCTTCCTCCACAGAAGGAATTATAATTAGTGAATCCTCCTCTGTAATAATGTCTCTCCAATTGCTTCTTTTGTAAAGATGTCATAACCTATTTTTTCACCTTATTTTCCACTAAAAATGTGTCTAAGGCCTCTTCACCAAAGAACAGTTCTCCTTTAAAGGGAATAAAAGCTAAATTATTTATAGATTTCTGGTCTGTCTCCCAATGACATAACTACAATGTTCTTTACCAATGGAAAGTGCATTTATGCTCTGGCAGCAAATGTAGCAGAATCATGTTCTCCACATCTGCCACATACTGCAGCACTCTCTTCACCCCACCTAATGCCTTGTGCAACAAACTCAAACTCAAATCTTGTTATTCTTCAGTTTCCTGAATCCACAGCACTGCAGCTTGAGAAAACATTGATGCTGCTAATGATGATCTTATTGCTGAAGCCAACGCTTCATGTGCCTTCCTCACTGCTGTTATCTGCCCATCTCTTATCCATTTCTTTTCATGCTTCATGTGGAACAATAGCATCAGAAATCAATGTTGCTACTGGACCATTCATGAGTGGAACTTTCAAAAGAAACATTCCACTTTTCTCAAGAGTATAGATTTTGATAATATCCTAAAACATTTTTTTAGTATTTAAAGATGTTTTCCATTCCATGTCATTTAATTCTTTAAAGATCTCAGGCATAGGAATTTCCTCATCTTGAGATGGACAGGTTGCACACCTGTAACAGTGTTTCTTCGAGTGGTCATCTGCGAATTCACACAAATGGGTTTTGTCTGCGCATGCGCAGCCAGCTCGGAACCTTCTGAAATCACTAGGCTGAAGTTGGATTGCAACTTTTTGGCGGTAGCTCCGCCCTCCTCTATATA
>CM034701.1:172584617-172595845 GCA_020142125.1 Phrynosoma platyrhinos | reverse complement strand
TGTTTTCATTTTGTATTTTTTATTTAATTTGACATCCGTGTCTTTATGGAAAAGGCCAGATTGGTCAAAGGGAAGGTCCTCAATTGTAGATTTGGACTGATTTGTAAGGTCTGCTGCTCGCAACCAAGCATGTCTGCGGAGCAAAATGGCATTGAGAAGTGTCTTTGAACAGCATTCAGTTAAGTTACGGGCTGTTACAATTTGTTGAGTGCCCACTGCATGAGTTTCTTGTTGGAGGGCCATGGCATAGGGCTTGTATTCATCTGGAAGATAGTCCAAGATGGGAGCAAGCTTCTCCATAAGGTGGTGTGTGTATGCACCCAGACAGCCAACATAATTCGCCACTTTAAGGGCGAGGACCGAGTGCGAGTATGACTTTTTGGCCAACAAATCGATTTTTTCTTCCCTCTTTATCGGCCAGGGATGTGGACGACTTGGAGGTGGACACATATTGGGCTCCCTCTACAATGTCTGAATTCTGAGCAGGATGAGTTAGCATCCAGGCAGGCTTCGGATCCATGATGCGGTAGAGGTTATCCATTCTTTTCGAGACATGTGAAGCAGAGGTGGGAATTCCCAGGTTCTGTCCAGAATCTTTGCCAATGAAGGCATGTATGGAATGGCCGGTCTCTCGATTAGTCTACTCCGAGCTCTTTTCTCCAACTGGTCGGAGGGCTCGTTGTCATCAGGTTCAGCGACCAAGAATTCGAGGGCTCGGGCCATTCTAAGGATCTGATCTGTAAACGCTCGAACATCATCAGATGGAGATGAGGATTGAGTGTTCAGGGGTGGTTTAGAATAGGGCGGGGACCAGTCGAGGTCGCTTTCTGATCCAGACCGAGAGCCTTGTGAAACAGAGCGGCATGACGGAGAAGAAGCAGGCGAGGGAGTTCGACGTGGATTTTGAAGCTCACCGCTTCGACGTTGGCTTCTAGCTGAACGTTGGCTTCTAGGTGGAGAAGAAACAGTCGAAGAAGAACAATCTCTGCGCAAGCAATGCGAGGAGTGACGACGAGAGTCACAGGATAGATGGTGTCCGGACGGACCAGGCGACGGCGAAGGTGAGGAATGGCGCGGAGAGACAGGTGGTTGCCCCGGTGGGAGACAATGAGACGACGGGACCGAGGACGGATGGGGCTGCTGTATAGCAGGACTGGAAGGAGGACGCTGGGATGGAATGGAAAGGGGCTGCTGAGTAGCAGGATAGGGAGGAAATTGTCGTCTCTGATCGCCCAGGAGGAGCAGGTGTTCAGGCTGAACTGGAAGCATATACGTATTTGATGCTTCATTAAAGACTAGCTGAGGAAAGGTGGAGAGCCACGAATCCGAGGCAGAGAAGGCAGGGCCCTGTTGTCTCATCTGGACAGAGGCCAGTGGAGAAGTCAGGTCCGGTTCGATACCGACACTGTGAGTGGAGGATGGAGAGACGGCAGGTGGTGGAGCCGCAGACAGAGAAGGCTGAGCTCCTTGCTCGGATTCGGTATCGATGCATACCATCGGTGAAGACGGTTTCGAGCCTGAAGGGCCTGTCGGGCCCGATGCAGAAGGGCCTGCAGCTGGAGGCGTGGAGCATGATACTACCAGAGTCGCACGGAGATCTCCAGACCGTGACTTGCTCCGAGAGGTCTCGCGTTGTTCCTCATCGGCTGAGAGCCTGGGAGACAACGAGCGGGCTTTTTTCTTGGAGGACGAGGGGGCCTCATCAATGGTCTCCAAATGTTTTCTCTTGGAAGACCTTTTTCCACCCCTCTCCAAGCCCTTAGGACTCACGCTATCCCTCTTGGAAGACCTCTTAGATCGCTCTCTGGATCTGAGCCGGTGAGGGGGGTCCGAGGAAGGTTTTTTAATGGCCTCAGAGGCCAAAGCAGAAACAGGAGAGTCAGCTTGTAAGGCCTTTTCCCAGAGAGCCACCTTGAGTTTCACCATCCAGTTCTTCAAGGCCTGGGGCGTCATTTTCCTGCACATTCTGCAGGAGGTCGGGTTATGGGACTCTCCCAAGCAAAAAATGCACTCGTCATGCTGGTCAGAGGTCGGCAACTTGGAGTTGCAAGACACACAGTGTTTAAAGGAGGCCATGTCGTCGTAGGTCAAAAGATGAGGCAAACACGAGGTCTAAGCAGTCCGGTTCAAAAACAATCAGGCGTCGAGTATTCCGTAGATAAGGCAAATCGTAGTCGTTAGAATAGTCCGAGGTCAGTAAACTAGTAGTTGCAATCCAGAAATCCGAAGAGATTTTTGGTCAAAAGCCGTTAGCGAGGTTCCTTACAAGCTGCAAAGCGGCGGAGGAAAGGAACTGAGGAGCGAGCGGGAACGCAGGGCCTATATAGAGGAGGGCGGAGCTACCACCAAAAAGTTGCAATCCAACTTCTGCCTAGTGATTCCAGAAAGTTCCGAGCTGGCTGCGCATGCGCAGACAAAACCCATTTGTGTGATTCGCAGAGGCCACGAAGAAGAAACTGGTTTTCTAATGACTTATCATTTTCATTTGTATCTTGAGATTTACCATTCCCTACCTTCTTCAAACCTAATGTCTGTAGCACTCTCTTCAATAAGCATTTGAAGGACTCACTTTGAAATAACCTTTCTGCCTTACTTTCCTTATCATCTTCCTTATCTGAAGAGTCATACTCTGCCTCAGATTCCTGTTCCTCCATAATTTCATTCTCCCAGTCTTCATTTTCTAGCTCTTTATCTCATATATCTGTATTTTACTTTTCTTTGCACACTTCTTTGGTCTTTCCTCATCTAACATATTCTCCCATTCTTCCTCCTGATTAACTTTCCTTTTTTAGTGGTCTTCCCCTTATCTATTCATATCTTTAACCTGTGTTTTCTCTTTATATGCCCTCTTATCTGGATGTTGAATTTCATTAGAGTTTAAATTTGTTAAATTTATTAAACTTAATAAATTCACTTCATTTAAATTTGTCTGAGAATTAACTGTATTTAAATTCATTTTATTTTCATTTATTTATTGCTTCAATTGTGGTTGAATATTATTTCCTGCAAACATTGTATTTAATTCACTGTTTATCGCCTCTCTAATTGTTATAAAATCAGGAAATGCTTCATGTAACCTATTCCTTACTCTGTTCCTCCTAATACTAACCATCTCTGATCCCACTGTATTAAATTCTCCTGTCACCTTATTGTAGATCCTGGGTGATTGTCCCTGCTTATTAATTTCTAACTGACTTCCACTCACATTTGGCACTCCTAAAAATACTGTTTGCAGAAAGGTTGTAAATTCTGGCATCATGTGCTTCTCTGGCCAATACCTAGAAGCATTTTGCTGAACTGATTTTTTTTCATCTCCACCTTGTCACAGCATGCAGCAATGGTTGCCACCACTGCTGTTGCCAAATTTGCCCTTACTGCTTGGCTATTACTCCTATCCATCTTGCCATAGCCAGTTCTTACAGATGATGCCATTGCCGAAGACAAGCTTGCCAGTACTATGGAGTTACATCCTACCCTGACTCTGTCCCCTGCCTTGGCATCTGTGTATTCAAAATGGTGGTCAGGACTGTTTCTAGGAAATGCCTTAAAATGGTGGTTGGAACTTGCACTTTGAGACTTCCCTGCTAATGTAGCATTTCTTTGGCTTGTTCAGGTACACCGAACCTGTTTTAACACTGTTATCTACCTTCTTTCTCTTTTTTTGCTTTCAAATTCATACCTCCTGCCTCCTCAGGTTTCAAGCCACATTTCTGCTTGGTCTCGTTCCTGTTTTTATATTGTTACTGATTTTTAATTTCCCTCACTCTCGCTAGAGGTCAGAAGTATCTTCCACAGTACCTCCCTCCAACCATCCACAGAAACTTGCTGGGCAGTGATCATCTGGATGACACTATTTTTCATTGTCTTCATTCACCTCTGGTTTCTGCAATACTGGGTTCTCCTTCCATTTTGTTTCCACTTGCTTTATCTTTCCTTCTGAACTTTCCCCTCTTTTCTCCTCTTTCTGCCTTTTCTCCATCTTCTAGCCTATTTTCAACTACCAACTATAACTTTCTGGATAAGAGTTATCGTATGCCAGGTTGGCAGGGCAGGAAAATAAAAAATAACAGAGAAGTGGAAGCCTTAACAGAAGAAACAGGAAAAAAAATGTGGAGTCCTGCTTGATTGGATTGGTATGCAAGGAAAAACCCAAACATGGTAGATTGCTCTTCTGTGCCATCCTGAGAATTATGGCAGTCACTCCTGCCTGGCAAGGGCTTAAAGGTCCTACTTTGATCAATGTACTTTTAGTTATATTGTAAATGACTTTGAAAGTTATTTCAACTAAATGTTGACAAAGAGTGTTTCTGTACAGTGGACCCTTTTTCTCTGTAAAAAGTTATGCGCTACTTGACTTTCAGATCTCTCATGGTCCTATGATGCTGTGATAAAAGCCATTAAGAAAAAAATTATTGTAGAAATAAGTAACAAGAGGCTTGAGGATTGAAACAAAAGATTTGAGGCCTGTATTACACATTTTCCAACTAACCACCTCTACATATTTTAATAAAGGTCAAGGTATTGAATCATTCATCAAGTTGGAAAGACATCACTATGTTTCTATATAGCTTTACTGGTTTAGTCACAGCAGAATTGCTTCCTGAAGGTTCAAGAAAAGGTTGCTCAGCCTCCTGAAATATCCACATGCACTAATAACTTCAACGTACTGTGCCAAAAATGTGTGTGTGTGTGTGTGTGTGTGTACAGAGTGACTTAAGGAATATCCATTCACTTTCAAAGCAGCTGGTGATGAGCAGAAAACCCTCTATCCCAAAACATGCTGCAGAAGAGTAACCCAATAATCTACAGGAAGTGGATACAATTGTACTGAAAACTTTATATATTAATAATATATATTAACTAGATAAATAAAACCTCTGATCATGGAGGAAGGGCAGGCAAGAGCCTGACCTTTGAGCATTAGAAGACATTTGGTAGGGAGCAAAGTCCTTGTTTTAAGGAAACAGGAAGTAAAGGGCTACTGACAAAAAGAAACATTACATGCAGACTATATTAGCTCCTAGTAATATTATACAGAAATGAACTGTAAAAGAAATGAAAACTCAGGATAACCCCTGAATCATTACTGGCAAGTTCCTCTCCTCCCTCCAGTGTTTACCCTTTCCCAAAATGGCAATCTGGGAGGACAGCAGGGGAAGCCTTCACAGTTATCTGCAATGAAGTCTTTGGAGCATGTTTGGAATCTTCACAGTGAACATGCCTCTGTGAATTGTTTTATTTTTTTAAATTTTTCCCAGTAAACTAGTCAAGATTTTTTGAAAAGAAAAAAACCAGACTTCCCAGAGTGAGTACTGAAAACTTCAGGAATTTGTGCTCACTAAGGAACAAGATATGAAAAGATGTCTCATAATTATGGAAATTGTATCCTTTTATTCTTCCTTGTCAAGAGTGTACAGGGAATGAGTGTGACTGCATGCACTATTTATTTGGTATTTGTTTATTTGATTTATGTCCTATTTTTTCCTCTTAATATGGATCCAAATCAACTTAAGCATAAAACAAAATAGCCAATATATTAAGTACATATTATATATAAATACCCTGAAGGCACCAGATCCCATCTGATCTTGGAAGCTAAGCAGGGTCAACCCTGTTTAGGACTTGGATAGTAGACCACCAATGAATACCAGGTGCTGTAGGTTGTATGTTAGAGGAAGGAACTGGAAAAAACACTTCTGAATATACCTTGCCTAAGAAAATCCTATTAAATTCATGGAGTCACTATAAGTCAACAGGCAACCTAAAGGCACAAATACACACCCATAAAAAACAGCACATACTTTTTTAAAGTCTGGCTTATAATGGCACAGGTATTTCTATTACTAACTCCAATTCAGGAATTATTCTCCTTTCCTAAAAAAAACTCTAAATACAAAATATTTTTCTCATATCCTAAACAGTATGTGGGATGTTATAGGACCCATGTACTGAAGTACCCTCTGCTCTGTATTGGAACTGAAACCTTAGTTATACAAATATGTATACATGCATACAAAAGCTGTGTTTATATATTACTCATGCCCTCATAAATAAAAACAGATTTTCTACTTTAACATCAAAATTAACAAGTACAGGTTGAGTTTCCCTTATCCAGAATTCCAAAATCCAAAACACTCCAAAAACCAAAACTTATTTTCATGAGTGGCCGAGATAGTGACACCTTTGATTTCTGATGGTTCAATGGACATGATTTCATGCCCAAAATTATTAAAAATATCGTATAAAATTACATTCTGGATAGGTAAGTAAGAAATATAAATGAATTTTGTGTTTAGACTTGATTCCCATCTCCAAGAGATCTCATTATGTGCATATATGCAAATACAGGTATTCAAAAATCCGAAATCCAAAGCACGTCTGGTCCCAAGCCTTTCAGATAAGTGAGTTTCAACCTGTATCGATTTTTAAATGCAGGTTTCAGCACTAGACTCCAATGTGATGTGACATATATCTCATGCACAGAAATCCAACAGCTTACTGCAAATACAAGAGCTCTGATCTAAGCCTGAGCCTCTAAACTGGGAAGGCCTGCTTCTCTTCCCTCCAAGGAAAGAGGCAGCTCCATCTTCTTTTTCTGGATGAAAGCACTCCATTCAGTGGACCTCTGAGGGGATACCGGGGGACTGCACCAGGTGACAACCAGAAAAAGGGTGACACCTAGTTAAGCCCTCCTTCCCCTTCAGGGCAGGAGGGGTGAACGTGCATCCTTGCTGGCTGTTCTGGCCCCCAGTTTCCTCCCAAGGAAAAAGCCCAGGACTGCAGCAAAGCCTCAAGGGTCAGCATGCCCTTTTGGCTGCCACCGCCACTGCCACTCTCCTGGCAACCCCCATGTACCAGGTGACACCCAGCATGGGATGCTACTGATTCCACTAACAAGAAAGGAAAAGCCTTTTCAAATGAAACTCCATATTTGGATTGGAGATCCTGGGGTGGTTTGGATCTCAGGAGCACAGTCTTACATGGAACATGAAGTAATGCGACCCTCTGAATGTTAGCATCAGATCACTTGCATTCAAAACCCAACCACACAAGGGAATTCAGCCACACTGGCAACTATGTCATTCATCTGTTGGCATAAAACCAGGAACAAACCGAAAGAATGTGTGATATGGATGTCTTACCCACCTGGCTACAGAATACATGAAAAGAAAATCATTGTCTGGTGATCCAGGAGACTTGCTGTAGTCGGTGTACTTCTTCTGAGTAGTATTTTTAATATCCTTCATGACAGACTCCATCTCTTTACTTAAATTGGTTTCTGACTATATGAAAAAAAAGAACTTAGAAATGTCTGGTTTGGCTTAGCTTCAGTAAGAAATAACTACAAAATAAGACTTTTATAAAGTAAAAATTACTTTTACAAATTATATTAAAGCCATTCATGAGAAAATGAAATATTATTACAATTATGTACAATTTTATATAAAATATTATGCAACTCTATAAGACACTAATTTAAAGATACCAATCTTTTGTAAGGAAAGTACTATTTTAACAAACGTATAAGTACAAACTACCTTTCCTATAGTAAAATCCTCTGGAAGTAACCCCATCAAGTTCAATTCCTTGTAAGCATGTATAGGATTACAACCTAGACCTTGTAATTTAACTACATCACTTTAAATGTCACTGTGATACTTCAAAATTTGTAATTAATATGAAAAAATCACAATAAAATGGCTAATTCACACTCTTAAATATTCTCTTAATTGTATATTTTAAATGACTTCCCAGTTACATGTAACTGACACTTTATAGCATAAATTATGAGTTTCAAGCAATACAGATCAGTTCTATGTGAAACAAGAAACTGCAACACATGAATGTCCAATAAATATACATACTGAAATGCATAAGATAAATGCGCACATAATCATACCCAATTTTATAGGTGTTAAAATGTTAATGTAATTTAAGCTCTTAAGTGTTTAACAGGGAAAAGAGAAAGAACATTCAAATTTTAAATTCTATAAAATAGAAATGAGTCATGGAGATGAGAGTGTGGCAGAGATAAAGAGAATGAAAAAAGGAGGTGAACGATTGAAACAAATTAACAAGGATCTTTCTGCCTTACACTGATGCTTACTGGGAAAGTTCCCAGCTGCTCTTGAAGCTCTTCCACCTCCTTTATGAGCTCTTGCATACTCTTGTTACTGTGACACTGCCAAAGAGTTCGCTCCACATTGTTGCCAGGATAACAAGGAAGGACGCTGTTAGCAAACTGCCTACACAGAGGACAAGTAAATTCTCCTTTTTCCACAGAAAATCCCTGGAGGACCTGGTCATTCTAAAAGAAAAAAGAAAAAAGAAATCCAAGTGATTTCAGAAGCAACAAATAATCATAAATTCCAGAGACAGCAAAGTCAGGGGGGAAAAAAAGCTAACTGCTATAGGTTACAAAAACAGACTGCACATTAATTACAAATTAAGGGTTATTTTGAAGCTGAACAAAATATATAGCACTCTCCTACTGAATTTGTCAACCATCCTGAATATATGGAAACTATATACTCCATAAAACTGAAAGTAACATATTTTTTCATTTGTATCCCACTTTTCCTCTTAGTACTCAGAGCAGTATCTTTAACCTCAAAGCCCTCTGAGATACTCGCTTGTCCAAAGAACCATCCAGTGAGCCTCACCGCTGGGTCTACCATGTCTAAACCTAACACTCTAGCCACTTGCATAGCACACCTGGTTCAGGGTAAAGCATATTACAGCATACACTTGCTTTACAAATGTGTTGGCTGGTTATTATGGTTACATGGCAGGGTATGCAAAGAAGGACCACAAGGAAAGAGACACTATGATTTCCTGCATTTGCTGATTCTACTCTGCATATTACAAATAAATATGGGCAACATATTTATTGTGTGTTGTTGTCCTTTTTTTTAGACCTCTCATGTGATTTTACCGTGTTTTTTACTGAGTCATTGTTTTAATATGAATAACTATTTATTCATCTTTTGATGCAACTTTAACATTTTTCTTTAACATTCATCCAGGTAGGGTTTTTTTTAAATGCACTTATGACTTAATCTGAGATATTTCTTTTCTTATTTAAGAATTTCATTGTACTGCACAATATAAAAATGCCCCAGGAAAACAGGCATATCTGTGAGTGTAAAATCAAAGATATTCCACAATACCCAACACTGAAGACCAGAAAAAATATGTTTCTATGAGGAGGAATATTTATTAAGAGTAGCTATCAGTTTTCTTTTCTTTTAGAAAAAAACTGTAACCAACGGAATTTTTGCATCTTAAAAATATTACTATTTTTTCACACAGACCCCACATCTGCATGCAGCAGATAATCAAAACATGGATTGTTTACTACTTTTCAAGTGACAATGTCATAAAATGTCTGGTAGTTTTCTGTGAATTCTCTGGCAAGGTATGATTCCAGGCAATGTCCCATCTGCATGAATAAGGGTTACTCTTGTTGTAAGCTATCTTGTGTTCCAGTATCAGGTCAAATGTGGGATATAAATAAAATAGAATCAAATTTTTAAATACCTTATTTTCCTGCGTCTAAGACTACTTTTTAACCTGCAAAATCTGTGGTTAAAGTGGGGGGGGTCGTCTTATACGCCGGGTATAAGGATAAGGAGGATAGAGGTGCTAGAACTCTATATTTTGACTGGAAAAATGGGGGGTCGTCTTATACGCCGGGTCGTCTTGTGCGCCGGAAAACATGGTAATTGTTTTTCTCTTCTCCTGAAAGAATCACAGCATTAAAAAAAAAAAAACAGCCATCCAGGAATAGCTTATGAGAGTCTGTACAATTAAACTGGTAGACATAGAAATGGTTAAATGCCTCTCCAACCTGTTCCTCTCACCACAATTGCTCCTTTTCCTGAACTTTTCATTAGTGTTATGAGACAAACAAGAAGTTGGGAAGTCTGTGTTTCTTTATGAAATAGACAATTAGAGGGCATAATAATCAGAAGACTAAACTCAAGCATGCCTTCGGGACTGGTTTGTTACAAAAATAGTTATTAATTTCCCTTTTACTTGCATCTGGATTATGTGTTGTTCTCTACAGACACTGCAACACCAATCTTTCAGAAATAGAAAATCAAAGCATCACACTTTTATCTCAAGCATATAAAACAGCCTCAACATAAAACTTTCTGGACAGAAAGTTCCCTAATTCTTCCCTAATTTTCTCCCCATCACTTTTATAGAAAAAGCAGACATTTTATACAACAGTGTACATTGGATTCGTTACCACTGAGGGCAATACTGTCAATTAAAACATGTGGGTGAAATGCAAGAAACTATATGCTCTTGACTATAGCTCCTATCTTTTCTGTTTCACTGCCATGGAAGTCATTACAGTCTGTTTTCAAGGAACATAGATTCAATGAGTGCACATTCAGTATAAGAGGAAGCAAGCAATTCTTTGGCAGGAGCCAAATGTTTATTCATTATCAATGTTTATTCATAAAGGTCACTTAATCTTACCAAGCTACTCCATTAACAGTCGAATAGCAAGATAAACTTTTCAAAAAAGTTGATCACCCATGTCACTCCCCCACTGCCACTGAGTGGTGTCAGAAGGCAAACCACTTCAATTTAAGCACACAGGATATTTTAATATGTTAAATGAAGCTCAGAGAGCAGTCATCTAACCTGAAGGGTAAGTATTCACTTGCCTCTCCCTTGGTTCTGCTAATTCACCTGTATTATCTAATCAGAACTAAATGAACATCAGCAAATTGAACACTAAAGTCTGAATCGATTTGTAAGACATTCTTTTATTTCTTTACATAACAGCTCTTCCACACATTATTTCTACATTTGTATCTACATTACTACAATAACTGTGTACATGTGTCCCATTGTCCCATTTTTATTCAACAACACACAGTTTGTATGAATAACCATATCACACAGTCCATCACACAGAATCAATAAGGTTTCCTTTTTTCAACATTGCTCTATGTAAATTTAAATGGGGATTAGAAGAATGGAAATACAGATCTGTCAACTGGTGTATAAAGAACAGAGGGGTTCTGCCTTCCGGTTGTCTTTGTGAATTTACAGGAAATACTTGCTCACAAGGGCTGGAAACAGAATGCTGCCTCCTCTTCCTCCTCCTCCTCCTCCTTTTTCTTCTTGTATGCCTTCAAGTCATTTCTCACTAATAACAACCCTAAGGTGAACCTATCATGGAGTTTCCTTGGCAAGATTTGTTCAGA
>CM034701.1:172563102-172573641 GCA_020142125.1 Phrynosoma platyrhinos | reverse complement strand
CGTTCTCTTATACTCTGAGAATTATGAACTATGCATATGATAAATAGAGAATAAAACCTTACCAACATCCATGGCAGTTTCCATAAAGCTTTTCTGTCTTGATGCAAATTCAGCCAGCAATTTTTGTTGTCTTTCCCTAGCCTTCTGTCGTCTAGGTAAAAGAAAGGATGGCAGAGAGTTATGAAACAGTTATCCACTCTGTTGCATTGACAAATTTATTCCTAAAATCTATGTTTAGGATGTGGAGGAGTACAGCATGCTCTTGGATGCTTCCTAAAATCAGAAATGTCACCTGTGCCAGATTATATCAAAAGCTGATCTTTCAAGGTCAAAAATGTAACTGTAGTTTTTTGTTATGCAGTGCCAACAAATGATACAGTACCCAAACAACTCCTGTAAATCAATTGGGGGTGGGTGACTTAAAAATCACTGTGTCTGAGCTCCTACATGGGGAAACACAGCTATAACAATAGAGTTCCATTGTTGTGGCTACACCTGATGCTACTCCCAACAACAGTGGGAGGCATAATGTGAGAAGCAGCTGTCCCTGTTGCTGCTTGGTACACCACGCCTCACCACTGGGGAGGACTGGACCTGCTATTGCTTTTGGTTGCACTGGAAATTTTTCTGTTGGAGGATGGGGTTAAATCTTCCATAAACCCATCTACACTATCAAAAACTTTACAAATGCCCACAGATTTACAGTGGGAAAAGAGACAAAATTCTTTCAAAGGAAGCACCACAATGAAATGGTTTTGAAGTTCTGTGTGATAAGAAGTAAAACTTCATCTGCAACTGAGAAGGCATCTTTATATATCTTTATGCATCTCGTTCCAATAGTGCATGCTCTTCTATCATCTGCAAGCCATTTTTCATTTCCCATCATATCAAACGTGCTGCATGCCTGCTGTCAAGCACAGAAAATGATTAACAGTGCTTGGTGTCTATCTAATGCTTCATATCCAGAATTACCATGAGATCTTGTAAGGTAAGTCATTATCATTATGCTATTATTATTACAAATGAATGGAGAGGGGGCTAGGGGGCTGACTTCCTAACTTACAGGTCAAATCCCTCAACTCCTACACTATATCATCAGGCCATATTTACAAAAGAGCTAGAACACTCTTGCAAATAAAATAAACCACATAATCTCTTACTTAAATGAGAAATGACACATATGACAGCATTCAGTGTAATGTACATTATCAGAAGGTTGAATCACTTACAAGAGATGAAGAGTATCAAAACTGCAGTTACTAGAAGAATGCATTTAGATTTCCATTTAATCACACACGTTTTATGTAATGCAGTTACTTTTTTAAAAAGCCATATATTTGCTGCATTGCATCCAGGATTGTAAATTTCAGAATATTCGGATTATGTAATTTTAACATCCCTTGCAAAGCATCACCATATAACTAGGGAAGATGAGTACAGAGTTAAGCACATGTTAGTTCCATCTAGGCATGATGTGCCAAGGATGCAGCTTTCATAATGGTGGTTTTTCTTCAGGGAATCTCTTTCTGCTATGCTTTTGCTAAACAGGCTAACTGTAAATAGAGACCCTTAATAAGGAGACGTAAACAAACTGACAGATTCAGTACAGCTCAGTAATTTCCCACAATGGCCCAAGGGGTTCCTCCCAGAGACTAAAAAAATATTGCAAAGCAGCACTGCTAAATTCTTTTTAGCATTATGCCTCGGTTTCTATGGCAACGACTTATGCGGGTGATGCCAAGTTTGTCTTTGTAGGATGAAGAAACTAGAAAATAGGTCATCCTCAAGTGCTCACAGCATGTTCAGTCCTTACTGCTGTAAAGCTGTACTTTACTACCCTCCAAACTGAGGATATACAAAATGGCTTAATTACCAGTTTAGAGGCATCTTTATTTTGGACTTATGTAAAAAATACGTACTGATTTTGCCATTTCCATTCCTTTAAAGATTCTCCAGCCATCATGTTTCTAACAAAGGCTATAGCCGTGAGTACTGTTACTTATATAGACAAAATGGCATCACAAGAAGAACAGCAAGCTTGGGAGGTGGGAGTGATTTGAAGAACAGGCCAATGAACACTAAACATGATCACTGGCTATGTTATCCTGACTGGAGGGGTGGGAATATAATGAAAAACCAGAGGATGATGGGAAATGAAATAGCAGTGCTTTATGGTGCAAATATTCACTGTTTAAAATCTTTCTCAAAATGCCTCTGTGGTATGAGAGAGGCACAATTCCTTGTCACATCATGTATAATATTTCAGAAGCCTTGCAACAGATGTGGAGTGCGAGAGAGTATATAAATATACTTTTCCCCACAATCCCAGGTAATGCTAGTGTCCAAAAGAATGGCAGGATAGGTCCCTCCAACATAACCTGTGACTTTTAATGTTATTTCGATAGTGAAGGGGAAAAAACGTGCTAAAATAATTCCCACATAACAAAGGGGCACACAATGATTTAAAAGTCTGTGGACGAGAGGGAGGAGGGAAGAACAGCTACTTGACTGTCAAAGAGTTGGCCATTACCTGAATTTTGTAAAGCTAGAAAATACAAAGGGGATTTACTTTTTTTAGTATTTTAAAGAAGACATCTTCAAATAGGTTATTATAAACCTTTGTTTTTAGTTTAGATATTTATTGCCCCATCATCTCCACATACATGCCTGCCAGTCTGCATACCAAAAATGTTCATGAAGATCACAGGCAATCTTATTCTCCACCAAGCCCTAATTTACCTCTAAATCACCTTTGTCTCCATGTGGCTGCCTTGTCACATTACTTGAGCAGTTTGTGAGGTGCTAGCTCTCTAGAGATCATTGACTTGGTTACAGTAGTAACCCAATTAATAGCCAAGTAATAAACACCTTGACATGTAAGACAGGTGCATGAAAATTTTGAATTCAACATACAAAATCATGTGTTACCATCAATTAAACTAAACACAAGACTCAATCCATACACAAAGAATGGGAGCTGGATAAGATATGGAAGAAGAAACATGGTCAGAATATTAGAGCCTGAATATTATACCCCTCACAGCATGTTTGGAGGCTATAGCATGACAGCACTCCATGTGTGACTGCAACATATGAAATCCAATTACCATGTTGTTGCTCTCCTATTCATGCCAGAGGCAATCAATTTTCTCTAGTTTTGGCATAACAGGAGAATAAAAAAGGGTGAACATTTAGCTCAGTTTTTAGTGTAGAAAAGTCAAAATTTCTGGTTACATTCCTGTTCAAAAATATGAACATGTTTGTCACAGCAACAAATGGCATCTACCTCAATTCACACTTAATGTAATCTGCCAAACCAAAAAATCATAGTCCCATTCACATGTGGATTTCATACTATTAGACACAGATTTCTTATTTTTTGAGGGTTACGGGGGAAAAAAGAAAGAAAAAAGAACAGATGTTGGCTAATGCAGGAGGAACTCCTTATCCTGTTCACAGCAGTCAGTTCTTGTCATTTCTCTCCTATATCATCACCACCACCACCACCACCACCACTACCACCATTTTATTAATTTATCTATTACCTTTCTCCCAATAATGGGACTCAAGTGTTCATCAGCAGATTAGCCTGGTTGTCCATCCAGCAGAACCAAAATCTATTAAGGTTCCAAATGGGTATCAAATCCTCAAGTAGACTAAATACCACCATCAGAGGTAGTAGCATTCTAGCACAGACTGTGACAAAACAAGGTGTGCATGGTTCCCATCAAAATTTCAAGATGGGCCGCTCAACCCCCCCCCCACACACACACTCAGACTACAACTTCTAGTGTGACTGAACAATGAAATTATTTCTTCAACAAATTACCTTTCTTCTTTGTCCAGAGTTTTCTTCTCTGCAGGACTAATCTTTTTAGGTGGTACAGGTGGGGTCACTTTTCTACATATTTCCTCAATAATACGTTTATTTAATCTGCTCAGAAGTGCAGCTTTCAACAAGATCCTTTCTACAGCAGTCATACCATCCCCATGTAAATATTTTGGGTTTTCATGTTGAATTAAAGTTTCCATGTCATCCAGCCAGGGAGGATAATAAGAGTTTTGCTTTCCTGACAGTTTATGATGAAGTTTAATTAGCAGAGACAATATGCTTTCCTTGACTTCCAAGATGGCTGTTGTTAGCTGGGGTGTTGCACCTGGAGCAGACCATTTCATTGAAGTCTTGGGTCGAACTGCCTGATTGGCTTCTGTAGTATTCCGATTAATGATTTCCTGAAATTTCTTTCTGCGTTCGGCAACCAAGCTGAACACTTGTGCGGTCCCTGAATTCTTCAAGAAAAATATTAAATTCCATCAGGTACAGTAATCAATGAGTAGTTATACAAAATAAATTGATGCCTACCAAAATGTTTACAGGAAAACATCTCTCCCTCTCCCCACAAAAAATTAAAATAATTTCCTTTGTATCTTCTATTTACCTATATAAAACAAAATTAACTCAGTCAATTTAAAAGTAATTACATAATCTAAATCTGCAGCCTTCCAGATACTGTTGAACTGTAGTTCCCAGCAGATCTAGCTGGCAATTTTCCTTAAAGCAGGGATCCCCAAATTATGGCCCGTGGGTTGAACCCGGCCTGCCGAGGCCTTCCTACTGGCCCGCTGCCGCTCGTGCCCGCCACCGCCACTCCCACCACCGCCGGATGCCATTTTGTCTTCCAAAATGGCGCCAAGTCGTGCGCATGGAAGACAAAATGGTGTCCGGCGTCGCACGCACATGCGCACTACTCGACCACCATTTTGTCTTCCCAAATGGCGCCTGGAGTCGTGCGCAGACGCCACACGCATGCGCATTACTCCGGACGCCATTTGGGAAGACAAAATGGCATCTGGAGTTGTGCGCATGTGCGCGCCTCCAGCCCCCCAGAAGATCTGGGGCCAGCGAACCGGCCCCCAGATCAAAAAGTCCGGGGACCCCGCCTTAGAGAACAGGGGTTTAGCTATTGAATCCATCTATGTCATTGGATTCATCTTTGTTACTGGAATCCAGGTGTATTTATGGTGAGAAATACTAGGGTTATTTATCCAAAGTCATCCAGAGAGCCTCAAAATTCCAACACCTAATTTTAATGAAATACATGCTCTTCTAAGGCTAGGGGAGTGTAAAGGCTCTGAATTGTTTAACAAATAATGCAAACAGGAGAACACAGAATCATGTGCTCCCCTTCAGTTCTTCCCTATGGCAAAATCCTTCTATCACCTCAGATCTTCCCCCCAGTTAAACTGCACAGACACTGTGTGTGTCTGGATGTAACAATTCTCTGCATCAGATCTTACTACTTGCTGGTAATAAAACCAGGATGAGGAACATCCTCCACAGAGGTCTTCCACGGTTAGCAAGCCCCTAGCCAGAGTACAGATCTATCACTTCTCTTTGTTAGCTACTTTTTCCATAATACTTAAGTGTTTGAGGCTCAAGTTATACAAAAAATTGCTTTCCTCAGTATCAACCTGCATACACTTTGAGGCCACTGGCAGGAGCCTTTTAACAGTAGGTAGTGCAAAGGAAAATGGCTATCTGGGCGAGTTCCATTAAAATTTATTAGAGACCATTCTGGCAAATTCAGAAGACCCACCTATTTTCACTTTATCTTTTTTGGATTATAATTCTGGGGTAATGGCTTTAGATGCAATTTTTAGGTCCAAGGATTGAACTTCAATTTTTAATGTTGTTTTTAAAGCTTAACAAAACTTCTTACAGTTATTTTGGCTATGAAAACTCCATTTTATAGCATGTGTTCCTCATCACTGCAACAGTTCTCCACCATGATGAATGTGAATGCATTATTTCCATTCTGTCTTCAAAAAACTACACAACTAAATTAGGATGTTTACCTTCCATTTAGCATTTTTCTTTAATATAGCCTTGACTCTAATGAATTATGTAGCAGTGTATAGTGATTTAGTATATGAAAATGAGCTATGTCTCTTCCCTCTTCCCTATCCTTCCACTCAGAAAGGCAGTAAACCCATTATAAATTGGCTATAAATCATTTAAACAAGTTAATTATGTGTTCACAAAAATGATGCCAGCAACCATTTATCATTCAAAAAAAATTTTTTTTTATTTTTTTTTACAAAGCTGAAGCTTATTGAGAATGAAATAGCTAAAGACCAGTATTATTAAAGATTAGCAACATTTGTATCAGGAATTCACACAAATTCAAACAAAGCAAGACAGCATTTATTCCACTCACAGGCAAGCATTTAAAAAAAAGAATTATCTCTGGCATATAACACAATAAATTTGGAATTGATTGTAGTGCTGTCAAGCTATAAGCCATTATACCTTTTAACACTATTATTAAAAATCTGCAAAAATGATGGCCTCACAGTAAAATATTCTTGGAAAGACTGCAGAACTGCAATGTTGTTAGGACCAGCACAGATAAAGCCATATTGTCATTAGATACACAAGATACACACAATGCCATTAGAATACAAAATACCTCTCTCTGAAGTCCTTTAGAGCGCCTTGAACTCTGGTGATTTGAAGGAAAAAGGAGGATATTAAAAAAACCTAAGAATATGGTATTATATACAGAGAGTACTTCTAGCAAGGTTTAACTCCATAGAGACAAATGGACTTAAGATCAAAAGCACTTGAATCATTAAATGGTGACTCTCACCTGCGAAGCTGCTAAGCCATCAGAACTTGTACTTGCAGGTGGTTCCCTTTTCACCTCTGGAGCTGTCTCTGGTACTCTTACACGTACATAGTTAATAAAGTGCCTCATGTTAGACACCAGATTATTCCCTGGAAACCAACTATCATGGCAGCGTTCCTGGCTTCCAGCAGAATCCTGGTGCATCAACACACAAAACCAAAACCACAGTAGGATATGGTTAGAGGAATCCATACAAATGCATTTGGATTACAGCTGAAAATGCCTGAGCCCCTCAGGAAAACTTAACTTGTGCCAGATTCTTTAACTTGCTTTTAAAAATGCATGAGAAAAAGAGCTCTTTTTTTAAAAAAAAATCTAATAGTTAAAAAACCCTGAAGACTTGAATGAAGTCTTACTATGTTCACTGGGGCTTTTTCTTAAGAAAGAATGCAGACGATTATTTCCTTGGTATGTACAGAATCATCTGAGCACCTTTGCAAACTATAAAAACTAAGGTGACAATACAATGCACCTCATTTTTCATACATTCTCTCAGTGATCCTTGCAATAAACCTTGTAAAATAATTTTACCTGTGTATCACACTCTGTATTATCTGTGTAAATCACTGTGTATTACTCAGCAGAGGCTGGATGATAGTTTGCCTAAGGCCACCTGAGTAACTGAGTCAGGACGTCCTGGTTCACAACTCATTTTTAAATGCCCTGCTACATTAGCTGTCCAACCATTTATCTGAGTCTACTTCCATCCACTCAGAACAACCAAGAAAACAAAATAAATATCTAAAAGGGATACTATGTTCACCTACATACAGACACATACATCCAATATCCTCTTTAGAAGCTTATTTTATTTCACTGGTGTTCTTGGTGATGCAGATTCAGTTTTTCCCTTACCCATATAACTACCACAAAACCCACAAAAACCTCCCTCAGGAGGTATCTGCAGGTATCAAAGGTTAAGCTTCTAATAACTCAGAAGCTTTTAATATGCAAGAACACTTTAGGAGAAAAACCTTTCCCACACACACTAATACTAATACTAATACTACTACTACTAATAATAATAATAAAATGTATTTGTACCCCACCCCTCTGCATAGCATAACACCAGACATCTAATAACTCAATGGCAGCAGGTTTTGACTGACTGAGTGGAGAAAATGCTGATAACTGATAGGAGGGAATAAAATGGAGTGGCTACAAGTGGACTGAATAAATTATATATAAAATGTAAAAGGTAGAAAGAACCATCTAATTTTGGATGATACATATCCTTGGAGAAAAACAGGGTATAAATCAAGTAAGTAAATAAATAAATGCCCTAATTTACACTATTTGTAAGATGTTCTGAGGGACAGACATGCCCATAGACATGAACAAAGAAAGTAAATAATTAAAATGTAGCCAGTTTAGGAACACAGGGTACACATCAAATGGTATAAAAATGTTGGCACTTACTTCTTCATCAGATTCTTGCTCAGATGAATTCTCTAGTCCCAGTTCAATCAGATATAAAACCATGCAAAGGACATGTTCTGACAGATTTTGATGGTCCATTAATATCTAAAACAAAATAAATATTATTTTCCTATCCCACTTCTAAAAGTTTCCCACATTATATTTCAGAGAAACAAAGGAAGAATATTCATCTACATTTTTTCAATATAACCAAGTCCTAATGAACAATATTTTAAAGAGAAAGGCAGCTGTAACTATTTATCACCCTTGGTAAAAAGAAGAGGCTTTCTGATTCAGAATAAAGTACTGAGACATACAAATATCTGCCAGGCGCAACTGTAAAATCTCAATGTTGTGTAAATGCGTTTGTTTTCAAAAATTAAATACACATACAGACACCACATTACAAAGTTTTTTAAATGTTCTCTCTCATATTCCTAGCTAATTTAGTTTAAGTATCTACGGTACATCTGAAACTGGAATGGCCTGGCAAAGCAATACAGGATGATATATTCCACACAAGAACAGCAGGACTTTAAATAGGCTAAAGTCTCCACCTTTGATTCTTCCCCATGGTTGGATTACTCTGTTCACATGCAAATAAAGAATACAGTAATTATATCTAATACATTCCCAAAACAACATCCTTCACAAAATGTAATTACAGAAAGTTATATGTTAGTCCAACTCAAGGTCTATTGAACAATACCTTGTAGAGTAGAGTGAATAATACAATGTGTAAAGTTTTGCAGTGCAAGAGTCTCATGAGTCCTTTATAGCTCGGGTGCAAAGGCGTGCGTTTCTTGTAAGGAGGCCAAGGGTTTCCATGAACTTTTCCACTCTGTTTTAAACTGGGAAAAGAAAAAACACAAATGAAAATTGGATGTCAAGGAAACTAGAATAGACAACTGTGGTGTTTTGCAAATATACATCCACCTTCCTGCCATGTTACACACACACATGTACGCACACATACCCCATTTGGTATTTCTGGCACTGATGTTGAATATTTTGGAAGCTGGGCATCAATTATGCACTAATAAAATGTCTGTAATTATGGGGGTAGGTTGAGGAAAGTGGGTGCATCGCTGGGGGATTTATTTATTTATTTATTTATTTACTGAAATATTTATATCCTGCCCTATATCCAAAGATCTCAGGGTGGCTTAAAATAAAATCAATTTAAAACAACAAATAATAATAATAATTTTAGTAAATTAAAATATATTAAATATTTCATCAATTAAAAAGCAAAACACTTTAAAAAACAGTTAAAGCAATTTTAAATAATGTAATCATAGGACATGAGCAGTCTGGTTAAAATCAGTTATACACAAATGCTTTAATAAAAAACTAGGATTTGACTTGGTGTTGAAATGATCCTAATGTTGGCGCGAGTAAAGTCTCCAAGGGAAAGGAATTCCACAACTGGGATGCCACCAGACATAGCCGTCTCCCATTTCCTTCCACAATGTATTTCCCCTACTAGTGAGACACAGAGGAGGGTCTCTCCAATAGGTCTCAATTTTGAGGCAGGCATAGCCCACACATACACATTTCAACTTTCTGTGACACAACCCAACTGTGTGGTTTTAAAGCAGCTGTTTTAGAATTATTTATTATAATTTTAAAATTCAGATGGCCAAGGTTTCAACAACGTTTACTAACATAACTCTCATGTGTGCTTACTCAGAAGTAAATACTGAGTTCAACAGGTTGTACTTCTGTTAAGTGAGGACTGCTGGTCCAAATTTCAAGGTGTGGGCAGCAGACTTTCATGCTATCTCCCCATCTCTCCTTCCTTTTCCTGTGCAAATTCTCCACCACTTTCACTTGTCAGTATTACGGACAGTGTAAAAACAGTACCACCATTGTACACATTAACAAGCTGCAGACGTTAGTTTCACAGTTAACATTAACCTTTGTGCAGATGTTATGCTCTGTGATAGTTAACACCGATAAGGGAAGGAAGATGAGAAAGCCTATTGTCCAGGTTAAGAGATAAGAAGCACTGAATGCTTGTCCAAGAGTAGTGACAAAGAGTGAATTCTTTACATCAAGCGAGACTTTTTTCCCTTAATTGAAACACCAATTGCTTATGCCAGTGTTGCCAGAGAGACACAGCCCAAAGAATTTTGTCTAAAAACAAGCATATATATCTCAGGTGAGAAAAGAAAAACAGAGGCAAAAAAGTGAAAAAAGTTAACAAGTTGTACTTTGTTTTCTAATCATATCTATGAATGACCAGTCTTTCAATGATACTGAAAGAAGACAGTTCTGTAATAACTACTCCTTACTTGGTAATAAGGAATAATTATGAATCTGCATCATTGGATATCATTTCCATGTATTAGTATCTTTAAAATTATTCCTAAAGATGTAATAATTACCGTATTTTTCGCCATATAAGATGCACTTTTTCTTCCCCAAA
>CM034701.1:172537505-172548639 GCA_020142125.1 Phrynosoma platyrhinos | reverse complement strand
CCCCCCCCCCCGTAACTTTCAATAGAACTTTGGGAATTACATTGACAAGTTGGTACCCTATATATTGAAGTATAAGACTACACCAATATAGGACTATTGCATTGTATATAATGGGACTTGAACATCCATGGATTTTGGTATCCCCAGGGAGTTCTGGAACCAAACCCAATGCATTCCAAGGGCCCACTATAACTTGGCTTGGCATGAATTTATCATGCTTGATATATAAAAATATATACTTTTACTCAGAATATAATTACAAATCTAACTTGTGTATTCTTAAATGTTATTTATTTATTTATAAATTTATATATCTATATCTATGTACATATACATATAAAAAGTAAAGGTAAAGGTATTCCCCATTGACAAGTTAAGTTGTGTCCAACCGCAGGGAGCAGTACTCATCTCCATTACTAAGCCAAAGAGCCAGCGTTGTCAGAGACTACTCTGCGATCATGACTGCACAGAACGCTGTTTACCTTCCCACCGAAGTGGTACCTATTTATCTACTTGCATCTGCATGCTTTCGAACTGCAAGGCTGGCAGAAGCTGGGACTAGTGATGGAAGCTCACCCCATCACATGGCACCATACATATATAAAATTTATGCACAATGATAAATCTATACACAAAGACAGCCACACAGCTCTCAGGCATAGCTCTGCTCCCCATGGCAACCATAAAATAAAGGAGCAGCCTTCATGGTCAAGGCTGCACCTTCCCATATCAAGCAAGTGTTGCTGGATGGTGCCTAGGTGTGGCCCCATGTCAAGTCACTTGGCATGGGGGACAGAGAGATGCCTAAGAGCTGTGTGGCTATCCTTGTGCAATTGGAGGAGAAGGTGTAACTTTTGGTCCTAGACCACTGGTGTAGCTATCCTGGTGGAGATTTACTATCTGTCAGCACTCTAGTAGGATCTTGGCTAGAGGTGAAAAGGCTTGTGGGGGCACAGAACAAAGTCTGAAATCTTTTTTGGGGATGGGGTGGGGGGTGGAACAATTTATTTCAGAATGATGAGTAACAATTCTAAGTAAGACTACAATATTGGGTCATCACAGTTCTGGTCTTCCATTTCTCATTTCATTTTATAGAAATTGGTGTGTTTTCTTGACACTGTGGAGAACTAGTGGAGGCAACATTTCCTCAGTTTTACTCATGCTGATGGTTTCATTTGTTTTTAATTGAGATTATTTTTCTGGTTCCTTATAGTTTAGGTGTTCCTTATAGTTCAGAACCTTGTAGCTATGCATATATGGCAATTAAACCAGCACAGGTCACCAACAGGATTGGGCCAGTGAATTCAAGTAAGTTTGAGATCTCCAGATTCAGTTCACAGTAAATATTTTACTGTACAGTATATAAATATTAAAAATTTTATAAAATAAATGTTACAGTAAAAGTATTGGGATAGTAAGGGAATTAGGTTATTATTAGTCAAGGAAGCTGTAGGTATGTACCACATTCATTTTGGGGATCAGCTAATATTTGTACAAATTATAATCTCACTACTTTTGACTTATCTTTTCCCACAGTTACATCTTACAGGTAGCTATTTGTTTTTAGTCCAGATAGTCAGACCAGTTTATTGAAAACTTCAAATTCTGCCAAGTAGCTTCTTGGCCCAATAGGCCTTAAGCCATCAATTCAACTGGGGTACAATTTGCTACAATTTGCTACCCCAAAGAAGGGGTATAATTTGCTACAACTGCACATTGTTGTTCAAAGCTCTGCATCACAGAAGAACCACTCTGCATCACAGAAGAACCACTCAAGGAAAAAAGAGCACAACTTACCCTGACTTTGCAATGTGACAGTAGCCCCCACATGGGCTGGGCACAGGCCTCAAGCTCAGCAGCAAAAGCAGCATAGTAAGTCTGAGATTCAAACTCAACATGCTCATTAAGTTCCCTCTTGTTTAAATTCATCCCTTAAAAAAAGTGAGACAAAGTTGTAAAACATTTCAGCTAAACAGCAATTTACTCTTTCCTCATGTATACCCTTTGTAAACAAGAAAACCTAGTTTAAAAATTGACACACACACACACACAGACATAGCAAAGGCAAGTGAAGAAAATATATCTTGTTAGAGGAGAGCAATGTTTCTCAAAGTGCCACACTCCTTCAAAACAAGCAAAAATGTGGGGCTTTCTAGAGCTGGCAATTTCTGATGGAGAGCAAGAGTGGGTACACACAGCCTGCAAGCATGCAGGATGATCCGAGAGAAAAGTTTAGTTTTAGAAGACATAATTATTTCACTAAAAACCCTATGTACAAGTATCAACCTGTCTTCTGAAGGGAAGAAGCCCAGAATCTATCAGAACAAAAACAGTTACAGATTGTGATGATTGCTTTTAGTCTGTATTAATTCTTATGTCCATGGACCTAATAAAAGTAACTTTCAAAATGGATGACCAATGTCTGGGTCAAATATTATTCTGTAGAGGTACACCTCAATTAACAAAGCCTCTGTCAAAGAAGTTTCTTTTTACAAAGTGCCTTTATGGGAGCTCTGTCCAACCCCAAACCCCTTTTCTAGTCTATTGTTTCAAGCTGGAAGGTTTTTTTCCCTGCATTGGCTTTGTGGAGATGGTGAAGGAGGCCTAGTCCTCATTCCCACTACGTTATAAACCAGTTTACTAACCAGTTTGACGCAGTTTAAATGACCCTGGTTCACAAGGGCCTGCCCGCGCTAGACCCATTTAACATGTGTCTTTTTGACACTCATTTTTTCGGCATCTTTTGCAATAAATCGATTCAGCGCAAGTGTGAATGGAATGCAGATCGGAATCGATTTAAATCTGCCCTTTAAATTTGCCGAGCGGCCGAAGAGGGTCCATTTTGAATCAATTCATTAGTCAACATGAATAACAAGTGGATTATTTTACAACAAGAAAATGTGATCGGGGCAAATGTAGTGTGTGAACCATGCTCCGCTGTTGAACCGATCCATCGGTTCAGATCGCAAACTGATTTATTTGTAAGTGGGAATGAAGCCTTAGAGAAAGACTTTCAGTTTTGGATTGCAGCAGCATGTCTGTGGTAAACAATGCAATAAAGCTTGACCTGGGAAAGAATGGGATTCTACTCTTACATATAACAGGTATACAGCTGCCTCCAAAATCACTTGCTAAGCATGTGTGAAGAGCAAAACAGAAAGAAAAGAGAAAAGCAGATTAGTCTGCTCAACAACTCCCCTGCTGTGTTGAAAAAGCATACATATGTTTTGTCACGAAAATAGAAATCATAAGTAAAGTGGAGGCTGTTGTAAGAGAAATATCATCCTCAGATTCATTTTGGAAGATGCTTTCAAGTAGTTACGAGAAAATTCAAAATGGTTTTATTTGTACAAGGCTTATGTGACTTGGGTGTTTCACATGTGCATAATGTTAGTTTTGAATATAAGTGTGCTGAAACATGCTGAACTGCTCTTCTCTTTTGTGGTGCAGGAACCCTTCCCTATTCTTTCCATGTTATTTCTATCTCTGGTTCCAAAGTTTCTGTTAAAGAAATAAAATCCAGGAACACATCTACTTTGTTAATTGAGGTGTAACTGTATTTGTTGTTGTGTGCCTTCAAGTCATTTCCAAGTTATGGCGACTCTAAGCTGAACCTATTGCAGAGTTTTCTGGGGCAGAAAGTGTGTAACTTGCCCAAGGTCATGCTGTGGGTTTCCATAGCCGAGCAGGGAATTGAATCCTCTAGAGTTGTAATCCAATGTCCAAACCACTATACCACACTAGCTCTCTAAGGTATACCTGTACTAGTATCTAAAGTCACACACTGCAGAAATAATCCAGTTTGGCACCACTTTAACTACCCTAACTCAGTGTTAGGGAATCCTGGGAATTGTAGTTTGTTGTAGCACCAAAGCTCTCTGACAGAGAAGGCTAAATGTATCACAAAACTACAGTTTTCAGAATTTCCTAGCATTGAGACAACGCAGTTAAAGCGGTCTCAAACTGGATTATTTCTGCAGTGTGTTTTGGACCTATATTATTAATACAATAGCACAAGTCTCCACAAAGCAAGCTTTACTGTTATACTGCAACTTTCTGCCATCGTTACACCTTGATTCAGGTAGAATTTAGTTATGTGAAGAAGCTCAATAAGTTATCAGCTTCCAAATTTGTGAAGTACGCCCACTGCAATGTTCTAGATGTAATAATATTTGGCAGATCTTTACTGTTCCATGCAAATACTGCTGTGATACAACTTCACACACTTAAAGATGTAAAGCTAATAATGGTTAAGGTTTAATAGCAATATCCCCACTTAATGAAACCACAGGTTTCTGTTTAAATAAAGGTTAGTGTTTTTTTTTTCTAAAAATTAAAAAGCAAATTGTATCAGTTTTGAAATAAAATAATTTCCTCTTCAAATCCTCCTTTCAGAAATACAAATTCCTATTAAAGATGAATTATATCTGGTAGTAAATTAGAGTATTTATGATGATTTTTGGAGAATTAAGACTATAAAGCCGCTGCAAACATTTTTAAAATGTTCATCAAATTGCCTTCAACCAACCAAAGCTAGTTCATGTTTAAATCAAAGAAAGCAACACATACCTTGAAAAAATGACACAAAGTTCATCCATGTTACTAATAGCCTGTGATCTTCCAAGAATTTCTTAGCCACACTCTGGTGTGAAAGGATATTAATGAAATCACTGACAAGTGGCCAGTAAGTATTATTCTTCAGTAGTGCTTCCCCACAATTCACAACAACATGTAAACTGTTCTCCTCATCTAAAAGAAAATTAAAAATTTTAAAGCTATAAAATGTACTCCCATATATGTTGGATATTGATATTGACAAGGAATAAATTCCAGTGTACTAAACAAAATTTCTACATACATCAGGATTTCTCCATTCACTTACACATATTTACTGCATCTAGATCCTGCCTTTTCTTAACAAACTAAGGTGGGATACACTGGTGCTACTCAAAGTGGTGGTTCCTGGACCAATACTGGTTCCAAAGTCATTGGAGAGTTTCCAGGAAAGCCAGAATTGTAATTTGCCCAAATATGGTGCCAATTCCTTTCACTATGGAGAAAACCCCCAGTTTAAACGGCACTGATGTATGTGATTCCAAATCCTCCTATTGTTTATTTTCACCACAGCCCCATGAGAAGGAATAGGCTAAGAGTGTAACTGGTCCAAGTTAACCCGAAAAAGCTTATTGGCTGAATGAGAACTTGAACACAATACAACACTTTAAGCATCATACAATGCTGCTTCTCATGCCATCCTTACAAGGAACTTGTATGTAGTGCAGTGATGGCAAACTTTTTAGAGACCAAGTGCCCAAACTACAACCCAAAACCCACTTATTTATAGCAAAGTGCCATGTCCCTCTGGCTTTCTAGTAACGAACTCTGGCTAACTCCGTGCTGGCTCTGAGTGCCCCCTCTGGCATGCATACCATAGGTTCACTACCACTGTTCTAGGGGCATGAAGAGAATTAAGAATCAAGACTGGTGGTTCCTGCATCAGTGTGGTTGGTGAAATTGCTCTAATTTTTAACCCAAACTTTAAAGCACGCATCCAATCTGTTTGGGGATAGGATTCCACCCCTTGGACATCTTTTGAAGTGCACACTAAAACTTAGAGCAGATTCATCACCTCACTGACATGGAAACCACAACAAACTCTCACTAAGCTCAATATTACACTTCATATTCAACCACATGAATCTTAGTTGATGTTTTCTTTTTCCTTTTTTTACCAAAAGCAGCTTCTGGGTCTCCAAATCTCAATGAAGGAGACAAGGGCCCTGTCCACACAGGCCAGAAGGCTTGTGTTCTCCCAGCCTGGCATCGTTCTGTCCAGACAGAAGGCCATTAGCCTCGAGCCAGGAACAGGCAGACCAGACATGGATTTGGTGGGTCTGGCTTGACCCCAGCCCAAAAGGCCCTTAATCTGGTCTAAAAAGACTGTCTGTTTGCAGCAGAGTTTCTCTGAAACTCCACTGCAACAGCTGGCAAACCAGACAGGCATGCACGCCCCTTACCTGTCACCACTATCACATCCCCTCTGAAGGCTCCAGCTGTGGCCTGTGAAATCAGAAGGAGGTGCCTGGCCACATAGGTGTAGCCAGGCACCTCGTTTCCGCCCTTACAGGACACAGCAGGGGCCTTTAGAAAGGATGCAACAGTGGCAACAAATAAGGGGTGCACGCCATCAGCAGATCCACAGCATGGCCACAGGTGGGCTGGAAACCACAAGCAGGATACCACACGGTTGGCCTGTGATATACTGTCCATCTGTTCAGACCCAAGAGGGAAGAGAAAGGAATTGTTTTAAAATCACTGTCTCCATCATGAGGTGAAAAATATGACTTTAGGTTGGAAAAAACAGAAGACTTCACACAGCCCCTCCTCTTACATAGCTGCAAGTCTTAGATTCACTTAGATCAGGTTTACAAACTGCTTCTGGGGCAAGCACAACTTTCTTACCATGTAACTAGGCAGAGAAGTTCTTATGTATACATATAATGAATTTTTATACCACCATGTATCATTGATCCATCACCCAATTACAGTAAATTAGTAAACAATTAACTTTTAAAAACTGAAATAACAATAGAATGGACAGAAAGATCTGAAAAGGAAAAATGTACACAAGTATTTAAAATTTATTAAAAATCCAAAGAATAAAATATTGTTTTTCCTGTCACTTAAAAGATGACAAGAGATACCAGCAAGCTTCCCTGAGAAGGATGTTCCATGGATGGAACATCACCGCTAAGAATGCCCTGATCCCCATTTGCCTCAGCTCTGATGGCGAAAACTCCTGGAGAAGGCTCCTGGTGATCAGCAGATGGCCAAAATATACAGAAAGAAAAATACTTTTAAAAATCATTTTCATTGTATATTTAGTTTTTTGTTATGCTGCTGATAGTTTAACTCCATTTCAACACTGATTTATTTTAATTTGTAGGTCATCTTAATTTATTTTAATTTGTAGGCCATCTTAAGTCCTAGTTTGAGGAGAAAGATGGAGTATAAATAAGAGATGAAAATAATGATGGTGAAGATGATGATAATTTTAGTTTCAAAAATCGGGGTTTTCTACGCTTCAGATGAATAAATACAGCTATTAGTGTGATAGAGATTTAATAACTTCAGTAGTAGCAAGTCTGTTTTTTGAGACATAATGTTACCTAAAAGCTGCTTATCTGTTGCACAAGATTAAAAAAATCGAGTAACAATTGCCTCAATCCAGAATACAGTTATGCATGTTAGGCTTGACTGGTTCGGTTCCACATGAACCGAAGTATGAATAACTATACAAAGCACTGGACTAATTTGTTTTCAGTAATAATAGGGCAGATTTTGTAAATTAAAGGACAATAATTAAAATACAGCCTGTGAAGTTAAATACATTTACATGGGAAGAAAAACCTTTGTGTAAACAAATAATCATAAAGCAAGATCAGAATTCAACATACCCTGCAGCTCACTTTTAATAAGGCAACTCTCCATCATATACAACAAGACAGTAACCATAATATCAAGCAGCTGGCATTCCTCTGTCACTTGGCGAGCTAGCTCCTCATTGCTGAACAGCTGGACACTAATGTGTACAATTCTGTTTGACATGGTATCAGATTCATGGCTTTTCTTCAAAGTTTTCATAATAAAAGCATAATGCTGCACAAAGGTTTTTGTGAAAGCAATCTGTAAGGTATAAAACAAGTGGTAGCATTACAACTTTTTTCTTCCATACAAGTCTCAATATTTATTCACTGACGTACTGCATTTCTACACCACCCAATGCTTGACACTCTCTTATTGAAAGCATAAAATATATAAATAACATAACAGCAGGGGACAACATGTGCATGCATCTAAAACACAAATATGGTTTTAAAGCTTAAAGACTTTTTAAAAAGTTGGGAAAACTAAAAGATCTTTACCTAGTATAATCAAATATAGGCATCTCATTCCTTGGCCAGGAGGCTACAACTGAAAAGGCCCTCTCTATTTTTTACTCAACTCACTTCACTGATGGAGGCACCTAAAGAAGGGGGCGATGCAGGCAACATGTGAGAGGAGACACTCCTCCAAATATCCCAGCCACAGACTATTTAAGGTTTGTAAAGGTTAATACCAGCATTTTGAATAGAGCCAGGAAACGAACAGTCAGTATAGACCAAAAACATTAATATGATTATATTATCCATCCCTAATTCAGATACTTGCTATCTATCTGGATCAGCTGAAGCTTCCTAATCATTTTCAAAGGAAAGCTCATATACAAATTATTGTAGAAATTCAATGGTGGGGTTATCAGAGTGTGAATAATTGTAGCAAAGCTCTATGTCTACATTGGATGATACATGAACTGTGACCCTCAAAAGTGCTTTAAGCCACAGAGACAAGACCAACTTTCCTGTGAGGCCTCAGGAGGCCAAGCAAGTGGAGTGGTGACCTGGAATGAGAAAGTCCACTGCCACCTCAACAAGGCATCCCAGTGCAAGCTTCATTTCAACTAGACTGAATGGAGAGAAAGAGCCAATGGAGAGAGTCTGAAAATACCTCCCTCCAAATTTATAGATGACCAACCCTAACAATTTTGTATTAAACAGCATAGAAGAGAGATCGTTGAAAAAATAAATCTAAACTTTACAAAATCAAGACTAAGATGTTACTGCCTAATTAACTTTCTGGCAACAAAGCAAAGAAAGCTTCTGTACAAAGTCTGAGAATTAAGTTATCTTAGATTTGTGTCCTTACAAACTGAAACAGACTATTCATGGTCTAAAAGCCTCACTGATTTGCTGCCTCATCAAACAAGTGTACAGAAGGAGATGTCACATATCATAAAACTGGAACATATATACTGAGTGAGTGTGTGTGTGTGTGTGTGTGTGTGTGTGTGTGTGCACGCGCACAGCTGCGGCAAATCTAATATTTACAACATAAAATTCAACAAATAAGGGATATAGCAATAAAAATAGGTTCTGGCATATTAGCAACACCTCAGTCTACATTTCTAGATGACTTCCCCTAAGTTTCCTTCTATAGAAGACTTGGGTTTGTTTTGTTGTTGTTGTTGTTGTTGTTGTTGTTTTGGGGGGGATGTCCAAAATAAAGAATAAATCAAGTGCCATAAATTTGTACAGCACTTCTGACTGTGCATATGTTGACCCTTCCAAGTTCCAGTCTTTATCCAAAGCACTCATACTCCAAAAACACTAAGATTTCATAGATCTTGTCATGCTTTATGGATCTCACAGGTAATTCTACATCTCACAGCTGAAATTCAGAGAATTAAAGTGGCAGCTACAGAACCTCCCACTGTCAGTTATGAAGACAAAGAAGAAATTTGCAAGCCAATTTGTAAGCCAATCATGAAAAACCACTAGCTATGTTTATTTACACAGAGCACAGCAGTTATCTTCCTGCAGTCATGTTTTTTACAGATTTGTGTGCTTTTTATAACCTACTCCAATCTTCCACATTTATGCATGCATGCATGCTATAAACACTGCTATAGGTAGAAAAGCTGCATTTGGATTTCTTCCATAACAGCATCTTTTTATGCCCTTGGAAAATACTAAAAAACTACAATTGGGTAGTACTATCTTGACAGAAGAGCCAAAAGCAAACACATATATACCTTATAATCTTGATCTGGAAGCATGTTGAGTAAGAAAGTTACCATTTTCTGTGGAAATTCATATTTTATTGTCCAAAATAATAATTCTTCTAGAAAACATTTATGCTTCAAAACATCCATAATAGACTGATCTGAAAGAAATTAAAATTAACAGGTACAAAGACAAAACATCAGAGAATATCAGTTTCATCGACAGTAAGCTTTTAACTATACAATATTTATAACATTTGTCCACTACTTAAGAGCAACACAAGATACAAGGATCTGGAACAAGGATGAATATCATGTGACCTGCCAGATGTTATTAGACTATAACAGAGGTAGGCAAACTAAGGCCTTGCCCCCCCCCCCGAATGCGGCCCCCCAAGGCCTTTGGACCGGCCCCAGGCCAGTCCTGCTACCGCCGCTGCCGCCCACCATGATGATATTGATTATTGTTGTATTACTTGTTCTTCGGGTATTCTTGGCAAAATCTCCACAGGGGTTTTGCCATGGCTTTTCTGGGGCTGAGAGAGTGTGCATGCATAATTTTTTTAATTTTTAATTTTTTTAAAAAATTATTTTTATTATTTATTTATTTATTTATTTATTTATTTATTTATTTATTTTTGGTGCTTCCCCCCCCCCAACTGTCTGAGGGACAGCAACCCGGCCCCTGCCTCAAAAAGGTTGCCTACCCCTGGGCTATAACTTCTATCAACCCTAACAAGCAGCTAATGTTGAGGAGTAATGACACTGCAGCCCAACAATATTTGGACACACCCATGTTTCCTATCCTCTATCTAAAGTTTACCATTGAATTTTTGTTGTTGCTCATGAAAAAAAATTAAACTTAACCAACTTAACATACTGAGGGTACAAGGAAGTACATTTTCAAAGTATGTTAATAAATATTTTACGTAAGTCTAGATCTTACACAATAACTGCAAATCCTGATTTGTTTATAGCAGATGTTTTCTATCAGGTGAGGATGTATAGAATTGCAGACTAACACCCCTCAATCTTCACGTCTGCCAGCATCATCAACTGTGATTAAACTTCTAGTCACACTCTTCATTCCACAGCATCTTTTGTTCTATATAGCATTTGTACCTAAGACATTCTTCAACTTGGAACTTGGTTTTGTTGGAACTTAGTGTCAGATTTTAGCATTCCTAGTAAAAAAAAAAACTGTGCCTAATTTCTCATAATCATCATTCCTTGCCTATCAGCCAATATTTGTATGTATCTTTTGCCATACAAGCATACAACCAATACCTCCTTATTAAAAAAAGGAAACTCTACTTTTTTTCCTTTCTAGATTCACTCAAATTTCATTACCCATCTCAGAAAAATACTGGCCACTAGTAAGGACAGAGGTATAATTAATCAAAGATAATAAAAATCATTTTTGGTGCAAGTATTTCATATAAGCATACTTTTCAGACTTTTCTGTCATAGTACACACTCCCATCAGTGCTCAAAAACTACCAGACCTAGGGCCTCGGCAGACGACTAATAAAG
>CM034701.1:172521008-172537405 GCA_020142125.1 Phrynosoma platyrhinos | reverse complement strand
GTAGTTTGTTGTGACACCAGAGCTCTCTGACAGAGAAGTCTAAATATCACAAAAGTGCAAATCCTAGAATTCCATAGCATTGAGTCATGACAGTTAAAGTGACATCAAACTGCATTATTTCTGCAGTGCGGCTACAGCCTTAGAAGACTATAATGCCAGTTTAACTAGAAACTGACCATAAAATATTTCAAAGTTTAAGTAAGAGAACTCCCTAGGTATTTTTATTGCTGATTTTATAAAGCACAAGAAATTTCCTCCCATCAATATGTTTAATATCTAGGTGACAACCACCTATTGGGGTGGGATCACAGAATTCTGCTATGTAATTTTACATAAAATATCTGTATTACTGATGTAAGTCAGAAGTATATGGGGACAAAAGACAGATGGAACAGATCCACGTTTTAACATCAAAGACAAGGAACTCATTTCACTTTCCTACATATGCAAATAGATCTCATCTGATTTAATAGAACTGATTTAAGAGAAAAATAAAAAGCAAGAGGTCCAAATACAAAAGTGTAAGCAACTGAAAAATTTACTGCTAATTAATGATATTAGTTGATCTTGTTTTAGATTATTTGACTGATTTTGAAGTACAGATTTCAAGTAGCAACATTTATAGCAACCTAGCAAACAGAAATTTAGCTTCTAAAGCCTTTCTCAACTGTGATCTCAAGACCAAAGAGAACATCACTGAGAAGTATCAACATGTCAGGCTGTTAAAAGTTATAAAAAGGCAGGCAAAAATGGGAGAGACAAGTCATATTCTACTGATACAAATAAAATTAGTCCATCTCTCTCCTGGTATTGTTGTTATTGCTGCCGCAACTGCTGCTATTGTGTTTTTTGTTTTATTGTGATGTATTTAAGTATATTTTAATAGCTTGATTGTTTAATATTATTTTAAGGTGTGGGTGGGTTTATGGGTTTTATATTGTATTTCTATTGTATTTTTTAAAGTTGTAAGCTGCCCCGGTTGTGTTCACAGAGGGGCGGGATATAAATAATTATTATTATTATTATTATATTATTATTATTATTATTATTATTATTATTTAGGGAAGGGAGGCAGCCAATTCATTTATTGAGAGATGTTATTTCTTTATTATGTATGAACTTAGGGAAAACTCAATTTCTGATTTGTTTGCACAATAAAAGTTAAGTCATGAACCAACACTGAAGTAGTAATTTACTGCAGAGATACTTTTAAGATTATAAAACTATCATTTTAAGATTTTATACTTTCTTTTCTTGTAATTTTCATGATTACAAGTAAAAATGTAATATGTGTTCATTTATCATAGTTTTCAAAAGTAGACTGATCTTTGCTACAGTTACCTCCTTTCAATCTTTGTTTGTGTATGAATAATTTGTGGGTGCATTCACGTGTACTTAAAACCAGAGGATAATCTCAGAATGTGATTTTAAAACATGTTGCTTGGTTGCTTATATATGTAGGAAGTGCATCAGTAATACTTTTCTGGTCTAACTATCAACTTTCCTAGACTAGAACCAGAGACAGTTTTGAAACTGCAGTAATTTCCTTTCTCCTTTTCTCCTACATTCCTCCCTTCACTCCTGCATTACACAGATTATTTACAAGGTAAGAGGATGTCAGGAAAAAGCTTATCCATCAATTCAAGCAACTCTACCACCTCTTGCTGTGAAAATTCTCGATTTAACATCTGTAAAATGAAAGCCTTTACTTTTTTCCACATTCTTTTTTTCTCCCTCTTCCTCACTTCCTTGTATCTTAAGATATTACTCTACCATTCAAAGAGAGAGAGATGTTTCAGTATGTCCACATTCACGTCACCACCATTTGATAATATGGGATGATCAATCCATAGTTGGTGGAATTCACAGATCTGGAGGGCTCACTGTACTATATTTTCAGAAGTTGCTATCTACACAATAATTCCCATCATTGCTAAAATTAGTTTGGTGAAAGTAGCATTAACAACAACTTTTCTAATGGAAGAAAGCTGAACATATTTTTTGAATCAAACAGCCTATCTGTTAGCAAAGACAAATAGTCAGGGTAACTTGTTCATTAATTTCATTTATCAGTGCACTTTACTGTATTCCTAAACAACTCTCACCTCATCAGAAGAGTCACCTTGCCCTGCAGTTGGTTTTCCACCTGAAAAACCTTGCAAAATTAAAAATTAAAATATACATTATAGTTCACGTGTAAGAAGACAAATGATTGAATTTGAGTTTTATTTTAAAAAATGCAACTTACATATCTTCATTCTACAGAGCACTGTACAATACAAATTAAACACACAGCTCTAAAACTAGCCAGCAGAACTACTTATTCATATTTATCTATTCAATTGCAAAACATGAAGACTAAAAAATACAATGATTGTATTAATGTTGAAATATTATAAACAGCACGTTGGGCCAGAATTCTTAACATAAAGCCCATTTTACAATTGGGCAACTCTGACGCTCATAAATATACCATTTGCCCATGAATCAAGCAACTATATTTCTATACAATTGTAGCCTTTTTATTATTGCTACCTTACAGGCCAAATACCATTGCTGATATCCTGTAAATCATCTCATCTACCAGTAGCTGCCAATCTAATTACTATATACTCTTAGATTAAAACAACACAAAAGTGCACGTTCTTGCAAAAAGTCCATCTGACCCACAATTACTATGTGGGCATTCAAACTGGTACATTTCTTAATACAGTCAGCCCTTCATATCCACAGGGGTCCTGTTCTGGACCCATGCACCTCCTCCCCACCTGGCAGGTGCCAAGAACCGCAGGACCTAAAGTCTTGTGCGCATGGATGCGCAGATACGTACACACTCTCCATTAGGGACAATGCGGTGGAGCCATCTGCGGATGCTCAAGCTCACAGCTTTGGAGACCAGAATGTATACAGAATGAGACCTAGCATTTCCACAGTAATCTAACTGTATTATGTAAAAACTTGGATACTTCTCAACTTTGGAAAATGAGTACCAGTTCTAATAAACTTTTGTGTCTAGTAAAATATATTAAATTCTAGCTATAAACATTATTTGTTGTTTAATGGCAAATTTAAATTAATGTAGAATTAGAAAACCCTCTCATAGATGTTATATTTATACTTTATGTTTCATTAGATATTTTAACATGCTGTAAGCAGTCCCATATAGCAACTGTGAGAGAAAGGTGGAATATAAGACTCCAAGACAAAAGGAAAACTGCGACATGAGTTAACGCAAAACACAGATAAGAATCATTAAGTTACAATATTAAAACTAAAAACAACTGAATAAGCTTGTGTAGTCTCATGTCCATACTATAAAACATTTTTAAAATGGATCCACTCAAGCCAATTCATATTGGGAAACTCATGAACTCTTAATTTTAAAAGCATTCCTCAAACCTTGAACTACTGAAGAACTAGCTCCAGCTCCTGGTTCCTGCACTCCACAAGCAAGCTTATCTTCAGGAAACGTCAGTCCAGAACCTTTCAGAGCTACAAGGTACTTTTCATGGCTCTTCTTCACACATGCATTTTCTCCACTACCTTAAATAGATTGCAAAGACACAAGCTAACTTTAGCAATCAACCCTTGCTGCACAAAACACATTCACAACTTTGGCCCACACAATAAATACACATAATAAATGATGCATGGATTCCAGGTGCTACTCTTCAACTATTGTCGTCAGTAGGAAAATATTTCATTTCTTGGGCATTCAAACTGCAAGACTGTTATTACAAATATCTGATTTCTCTCAAACTAGCCCACCTATGACAGTTGTGAGCCAAGTATGGAATTGTGGTCATGTGAAACTCTCTCTTCATGGACTGTGGCTATAAATGATGCACACCCCTTTCCACCTATCCTACTTTGTGATTCATTTTTTAAAATAGGCATGTTGTTAATTCTCAAAGGCTGAGCTTTCCCACACAATACACTGCTAATAATAAATGCTCTTCTAACCAGTGAAACCAAGAAGGGAATACTGGCAAGGCTGTGTCTTCACTTACAGCAAGTTCACTGCCATTTTGTGAACAGGTTAATTACTTTATTTAGTTTTCTGCTGGCTGCATGCTTCCTCTCCCCTGTCCTCTAGAATTATTCCACTAAGTCTGAAATGCAGCTGGGGAATTGGACAGTTGGCAATTGGACAGGGACAGAAGAAGCAGCATTCTAATCTAATATAATTTTAATCAGGCATTCAAAATACTGAAGCTTCAGTGAAGAGACTCTGAGATAGACATTTTGATATGTGTTCTTTAAAGTCCAATCTGCCAAATTATTCAGCCACTAAATTTTGCAACAACAAAAGAAATTCATGTTTTCTTACCATTGAGTTTGAACAAACTTTTCATAAGCTATTTCATGCAGACTTTGCATGAACAATGATTGCACTCATTGAAGCGGGTAAGATACAGCATTGACTCCATCCTTCTACTATTTATCTAACTACTATCTATTTCATATCCTCCTTTTCAATGCAGGAACCAAAATGTCTTAAAATACAGATTAAAACAAAATAGAATTAACACAGTGTAAACTACAAAAGTTTAACAAAGAAATAAGCAATCAACGATAAATATTTCTTTAAAACAGTTTTAAAGGATTTTAAAACTGGATGGTGTTGGAAGTGAGGGAAAGCTATCTCTATATATTATTTCCATACTCAGTTCCCAAGAGCGAGACTACGGTCCAAAACACAATGCAGAAATAATCCAGTTTGAGACCGCTTTAACTGCCCTGACTCAGTGCTAGGGAATCCTGGGAATAGTAGTTTGTTGTGGCACCAGAGCTCTCTGATAGAGCAGGCTAAATGTCTCACAAAACTACAGTTCCCAGAATTCCCTAGCACTGAGCAAGGGCAGTTAAAGTGGTCTCAAACTATATTATTCCTGCAGTGTGTTTTGGACCTATAACCCTATCCCTGCTGTTGTACCTTGGATTTTTAAAACCCAGGTCAGACATTAGACAGCCTCAATATAATCATATTTCAGACAGGAAAAAGTACAGAGGATGGATGTTCCATTTTGTAGGAAGCTAGGAAAGAGACAACTTGCAGCATTCTGTTTCAATGACCAATCCTCTGGACCTTCAAGGAAGGAAAGAAAGAAAAAGACAGGGTTGACAGTACTGCGCAGCCTATAGTACGACACCGCTTTCCCTCCTTACGGAAGCTAGCAGGATGGCAGGGATAATTTAAAAAGCATGTTAAGAAGAAAGAATTCATGATTCAGATAAAATAAAACTCCAGCTCACCAGAACTAAGGTCTTTATAGAACTGCTGATTTGTCAGAACCTGAGTAAGGACTGAACGCATTGCACCTCCCATTTTTGTCAGATCTTCCAAAAAAGAGATGTGGGGTTCCAACATCTGAAGGACTTTGTGAAGGTCTTTTTCTGAGGGCAGGTCGAGAACTAGAGAGGGAAAACCAAACAGATTGCAAAGAATGAGTCCAGCAGTTTTTATTATTATTTAACATTTAACTGATTTAGAACATCAAATAAACTTCAGAATATATCACTCATGATCATTAAAATACGTGTCCTATATAAAGAGTCGTAGCATCTCTCTAGATCAGGGGTAAGCAAAGCATGTTCCAGGGGCTCACTGTGTCTGGATTCTGTTTTGGGGTTTTTGTTGTTGTTGTTGGGGTTTGCTTGTTTGCTTTTTTTGGCAATCTGTATAACTCCAGGAGCTCCCAAAACACAGGACAGAAAACTGACCTCCTAATCCACCAAAGTTGCCTGTCTCTGCTCTTGATGTTCTTGCACATCTGATCATAGGCCTACTTCACTTAATAAACCTCTAACAAAAAAGCTTTTTACAACCTGCCCAGCCCCCAACTCTTCCTCCTTTTCCTCTGTTCAACTGGAAGGTTTTTTTAGCAATATCAACACTATCAACAATTATCAGATGGCAAAGGAGGGACAGAATAAAACATTCAGTATTAGGTTGCGGCAGTATTTCTACAGCAAACCATGCAATAAAGTTTACGCTGGAAAAGAATGAGATTCTACTGTAGCCAGCAATTATTTCTGCATGTGAGGTCAGTAACCAAGAACACATTTTATTATCTTTAGCTGATGTGTAATCTCCAGCTCAAGGAAGGAGACCTTATCACAATCATTCATGCCCTAACAGCACCCAAACTAAACTATGGTGATATGCTGTATGTGTAGCTGCCTTCGAAGACTGTTTAGACACTTCAGTTGTTGTAGAATGCAGCTATCCAGCTGCTTCCAGAGCCCAAATGTTCTAGGCATATAACATCAATTTTGTGCCAGCTGCACTAGTTTCCAATGTGCTCCAAGGTTCAACTCAAAGTGATACTTACTACCTAAATGACTTCAAGCCAGATTACTGAAGGAGTGGAGAAACCCCAACATCCTCTAGGAAGTGAGGACATTTTTTATTATGGTTTTCACCATAGTAAAAATGATGTAGTATGTAGTTATGTATAAATTATTTACTACATTTTTACTATGGTTTTCACTCCCCTGGGCCATTTTAGGACCAGAAGGAGCTTTTTTTGTTCTACAGGAAATTACCAAAAAGTCACACAAAAAAGCAGCAAAATTGTTATCTGTGCTCCCTAGGGGGTGTTGGGGGGCATTCCCTCCCCAAAAAAAACAGGGTGGCAGGGGACATGATCCTACAAAGTCTCGGGGGGGGTGGACAAATGCTACTCCCTAATATGCAGACCATCCCTCCCTTACATCTATATGATCTTGCCCAGTCCTTTGGATAAACCATTAAAGCCTTAATATTGGGCTAACTCATCAGGCCCATCAGCCTGGCAGGAAGAACATGGTTTACTCAGCAGCAGCCTCACTACTATGAGATCCCTGCACCAGGAAAATGGACCTGGTCTGACTGTTGACTAGTTTAACAGAATACGAAACATCCTGTTTCCTGACATCTATTTATAATGATTCTATGGCAGGAATGGGCAAAGTGTGGTACAAAGGCTATTTTTGTGGCCCTAGTGGTAAAAAAAATTATTTGCTCACAAATGATCTCTAGGGTGTGTGGAAGACACTGCCACCCCATCTGGAGGCCCCTGGACCCAACCACCTGTGGCCAAAATAAATGTTTGCAAAACTTTGCAAAAAAACATCTTTGCCTCAAAATAACCCCAAATGCCCTCTAGGAGGCCAAAAAATAGGCACAATGCCTCCCATGTCCCATAGACAGTGTTTTGAAGCTTGGTGACATTTTTTTGCAGGAGGGGGTTTAATGCTACAAGGTCTCCAAGAGGGGGCTATTGTGACCCCACACTGCCCACCCCTGGTCTATGATTTTAAATTGCAATTTTAACTAATACTTCTCTTTTACTGCTGGTTTTCAAATTAAGTGTTTGTAAGTGATTATTACTGTTAGCTCTCTTTTTGAGTTTTAACCTATTTTATAATTATTTTATGTTGTGAAATGGTCTTGATAAGAGAGCAATTTTGACCATGAACATTAAATATATAAATAAGGATCACTGTGAGCAGCAATATAAATATAATCTTGTCAGTCAAGTAACTGGTTATCATTTTCTTCTTATATTTAATGAAGATTTGTGGTTGCTTTCACAAAGCTATCAAATATATCAAACTATATTCAAACACCACCCACTTCTGAGTTGCAACCAACAATTGGTTAGACTGATTCTTTCTTGGACAGCAAAATAAATCTTCACCACTCTGTTGGTAAAACTAAAAAAACAAAACTTAATTGTTCAATTAGAGATCCCTCTTCTGAAGTTATTCAGAATACTAACATTATTCATACCTGGTTCATTGTAACCTTCTCTTAAGTACTGAATAAGATAGAAGATGAACTGTGGAAGAACTAGTTCTGACATTATTAGCAGATCTTTTGGAACAGATGGAACTTCTGAGCTTGATTTTATCCTGTGCCTTTTGCAAAACCTGGAAACAAAATGAAACATTTTTTTAAAAAAAGATTAGCAGACACCTAACAGAAAGGTTTTATTTTTTTATATACTCCCTGATATGGCTATATATGTATAGGTAAACATATGCCAGCACATACAAGACAGATGGTTTTAGCCTATCTCACACTCATTCTCAGCATACAGTATAGGAAGAATGAGAATCTTGATCAGGAGATGTATTGCATGTATGTCACTACAAGAACCCTCCTGTCCAACTTGCTCCTACAGCCCCATCTTTTCTTTGCTGAAGCCCCCACAATATGGCCATTGCTTGGCCAGTGAAGAGCGAGGGGAGTGGCAGAGAAGTGTCCAGCTATTTTCCTATAGGTGGACACACAGAAACAGGCATCTTTCAGGACTTTCCAGGATCCTTCTGAGGTCCCTCAGGCTGATGTCAATGCTGTGCATCCAGCTATAGCAAAATAAGGGATGCATCTCTGCCACTCCCATACTCTCCACCAGCCAAAAAACTGGAGTGTTGTGGAGAGGCAGCAGCAGAGAAAAGATGGTTTGGAGCAAGGGCTTTGGTCACTGAGCAGTCAGTACAGAATTGCAACTTCCACACTGATCAGAGGTGAGTTACAATGGTGCAAGTTACACCACTGTAACTCATTAAAAAGATGCCAGCAAAAATCTTACTTCCCAGCTATTTTTTCCTCTTTTACCTTAATTTTAGAGCGTAAAATATACAGGAAACTATTTTTAGGGCAACCTATTGGATAATGAGAACTAAATTTATGCATTGCCATACCTATGGCATGTAAGTCACAAAGATCTCAGCTGTTATACTATAGTTCATTACTCACACAATTCAGGCAAGATATTCTTTTTCAGGAGAAGAATAAAATTCTGGGAACAGGGTTTCCCACACACACACACACACACACACACACACACATACACTTTTTATGTATAAGTCAATACAAAATGGAGTACTATGAGAATTAGCTTCTTCATTTTTCACAATCATTATTCAAGTGTGGAACAAATTCATTAATGACATCTTAATGTTAGCTGAATTTCAAGACACTGTGTTTTGGAATAATGAAGCAAATATTTCAAAGATTTTAGTGAATATTTAATTTGTCTCCATTTTACTTCTTTTAAGGAACTTGACCATCACCCTGATTCAGCTACAATGTACCTCGCTGCACATTACATTTTCAAATGTAAACATGCCTTGGTGCTTGCCGGCTTGCCTTTATGTCATACAACAAATATAAGAGATAAATCACACTTCCTACGTGCAAAGCTGAACTTACAAAGGTGTTCCAACTGAAAAAAGAGGGGATGCAATTTTCACCAATTCCTCCTTTCCCTTATACCCCGAAGCATGAACATCCACACTGTTTCCACATTTGGAGGACTCTACAGAGCAGCTCTTCAGAGGCCACAGGGAGAAGAAGGAACTGGTAAAGAGCACCTCACTCCCTATCCTTCAGCAGAGAGCCTACAGGGGATCTTGGTTCTCACTCAAAACAGCATGAGCTCTTCTATCTATGGAACGCCGTCTGGCTCCAGCCCAAGGGTTTGTTCATATATCATGATATTTATTCATGGAAATAGGCAAAACACTGTGCCACCATAAGCCTGGAGCTCATGGGAAATACTGTCTAACTTCTTTTCACAGCCATAAATGCTAGGAACTAATTGTTTTTAATTCAAGCTATTTTCTTGATACTTTATTCTGTATGCAAACCAAATTGAGTATGTGCATGGAATCACAGAATGCACACTTTTACTTACAGTAGGTTATTAAGTACAAATATATATATATATATATATATATATATATATATATATATATGGCTTCTTTCTCACTGAATGGGCTACCTTTTAAGGCAAGGCTCATGGAAACATTGGGCATGATCTTTTCTATGGATAGTGTGCCAGTTATGGAATTCCTCTCACCCAATCCAAAATAGTTATTAGCCACATCCACTACTGATTTTATGTGGAAGCTAAAATAAAATTTACATTGCCTTCCAGTGGTATTTAAATATTACATTGAAGTTTCATCATCTCCATCATCTTTGATGTTTTACACCACTAAATCTAGCCTCTCTCTGAATCTAGTTCTGTATAAACTTTTTTTTTTTTTTGGCACACTTTTCAGGTGACATGGTGCTTGGAAAAGCTATCAAATACAATGGTTCCCTAATATTCTCTTAATACCCACCCACCAAATAATGCAAATCTATTCCACATCTTTTAGAAAAGGCAACAAACACAAACCTCACCCCACCCCTATGCAAGCATTTGTCTCAGCTGATTGATGCACTTGCCACATAACCATCTGTACTGACATCCTAGAGCTGAGAGGACAAACTACGGCTGGATCTCGCAGTACTTGTTAGAATGCTTTTATTAGAACTCATTTAGAGTGCATGAAAAGAACCTAGAACAGGGCCATTTCCATCTATAAAAGCTAAAATAGAAGTAAAGCTATAGTTTCAAGACAAATGAAAGAGAAAGCTTAGATGCATGGCTGTTACATAATGAATGTATCAATAGCTCAAAACCAGTTCTGGCATTTATTTCAAAATAACATAAAAATAAAACATAAAATGAAATCAAATTGTTTGCAGATAACTCAATTTTTTTGTTTGCAAGTAATTCATAATTTTAAAGAGAAATTTGCATATCAAAATCCTAAGATAGATAAGGCTATCTCTAGAGCAGGGGCCAGCAACCTACGGCCCCCGGGCCGGTTCCGGCCCAGGTCACCAGACTTACCAGCCCAGGCAGACCCCTGCCGCCACCACGCGTTTTGCCATCCACGCGGCTGTGCGTGCCGCAGCCGCCATTTTGATTTTCACAAATGTGTCGTGCACAAATGTGTCGTGGCTGCAATTTTAAAAATCAAAATGGCGGCTGTGACATGCGCCACGGGTGCGGCGGCAGTGCGCGGCGGGGTTTTGTGTGTGGTGACGGAGGGCGCGCGCGCAAATGGGTGCGTGTGCACAAATGAGTGCACACGCTGACATTCCCCACCACCACCTCGCCCCAGCGGAGACCTGGACTTCGGGGGACCAGCCCAGGTCTCCAAAAGGTTGCCTACCCCTGCTCTAGAGCAAGACAGGTGAATTGCAGAGGGAGAATGAGCCAACTTTTGCCCCCATGACTGACCTCTACACTTCCACAAATCTGCCAAAAGCAACAGGGAACAGGAACCAGAAGTTACTTCTGATTTCATTTATGCCTGATCTTAAGCCATTACTTTCTGTATGGAGTGAATGGTGGGCTTTGGGAGTGTTTTTGCTATTCATCACTTCTGGAGACCTCCAAGAAGGGTAATTTACTAATTTGGGCTATCTTCATTCCCACCCACCCCAAAGCCCATGGTACATTTCATAAAACCCATGGATCCCGCCTACCCTAGAACAGCAAATAATACCAACATAAGAAGCAAAGCCAAGTTACTCTCAATGGTCAAATTTCAAGCAAGTTATTTCAGGGGCCAGAATATATATAAATCTGCCACAGATGATAAATGAAGAAAAATTAAACCATCTGCTACAGAGTTTGTTGTTGATAACTGCTGTAAAGTCAGCTTCAACTTAGGGAAACCCTATTAATAAACATCTTCAAGAACAGCAGTAATGAACAGTCCAGCCCAGGTCTTGCAGACTCAGGGCAGAAACTTCCTTGACTCTATCTATTCACTTGCAATGTAGTCTTCCTCTCTTCCTACTGACTCCCACTTCACCAAGCATCATAGGTGGGGTGCAGACGGGTGGCACAGAGCCACTCCGAGAAGCAGTGGATTGGGGCCACAGCAGCCCCACGGCACAGCTCCAGTCCTCCCTTTTGCTGCTCCGAAAAGAGCGACAAAATGTCGCTCCTTTCAGGGGCGGCAAAAGGGTGCCCTAAGAGCCAGCATGCGGCTCTTCATCGCCCCTTCTGGCACAGCGTGTCAAAACGCTGCGCCGGGAGGGTGTCCTGACGCCGCGCGGCATGTGTAATGGTGCACGGAGTCAGGACGGTGTTGACATGGGGTTGGGAGGGCCGGCGTGCAGTTGCCCTGCCCCATCTTTGCTTCTAGGCTGGCCCTTTGGGATGGTGTGCAGAGGCCCATAGTCTTTTCTAATGAGTCATGCCTTCTGATGAAATACTGACAGCACGATAGCCTCAATTTGGTCATTCTAGCTTTTAGGGAGAGTTCAGGCTTGATTTGCTCTCAGACCCATTTATGTGTCTTTTTGGCAGTCCCTGGTATTTGTAGAACTCTTCTTCAATACCACCATTTACACCTGTCCCTCCACATTCACTGGGGTTAGGGGCACAGGATCCCTGTGAATGTGGAAAAACCACAAATAACAAAAACACTATGCTTTTACCTGAGAGAACACCTCTTTAAAAATCTCTAGGTCTTCCAGCGCAACTTGTGGTCAACATCTGCCAGACATTGACCACAGAATTGTGCTGGAGGAGCTACAAATGCCTATTGGCTTATTCTCTCTAGGAATCTCTAGGTCCTTCAGTGCGACTTTTTGTTAATGTGGACCACAGAGTTGTGCTTGAGGACCTAGATATTCCTAGAGAGAACATATTAATAAAATCTGTGAATAATCACATCTCCGAAAGTCAAAACAGCAAATTGGAGGGACAAGTGTACATTAGTTGATCCCCTTCCTGTCAGCTTTCACAACCATATACAGAAATCAGCAATACAATGGCATGAATGATGGCATAGTACAGAATGCTTCCTTACATTTGACAAATTATGTAGATTGTACGCTGGATGAAGAGTTCTGCTAAAATTGCCACCAGCACATATTTACTGAATAAACAATTAGCAACACTTCTGGATATTATTCTTTTGTTACCCTGGGAAAGACATGCTCTTGAAAGTTGTCTGTCAAAGCAAAACTCTAAGCAGCCAAACTGCTTTCTCATGTATGTGTGTATGTGTCTTCATAGCCTGTCAATGTATGGCAATCCCATGAATTCCACAGAGCTTTCTTAGGCAAGGAATCCTCAGAGGTGGTTTTGCAAGTTCCTTCCCCTGAAATAGAACATTCAGCACCTGGTATTCAGTGGTGATCTCCCATCCAAGTACTAACCAAGTCTGACCCTGCTTGGCTTCCAAGATCAGATGGAATCTAGTGCTGTTAGGGTATTTGGACTCTCTTTCTCATATGGCTTTCCCTTATATAGGTCTTTCAAAAAGCCACTTTCTAATTGATGGAGTAGCTGAAGTAAATTTAGTTAACTTTATTTACTTAAACAGTACAATCTGCATAACTAAATGAAAAGGGGTGGATAAAAGTGTGTTTGGAATCAGATTTTTAATTATAAACTTTCTCATTAATATCTATATTGAAAGTAACATAATCTAGATGTAACAATGGTCCAAAGCACGCCACAGAAATAATCCAATTTGAGACCACTTTAACTGCTCTAGCTAAATGCAAGAGAATCCTGAGAACTGTAGTTTTGTAAGACACTGAGCCTTCTCTGTCAGAGAGCTCCAGTGCCACAATAAACTACAATTCCCAGGATTCCCTAGTACTGAGCCAGGGCAGTTAAAGCAGTGTGAGACGGGATTATTTCTGCAGTGTGTTTTGGGCCAATGTTAGCCTTACCATTAAACTCTTTTTTAAAAAAAAATCCTTTATCAATGCCTCTATCAGATACATAAATTTTTCCTTTGTACAGTAACCAATCTCACTAATTCTCAACAAGAATACTCAACAATGTTAAACTTGCCATTAAACTCTTTTTTAAAAAAAAACACTATATCAATGCCTTTATCAGACACATAAATCTTCTTAGGTACAGTAACCAATCTCACTAATTCTCAACATGAATGGTTAGAGCACCCTTAAACAGGTACCTCCTTTCCTCTTGGTGAAAGTAAACTGCTCTAGTTTTCACAGTAACCATCGGAACTTGCTTCAATCTATAAATCATGTCCATTTTATTTTTGTTTGGTACTTTATGCTCTCTGGGGGTGATGGGGGGAGCAAAAAGGACCAACGCTGGAGAGAAGAGAAAATTGTCCATTGTACAAGTCCTTGTCTTCTCACTTAACTTCACAAGCTTTCATGGGTACGGGGTGTAAGACAGACCAAGACATATCCTCCAAATATAAAAAGGAAACATGCAAACGTGCACAAGTGAGACAAGCAGATGAAAAGATTTGTTGTAAAAATGAACAGTGTCAATAAAACTCTAATTGTAAATTAACATGATTTAGTGATAGGTTTTAGGAAAACTGCTATAAGTATGAACAGGAAACTTAATTTGATCAAGCCTTTTCTCGTAACAACCAAAATCATGATTCCATTTAAGGACAGTTAAATCTGTAAGTCCTCCTGTATGATTCAGAACAGGGGTAGGCAACCTTTCCCCTTTAAGGGCCGAGGAACTTCAGCTCCCAGAATCCCAGGAGCTATTGGCCAACATGGGACTATTGGCCAACATGGCTGAGGCTTCTGGGAGCTGAAGTCCCTTGGCCCTTAAAGGGGAAAGGTTGCCTACCCCTGATTTAGAATTTAGTACTCATTTATAAAAATCTAGTTGCTATTTCAGAAGTGGCTATCAGGACTAAAACATGAAGTGAGTAATCAAATTGAAACCATAGATAATTATGTGAATTAAAAAATAAAAGATTAAATCAACTTATGCATTCACACTACCAGAGTTACAGGTTGTCTAAGGGGGGTTGTAGACTGTCAGAAATAGTGCAAATTGAGTCCACTTTTAGGGTTAGGGTTAGTGATAGGGAATAATGGGAATTTTTTTTTCTGAGACATTGAGCCTTCTCTGTCAGAGAGCTCTGGTGCCACAATAAATTACAGTTCCCATGATTCCCTAACCCTAACCCTAACCCTAAAAGTGGACTCAATTTGCACTATTTCTGGCAGTCTGCAACCCCCCCAAGCTGAAGCCTATACATTTATTTCATATACTGTACCTAGTTTCATTCTGTGTGCATTATAACAACCACAATTTAAAAACAAAAGAAACTAAAATGTCACCTAAATCTATCCAACTGATAAGCATCTCTCAACATCTAAGAAATTTGAGGATTCCTCCCCCCGCCCCATATTAGCCTTGGACTAAAATTACTTTGCAACAATAGATAAATGCTGTAAATTCCAAGATTGTAAACTCTTATTTCTAACCCCAAACAAAATTTCTAAGACATCCAGTGCAAGAGACAGAATAATTCTTGATTCTAAATTGAAATGTAATCAGACAAAACAAACACTGAATATTTTAGCTGGACAAGAGAACATGTACATGCACCAACACTTATGAAACATGAGTTAAGTAAAAACAGATCACTGGAAGGAGCCCTGGTGGTGCAGTGGTTAAATGCCTGTACTGCAGCCACTCACTTATAGACCACAAGGTTGCGAGTTCAATACTAGCCAGGGCTCAGGCTAGACTCAGGCCTACATCCTTCTGAGGTCGCTAAAATGAGTACCCAACTGTTGGGGGGCAATGAGCTTACAGCTGTAAACAGTGCGATATGAAACGGTATATAAATGAAGCTGCTTTGCTTTGCTTTGGAATAGTGGACACAACAGGAAAATGTTCAGGAGACGTTACACAGAACACAATCAATATTTGTACAGAACGCATAATATATATTGCAGTCTCCAGGAAACAGTATAAGTAGAATAGTACTCTGACTTCATTACTACACATGCTAGGAATTTCTCCTACTGCAAAAAGTCAAGAAACCTGATCCTCCACTTTGCTGTTAAAGTTTGCTAAGCTATGGGAAAGGGAGAGGACAGCTGTTTGCTATGTTTGAAACATTAATATTCAAAACAGCTAAGGGATTATCTTTACTCATACAGTCTTGCCCGACATGCTAGACAATCACTCAGACATTGTTACAGGCTGACAATGGTGAGGTGAGCAGACAGTGACTCAGAACAAGGAGAAAGTGAAACAACTAAAATGGTTAAGACATGTTCCCATTGCAAAAATAATATGCCTAATAAAAGTATAAGCAGTATACAGGAATGTTCACTGTAAAATAACTACTATTGTATTATTGTTAGGCAAACATTAAAATACTTCCCATTACTGTCTTCCCATTACTTCCATTAACCAAAAACTGATAGCACTGTTGTCTCTGCAACTTGACAGACTCATTATCTGCATTCTTTGTCAAAAGGAGTGCTTGAGTAGGGTGGAAGGAACGACCAGTTTGGCAAGACAAAAGCCACCAGATAATCCTTTTAGAAAGAATTTTAATCCATAGGAGTTACTGCACTTTTTTGCATTGTCAGAACACTGTGCTCACTAAGTCTGTTAATTAATGCACAGTTACTGGCAACTAAAGATTAGTTCTCATGAATATAAAGGTTCAAAGTAACCTTGTTTCTGGAAAAGAGGGGCTGAATTCTCCTCTACAGAAAACTAGGTTATCAGGGAAAAGGATTCTTAGGACGTTATCACACGTGGGCCAGTTTCGTTGTTAAAGAGATA
>CM034701.1:172507191-172517383 GCA_020142125.1 Phrynosoma platyrhinos | reverse complement strand
TCAGGGGGCCGCATTCAGCCCCCGGGCCTTAGGTTGCCCACCCCTGATCTAGGATTTTTGCTGCCCTGTCCCGGATCCGTCCCTTTTCACTTGCTGCCCCTCATTCCTGGAACCTCCTTCCCCTATGAGCACAGGGCATCACTTCTTTAACCAGCTTCAAAGCTGAGTTAAAGACTATACTGTTCAGGGAAGCATTTGTAGACATTGTATGATGATTATTTGATGCTTTTAATTTGTTGCTTTCTTTGTATTAATATGTATTTTATCATTTTGTAGAATGTACACCATCGGCAGGCTTTTTTATCTATTTTTATCTATTTTATTGACTGTATGTACAGCGCTGTGTAAATCTACAGTGCTATATAAATAAAATGTAATAATAATAATAATAATAATAATAATAATAAGACCCCTCGTGGATACCAAAATCTGTGGATGCTCAAGTCCCATTAAATACAGAGAGGTAGTAAAATGCTATTATCCCTTTTATAAAATGGCAAAATCAAGATCTACTTTTTGGAATTTATATATTTTTTGAATATTTTCAAGCCATGGGTGGTTGAATCTGTGGATACAAAGTCCATGGATCTGAATGACTGACTGTATATGTTCGCTGCCATGTGCCATGGATAGAAAGTAATACCTGGCTATGAATACAAGGAAGGAAGCAAAACACAAACCCTGCAGCACCACTTCTGCCTGCTTGGTCAAGAAGACCCAAACAGGCACATATATGTACACACCACCACAACTAGAAAGCTGGACAGCGGCCTTTGAGTATGAAAGTAATATCTAAGGGTGCATATACACCTGGGGTAGGCAACCTTTCCCCTTTAAGGGCCGAGGGACTTCAGCTCCCAGAAGCCTCAGCCATGTTGGCCAATAGTCCCATGTTGGCCAATAGCTTCTGGGATTCTGGGAGATGAAGTCCCTCAGCCCTTAAAGGGGAAAGATTGCCTACCCCTGATATACACTGTAGAAATAATGCAGATTGAGTTTAAGTGTGATGGCTCCACCCTACAGAATTCTGGAAACTGAAGTTTTGTGAGGCACCAGCACACTTTGGCAGAGAAGGCTAGAGACCTTGTAAAACTACAAATCCCAGGATTCGTTAAAAGTGACAGCACTTTAAGTAGTGTCAAACAGCATTATTTCTACAGTGTGATAGGAGGCCAAAACACACTGCAGAAATAATCCAGTTTGAGACCACTTTAACTGTTCTGGCTCAATGCTAGGGAATTCTGGGAACTGTAGTTTGTGAGACATTTAACCTTCTCTGGAGTTTATCACACAGATCCAACTGGAAGTTTAAATGGTGATTACCCTGGGAAAATCACGCATTCGCAATTAAGATTTTCACATAATGTCACAATTTAAGCACCATTATCCTGGGGATATCCTGTGAAAATCGTGCATTAGCAATAAAGATTTTCACACGACATCACAATTAAAGTGCCATTAGACCAGGAATAACCAGGCAATATACAACAATAAATCATTCATGGGGAAATTCCATGAATGATTTGTTGTTGTTTACTGCATGATTATTCCCTGGTTATTTTTGGGATAATGACTCTTTAATCGCACTGTATGTGAAAATCAAATCTTGATCTTAATTCCAAATGCACGATTTTCATGAGATAATTGCTGTTTAAATTCCCAATTTTCCCCCATGTGATAAGCTCCTCTGTCAGAGAGCTCTGGTGCCACAATAAACTACAATTCCCAGGATTCCCTAGTACTGAGCCAGGGCAGTTACAGCAGTCTCAAACTGGATTATCTCTGCTGTGTGTTTTGGCCCAGGGTCGCCCTAAGTCAAAAAGGACTTGGAGGCGCAAAACAACAACAATAACAATATGCACCCTTCGTTACTCCTTTTCATGTCTGTGTACATAAAACTGGAATGGACCTGAACCAGGTGTGAGGGAAAGAGCACACGACTACAAAAGGAGGCTTTGCACTCCAGAAGCAGGTAAGTCAGCCCAAATAGGGGAAAAATTGGGATTTTACAGAGGACCACAGTGGCCTGTTTCCTCAGACTACCATGGCATGTACATTATGCTATTTTTACCCTTAATGCTCTGTGTGCCTACGTACTTTAAAAGGCTGTGTGTGTGTATGTGTGGTTTGAGTGTTGGACTAGGGCTCTGGAGATCAGGCTCAGCCATGAAACCCCACTAGATGACCTTGGCCAAGTCACACTCTCTCAGCCTCAGGGGAAGGCCATGGCAAACTTCCTCTGAACAAACCTTGCCAAGAAATAAACATGGTAGGTTCACCTTAGGGTTGCCATAAGTCAGAAAGGACTTGAAGGCACACAACAAGTGTGTGTGTGTGTGTGTGTGAGAGAGAGAGAGAGAGAGAGAGAGAGAGAGAGAGAGAGAGAGACAGTTTCACTCCTTCACAAGCTTGGAAAGTTCTTGCCTGAGCCTTCTGACCACCCTCCCTGGACCCTCTTCCCAGAATGTAGGACATTCAAGAAAAATGTAGGGACATTACCAAATAAAAGCTCAAAACATTCACAGAAATATAAATTAATTCTTCTCAGTCAGCCTCAAAATGGATGACATTTGGGAATCCCTCCTGGACAGAAGGCTGAAATGTAGGGACATGTCCTGAAAAAGGAGGACTACCTCTGGCCACTCGGGGACTGACTCACTCAGGGTGATCACAGGTCCTTACCGCAAAGGAGAACAAGGCACCACAAAATGGAGGACATTCAAGAAAAAGGAAATGACCAAAATAAAAGCTCAAAAAAAAACTTGTGGAAATTTAAATCCATGCTTGTTAGTCCTCCTCAAAATGGTAGACACTGAAGAAAAAGGGAGGACATGACCCAATAATAGCTCGAAACACTCATATAAAGATGAATCCCTGCTTCTGAGTCCTTCTCAAAATAAAGAAAACAGGAGGACGTGAGTCCAAATAAAACCTAGAAACATACTCATAGAAATGTTAAACCCTTGCTTCTGAGTTCTTCTAAAATGGAGAACATCCAAAAAAGGGAGGACATGACCAAAATAAAAAACTCAAAACACACTCATGGAAATGTAAATTCCTGCTTCTGGGTCCTGCTCATAATGGAGGACAAGCAAAAAGAAAGGGAGGACATGACCAAAGTAAAAAGCTCAAAACATACCAATAGAAATGTAAATCCTTGCTTCTTAGTGCTGCTGAAAAATAGAGGACAATCAAGAAGAAAGGGAGGACATGACCAGAATAAAACCTAGAAACACACTTATGGAAATGGAAATCCCTGCGTCTGAGTCCTGCTCAAAATAGAGGACATTTAAGAAGAAAGGTAGGACAGGCCCAAAATAAAAACTCAAAAACACTTGTGGAAATACAAATCCCTGCTTTAGGGCTGCTCAAAAATGGAGGACAATCAAAAAGAAAGGGAGGACATGACCAAAATAAAAAGCTAGAAACACACTCATGGAAATGAAAATTCCTGCTTCTGAGTCCTGCTCATAATAGACAAAATAAAAGCTCCAGTTAGTCATTAGTCCTGCTCGAAATGGAGGACATTCAAGAAGAAAGGGAGGACATGGCCAAATTAAAAAGCTAGAAACACAATCATGGAAATGGAAACCTCTGCTTCTTAGTGCTGCTGAAAAATAGAGGACTATCAAAAAGAAAGGGAGGACAGGCCCAAAATAAAACCCGGACACACTCATAGAAATGGAAACCCCTGCTTCTGAGTCCTGCTTATAATGGAGGACATTCAAGAAGAAAGAGAGGACAGGCCCAAAATAAAAGCTCAAAAACACTCATGGAAATCCAAATCCCTGCTTTAAAGAAAGGGAGGACATGACCAAAATAAAGAGCTAGAAACACTCTCATGGAAATGTAAATCCCTGCTTCTTAGTGCTGCTGAAAGATAGAGGACAACCAAGAAGAAAGGGAGGACAGGCCCAACATAAAACCCGGACACGCTCATGGAAATGTCAACCCCTGCTTCTGAGTGCTGCTCAAAATGGAGGGCGTTTAAGAAGAGAGGGAGGACGTGAGTCCAGAATAAAGATCTCAAAACACACTCCTGGGAGCGTAACCGCCTGCTCCAGGGCCGAGGAGGGCCGGGGAGGTGGAGGCCTTGTCCTTCCTTTCCTCCGGGGAAAGAAAGGAAGGCCCGACTGCCGACTCACCCGGCCTCCCTCATGACGTTGCCGTCGCCACAGTCGCAGGCCCCGCCGGCCTGGCTGCGGAACATGTTGTAGTCGTGGCCGGCGTGGTCTCCGTGGTGGAAGCACTCGGCGCAGAGGCTCATGCACGGCGAGATCCCGCACGTCCGGCACCGGTACGCCACGAAGTTGGCCGTCCAGACCAGGCCGCAGAGGGTGGCCGGGTCGTAGGCCCGCACCGCCTGCACGAAGCCGTCCCAGGGCTCCCCGCCGGCCAGCAGGCTCCGGCACCACGACAGCGCCTCCGACGACGAAGGGGACGCCGCCTCACCCGAGGGACAGGGCAGCAGCACCCGCTCCAGCAGCGCCCGAAGCTCCGCCGACGCCGACGCCGACGCCGCCTCGCCTTCCTCACAGCCTCCGGGGCTGAGGGCCGCCTTGAGCCGCGCCGCTGTGGCCCGCTGCTCCTGGGAGCCTGACCCAGACGCCGCCGCCGCCGCCGCCGCCGCCGCCATGGCGGACCCTCCGGCCCTCACTCCTTCCTTCCTTCACGCGCTCCCTCCTCCTCCTCCTTTTCTCGCGACAGCCGGGAATGGCGGCTGCTCTCTTCTCGGCCTTCTCTCTCACTCGACGCCTCACGCTGAGGCGATGGCGACGCCTCCCTTCCCAGGCCGGCCCTTCATCACTCCCCTTGGCACGGCCGCCCTTCCTTCCTTCCTTCCTCCCTCAGCCGTGTGAGAGAGAGAGAGAGAGAGATTTAGGGCCTGAACAGACTGCCACAAATAATCCAGCTTGAGACCACTTTAACTTCCCTGGCCCTATCCTAATGAATCATGGGAATTGTAGTTTTTTTTTTCTGAGGCATTGAGCCTTCTCTGTCAGAGAGCTCTGGTGCCACAATAAACTACAGTTCTCATGATTCCCTAGCACTGAGCCAGGGCAGTTAAAGTGGTCTCAAGATGGATTATTTCTGGCAGTCTGTTCAGGGTCCAGAGAGACACATTTTGAGACTGACTGAGAGGAATGAATTCACATTATTCAGCTTTTATTTGGTCCTCCATTTTGTGGTCTCTTGCCCTCCTTTGCGGTGAGGGCCTCTGGGTATGTGTAACCAAGGACAGAAAACATCAAAATGCAGGCATCTGACTAACATCCTCGGTTTTTTCTCCTGTTTCATTTATAACATCTTGCCTGATGAAGAAGAAGCCAGTGGAGCTCTGAAAGCTTGCAACAAGTTTTAATATTGTAATAGTTTAATTCTAGTTTGATATTCACTTTTGTATGTTTTTAATTGTACTGTGCTTATAAATTGTAAGCCAGTTTGAGTTCCAAATTTGGGCAAGGGGAAGCAGGATATAAGTAAATATAATAATAAATATTATTTATATAATATTATTATTATATTTATTTATATCCCACTTCCTCCCCTCACAAAACTAGGACTCAAACTGACATACCATTGAAAAGCACAGTACAATTAATTGGGAGGAGACAAGAAGAGAAAGGGCCAGGTCATCCAGTTCTAAATATTCCTCTTTGGCTTTTGCTGTGAATCACAATAAAATCCTCTCTCAATACCAAAAAAAAAAGGGGGGGGGGAAGAAAAGCACAGTACAATTAAAAACATACAAAAGTGACCATCAAAATAAGCTATTACAGTATTAAAAGAGACAACTTGTTTAAAAACAAATAAACTATAAATCCCAGGTTTCTATAGGAAGGAGCCATGGCAGTTAAAGGGGTGTCAAACTGGATTATTTCCTCAGTGTGGCAGCAATCCTAGAGATGAGAGATGACCATTATTATTATTGTTGTTGTTGTTGTTGTTGTTGTTGGCATATAATGTGGTATAGTGGCTTGAACATTGCACTACGACCCTTGAGACCAAAATTTGATTTGGCTATGAAACCCACTGGGTGATCTTGAGTAGGACACACTCTCTCAGCCTCAGGGGATGGCAGTGGCAAACACACTCTGAACAAATCCTGCCAAGAAAATCCCATGATAGGTTAGTGTTGCCATAAGTCAGAAATGACTTGAAGGCACACAGCAACAACAACAAATAGTATGTTGCATATATACACACACTCGCATGTAACATAATAGTTTGTTCTGACCAGGGTGACCAGATGTCCTAGCCACAAAGCAGTACAAAGCACCTCAAAATGCAGGACATTCAAGAAAAATGGGGGATATTACCAAATAAAAGCTACAAACACACATAGAAATACAAATTCATGCTTCTTAGTCATGTTCAAAATGAATGCCATTTTGATATTCTTCCTGCACAGAAGACTGAAATGTAGAACTTGTCCTAGAAAAGGAGAATGTCATAAGCCTGGTTCTGGAACCAGAGTTCTCTGGCAGAGAAGGCACAATACTACAAATCCCAGAATTCCATAACTTGGAGCCATGGTAGTTAATGTGGTGTCAAACTGTATTAATTCTGCATTAATTGTTAATTATTTGGAAGTGTCCTACTGAACGCATTGGGTTTTAATTCTGAGTAAATATGGTCGGGGCTGAACATGTTATTTGAAACCAATGACAAGGATGATCCATTATAATAGAGTTGGGTTCATGCAAACCTATTATTAATGGTAATTTGTTACATTTATATCCCTTCCTTTCTCCAATTAACTCAAGATTTCGTTCACTCCATCTTATCTTCATGACAATCCGGTGAGATAGGTTAGTCCTGAGAGTGACTCGCCCATTATGAGTTTCACGGTTCAGTAGGAGTTTGAACATATATTGGATTATAGTCTCAAATGTTGCTTTAATCCAGTGTTTCTCCATTATTTTCTGTCACGCCCCCCCAGGAAAGAAGAAAACATTTTGCGCCCCCCATGCAATCACATGGGTGGGTTTGGCCAATCAGGATAGAGCTACTGGGGCTGCGCTGGGACAATCTTCCTCTCTCCAGCCAGAACGGGGCCCCCTTTATGGAGCCTTGCGCTCCCCCCTGGGGGGGCCGCCCCACTATTTGAGAACCACTGCTTTAATCCAAGCCTTTCAGTTGAAGTGGATAGTAATTCTTAGATATAATGTAGCATTGGACACCTGGTGGTCCTCCAGATGTTGTTCAACGGTGCAACTCCCATGAGCCCTAACCAGTGTTGTGAGGGCTCATGGGAGATGCAATCCAACAATGTCTGAAGGCCCACAAAGTCTTGTTAATAAACATACCTTTCACAATAATGTGTGGGCTTTCAAATTGCACATTTCCATGCTTTAGGCACAACTAAGGCTGCCATTGCCACCATTTTGACTGATCTTTTCTGCAGCAACCCACACTAGTTGAGTATCCTTTAAAAGGGGATGGGACCACAACTGAATACAATTGTCCCTCCACGTTTGCGGCTTTGACTTTTGAGGATTTGATTATTCATGGATTTTATTAATATGTTATCTCTAGGAATATCAAGGTCCTCCAGCGCAACTCTATGGTCAACTTTACCCAAAGGTCGCACTGAAGGATTTCTAGAGAGAACACTCCTTTGTAGCTTCTCCAGCGCAATTCTATGGTCAGTGTCTTAGACAGGTGTTCTCTCAGGTAAAAAACATAGTGTTTTTGTTATTTACAGTTTTTCCACATCCACGGAGATCCTCTGCCCCTAACCCCAGCAAATGTGGAAGGATGAGTGTAAATGGCAATTGCGACAGCCATGTGGAGATTATTATGATTATTTTCCAGAGGTAGTAGATATACAGTCTGAGGGTAAAGAGCAGAGGAAAGCTGTTGCCCTTCATGGCCTCCTCCCTATGTTCTTCCTAGACTGATGTGGAAAGCAAAGTGGTGTATAAAGTGGCTCTTTGGTCTGACCCAGACATTCCTGTAGCAGCTGCCTGAAAGATGATTTGACAGGAAAGGTTTGGGTTTTTTTTTCCTTAACATGAAAGTAGTGCCAGCAAAAGCTCCAGCCATGTAATTTCTGTTGAAATCACTGGACCCCAGCCATTCTTAAGCATAAATGCTCAGAGTAAAAGTAAACAAGAGACCACTAGTGAAGCTACTGATATGAATCAAATAAAATACACACCAAAACCTTTCTATTATTTTTCCCTCTAAAGTCTGCTTGGGGGGGAAAAAGCACTGTCATGGACAGATTGTGGCACTTCAGATATTGCTGATCCATTGATCAGCATATTCAGAAGCGAGGGATGATAGGAACATATAACGAGAGTTTCTTGGCAAGATTTGAGGTGGGTGGATTTGGGGATTTTTAGGTTCTGTTTACGTTGTATTAACATATCTGTATGGAAATTTTAATGTTGTAAGCTGCCCCGATTGCTCTGCAGAGAGGGCGGGATATAAATTATTATTATTATTGTTGTTGTTGTTGTTGTTTGTTCAGAGGCAGTTTGTCATTGCTTTCTTCTGAGGCTGAGAGAGTGGGACTTGCCCAATATATAACCCAGTAAGCTTCAGTGGCTGAGCAGAGATTTTCAAGTTGCAGCTCAATGCTCATACCACTACACCACATTGGCTCTCAATGGTATTTTTATTCCTGATTAAACATGCTTAGGATCACACTATTGCAAGCGCCTTCAACAAGAGACATCTTTTCAAATTGGCATTTAGTACATATCACCTTCTGGTCCATACATGAGTGTCTTGTGTTCCTGTATGATTTCAGAAATAGTTAAATGACAAGGATGTGTGCAAACATAGGTATGTGTGTATATCCATTTGCCCCTCCCAATTCGCATCTGTTCCAGACCCCCCCGTGTGAAAATGGCGGCTTGCGGAGCCATTTTAGGTATAGCTGTTGTACCTCCCTGCAAAGAGAGACTGTGGACCTCAAGTCTGTGAACAGGGAGGGACAACTGTATATACACACGCACCAGAGACATAAACAAATCCTATTGCACCTTTGAGACTGAGAGAGAAAAAAATCTACCATAAATTCAATGGCTTCCAGTCATCAGATGTATAATCCACAAATGCTCATACTGGAAATTTCCTCTTCTTATGTAGTTGCAAAGATGCTGCAGGATTCCTTTATCCACAAGCAGTGATATCCTTTCTGGGTCAACTTCAAACCATAAAATACATGATGGAGTTGGTCCAAAAATGGTACTATTGCTTGTGGATTTTGTTGTAAATATATATCTTTTTACAGGATTCCTTTACATCTCTTTATGCTGAAACAGATTATTTCTTTGAACATACACATATATGCAAACAGCCATATGTGTGTGTAAGTCACCTGTCACTTTATAGCAACTACATAATTTCATAGGGTTTTGTTAGGCAAGGAATTTTCAGAGGCGGTTTTGCCAGTTCCTTCCTCTGAAATACAGACTACAGCACCTGTATTCATGGGTGGTGTCCCATCCAAGTACTAAACAGGGCTGACCTTACTTAGCAGTCAAGAACAGACAAGATCTGGTGCTTTTTGTGTACTTAGGTCCTGTTGATGAGGGTCTACATTTTGAAATTTATAGCACCTTCAAACTACTGTGTTTACACCTCCAACTCACCAGTCAACTTATGTGACTCCATGAATCTCATAGGGCTGAGTTAGGGTTTTTTGACCAGGAATCCTCAGAGATGGTTTTAAGCCAGTTCCTTCCTCTGAAATGTAGCTTACAGCCCCTGGTGCTTCTTGGCGGTCACCCATCCAAGTACTAACAAGGGCTGACCCTGTTTAGATTCCTAAGTCAAACAGGATCTGCTGCCTTTAGGGTATTTGGGAATTTGTTACATTGTATATATGCATGTCTTCAAGTTGCCTGTTGACTTATGGCAGAGGTAGGCAACCTTTTTGAGCCGGGGGCCAGGTTGCTGTCCCTCAGACAATTGGGGGACCGAAGCACCAAAAATAAATAAATAAATAAATAAATTTTTTTAAAAAAAATTAAAAATATGCATGCACACTCTCTCAGCCCCAGAAAAGCCATGGCAAAACCCCTGTGGAGAATTTGCCAAGAAAACCCCAAGAACAAGTAATAACAACAATAATCAATATCATCATGGCAGGTGGGGGGTGGTGGGGGGCAGTGGCAGCAGCAGCAGCGGCAGGACCGGCCTGGGGCCAGTTCAAAGGCCTCAGGGGGCCGCATTC
>CM034701.1:172479629-172499587 GCA_020142125.1 Phrynosoma platyrhinos | reverse complement strand
AGTATATCAGAGAAGCAGAAGCCGAAGTCAAGAACGAGCCAAAGTCACCAGGAGTCAATAAGAGTAGAGGAGACGGTCAAGCCAAAATCCGAAAAACAGTCCAAGGTCAAAACGTGATTCCAAACTAAAGTGCTTGCTATAAAGCAAGAGAAGGTTCCTCTGAAGCTGCTAACGCAGCGGACGAAAGGAACTGAAGGGGGTGGTACCGACGGAGGTCCTATATAGGGATGGGCGGAGTTACCGCCAAAAAGTTGCAACTTAAGTCCAGCCCAGGCGAAAGTTGCAACTTTTATTTTGCCTAGTGATTCCAGAAGGTTCCGAAGTTGTTGCGCATGCGCAGTCATTACCCATTTGTGTGATTCGCAGAGACCATGAAGAATATAAATTCCTTTTGTCCCCTCTAGCACAAAAATATTCATAATTGCAACCTAGATATAGATATAGCATATTAATATGTCTAGTAGCACATTTTAAATAGTAATCTACAGTATGTTTTTAATAAGGTTTGTTCATTTTTTTTAAAAAAATCTCCTTTCCCAGGTTATGTATAGGATTTGACATAGATCCTGATGCTCTAGAAGTATTTAGCAGGAATGCTGAAGAATCTGAGCTCACAAATATTGATATCGTTCAGTGCAATGTATGTACTTTGCCTGAAAAAATGCCAAAAACATTTGACACAGTTATTATGAATCCTCCCTTTGGAACTAAGCACAATAAAGGTTAGTAATCCTTTCATCAACGGCAAGTAACCTCACCCTGGAGCTCTTTTCAAAGCTTTCCTTGTCAGAAGAAAATGCACTTTCTTTTCTAGTTACAAAGTAAATTGGGGAGGGGCGTCTTGAAGGATCTTAAGTTGTTCAGTGTCTGTATCCACCAGAAATCACTCAGCAGAATGTTTTGTCTAACTACACATCCCAGTAATAGATTCTAGTTCTTTCTGATACAGGAGCAGATGTTGTTGAACATCAGTTCCCATGACCCCTCAACAAATCTTGCCTACCCGTCTTCACATCTAGTACACATTTTTTTGACTTTACTTGTGAATTGAGAGATTCTACAATCATCTTCTGTCTTGTCTTATCCAAGTACAGAAATCCAATTCCTACTTGTGTCGTTCTCCATACCTGTTATTGCTGTGCTTCAAATTCTTATTTCACTTATCATAGAAAGAGGTACTAAACAGTTACTAGAAACATTACCCTAAAACAAGGGTTATGAAAACAATTCAGTGGGAAGTGCAAACCTAATTTGAACATGTGCCAGCTGTAAAGTGTTAGGATTATGCAGAAGCCTATCAGTAGAAGTGCATTTCTACTTAGAGAACCTTCTACTGGTTGATCTCAAGAGATTTGCCAGCACAGTAATCTACTGGCTATACTGTTAAGATCCAGGAGTTTAGAAGGGGTGGAGTGAGGAAAGAGCTGTCTTAAGCCAGATCCAAATCTCCTATAGCCCAAAGAGACAACCATAATGCTAGCACAAAGTTATGCCAGGGTTGAGGTTAGCCCTAAGGAATTTCAGCCCCTGGTCTGGGAAGTGTTTGGATTCAGCACGGCTTCAGCTTGCCATTTACCATCTTACCAGTTAGGAATGTGCTCTTACTACTTTTGTGGAAGGAAGGAAAGCTGGCAAAGCTAAACATTCAGATTTACTTGATTTAACTAGTCTTACAATAGTGAAAACACAGACAAGTCTAAATAAAAGTTCTTTCAAAACAAAATTAAATGGTGAAAAGTTTCCAACTGTCATGACAAAATTTAGAGTCCCAAATGGGCCGTGGCAAAGACTGGATAAAATCCACTCCTTTTGGGACCTCGCCATGGTTTGGGAGGTATGCTTCATCTAATTGCCATGCCCCCAAACCATGCGAAAGGCGCCTTTTTTGCCTGTCTGTTTTGGGCCTTCAAGCTAAAGAGACCACAAGGGTCATCCAGTTCAACCCCCTGCCATGCAGGAACACAAGGATCAAAACACCCCTGACAGATGGCCATGCAACCTGTTTGAAAACCTCCTAAGGACGAGACTCCACCACTCTCCAAGGGAGTGTGCTTCACTGCTGAACAGCTCTGTCAGGAAGTTCTTCCTAATGTTGAGCTGGAATCTCTTTTCCTGTCACTAGAATCCATTGCTCCATGCCCTGTTCTCTGGAGCAGCAGAAAACAAACTTGCTCCATCCTCAATGACACCCCTTCACATATTTAATATATATTATTATTCAATATTATTATTATTACACCTCTTAAGACTATTATGTGTATGAATGACAATAGTCATACTTAAAAGATTACTGAGAGTCTTAAAACTTAAAAAATCTTTATTTTCATAGGTATGGATATGACTTTTCTGAAAACAGCACTTCAGATGGCAAGAACAGTATATTCGTTACACAAAACTTCAACTCGGCAAGTACGTCTTTAACCATTTTGTGCTTTTGCATGTATTTATACGGATCAGTAGGGTGAGAACTCATGAGCAGTTTGAGGAGCATAGACATGGAACATGGTAACAGAGCTGGTTGTACTGCAATAGTTTAGGTTTAGGATTATTTATTTTTGGTTTGGATTTGGGATTTTCTTTTTGGTTTAGATTTAGGATTATTATTTCTTTTTGGTTACAGTTGAAGCAGTCCTACTTTAAAAGCAGAAATAAGGAGGGTGATGTCAGCAACTTCTACTTCAATTCAAAATATGTTGGGCATACTTCTGCTGGTGTCAAGATGCCCACTAATTACTTTGCACTTCATTTCTCAGCATATTCAGAAGAAAGCAGATGAATGGAAGGTGAAAATGGACGTTTTAGCAGGTAAGAACTATTTGTTCATATTTAGGTCTGCCTTGAAGGGATGTGATACAATTCTCCATTGAAGATTTGCTGATTAGAAAAGGGCTGCACTAAAGCTCAACAAAAGCTGTTCTGCAGAAGTAAATATGTAACAATTTCAATTTATTAAAATAAGTACAAGAGCTGTTATATAGGATTACCAGAAAACATGTTTTTACTTAGGCTGTCTCACAGCAATTGTTACTCTTGAGGGTAACTTGCAAGTCAAAAACTTCTGAAAATCATTTTGTAACAGCTGCACAGATGTTAGCTTGCTTACACTACCATTTAGCAGAGCAGGTAGTGTTAAATGTTTTGAAATGTTTGCATTTTAAAAACTGTTCCCATTGAATTTCTGTTCAACAAGACACTGCAGGCAAATATTTTGTTCTCATTCTCCCAACAGTGCAGAATAAATGCCCCTACATAGCAAAACCTTCAAGTAGGACAAACCTGTCTCATCTTCCTACTCATGTTTCCAGCTCGTTTTACTTCATCACTACTCTAATGCATTTGGAGACACAATCCCAGTGTGCTTAATACCATTAATGTGCATATCACCTGCATTTTAACCACTTTTGTTTCATTTTTTTAAAGAACTGAGATATGACCTACCAGCATCATACAAGTTTCACAAGAAGAAATCAGTGAGTATGAAACCACTTCTAAATAGAGGAAAAATATGAATTTTGTACCTTAACCAAACTGCATGGAAAAGATGGCCTTTAATCATTTTAAAGCTAGAGCTATATCTGCCCTCTGACTGTCCTGCATAAGTCTCTCAGAATTTGGGCTCAACTTTAACCCCAAGTTTCTAACAGAGCAGAAGCGTGAAATATGGTATCTCTTGGTCTTTAATCACTTCAGTCAGGAACCACTGAATCCAACATGTAGTATTAGATTGTTGCCATCTGTACCTGCTCTTTTAAACTCATGTGGTCCTCCAGCCATTGTTGAGGCAGGGCTGATGGGAGTCAGTCCCAGAGCATGTGGAGGGCTGCATGATTCCCATTTTTGTGGTGGTATAAGCAAATACAAGTAGTTTCCTTAGCCACCAGTAGAGGCCAATAGTGTGGAAAGTGTCAAGGAATTTCAGTAGTGGTGGTCTAATTTTAAAGTAGATCCATGTACTTTAAAATATGACTATGGGCACAACTGCATATAGTTTTATTACAGGATACAAATCTGGTATGCTTACCATGTCAAGCATGGGTATATGAATCTTAATCTTAAAGAAGCTCAAGCCAAGATACTTTAGCACAACCAAAGATGCAGAATATTATGCCAATTCTCTGTTTACTAACAGGAAAAAAATATGCAAGTTGTTTCTCCATAGACAGAATAATGACATCTTCTGTTATTATGGTACAAAGGAAAAGTAAATACATATCTTAACTAGGAGAGCATTGGAAACCAATTCAGAACTGAAGTATTTGAACAAGATGTCTGTACACAGTTGCTTTATTTCCTTTTTAGTCCATCCTTCCATGAATCTCAAGGTGGTGATGTAATTTCATACATTAATTATTCCACTTCTGTGACGTAATAGTTCATACAGTTGTCACAAGCAATATGCTAAAGGGTATTTCATACAACTTTTGTACACAGCTGAATGGAGGGAATCAATTTCTCGAGCCATTCCTTTTATCTTATTGTAAAATTAACTTTGAAAAACTGCCTGTTGAAACAAGCAAGTATCCCAAGGAAATAATCTCAACAGATAAATGTTCTTCTTGGACTCTGCAGGTGGACATCGAAGTTGATTTTATTAGATTCTCTTGTGACAAAGATGGAGGAATGACTTAAAACTTTTTTAGAAGAATAAAAAATTCTTTTCGGAGTGCTATTCCTTATCTCCAGCTCCATTTTCTGTTTTTAGCTGCTTCGGAGCAGGCTCTTCATGCTCAGCATCTTCAAGTGGCCTTTTCTTAGGACTTGCTGATTCTGCAAGATCAAGATCTCACTCAGTATTATGAAATCAGCTATGTTTTGATGGCAATAAAGTACTAAAACAGCAAACTGTTCCATTTTACAGAACAGTATAAAATATACTCCATATTTGGACAAAATAATGATGTAATACCACCATACATGACTTGATTTCCTGCCATTCAAGGTAAACTGTACTCATCCCATGGGAGATCCAGATTTTAAAGGACTGTTTTCTCTATAAGAGGATATTTAGGTCTGTTTGGACTGATGGGCTATATAGATTATAATTGCAAAAGAAATCTACAGCAGAGACATTTGGACAATCAAATTAAAAATTAAAAGATTCAGATGTAGAAGTATGGTTTTCACTCCAGCCTGGTATCATTTTATACTAGAAAGCTATGCTTTAAAGCCAGAAAAATCAAACCAATGTTATTTTGGAAAAAAATAATGACAATAGTTTTAATTTTTTACAGTAACACTTCAGGGTACCATAATGGATGTATACATGCATTTAGACATTGGTGTCAGTGAAGCAGACAGCTTACCTGTTGTGCCATTGTCTTCACCCTCCTCTTCATCTTCACTCTCAAATTTTGTTTTCTTGCCTTGGAATTTCACTTTTCTGGCTTGTGCACCTTGAGGTCCCTTGCCACCTTTACCTTTACCTTTATAACCTGTCAAGCAGATGTACAATTTAACCATTCAGTTTTAGGGATTATTGTAGTTTTATCTCAAAATTAAGATGAAAAGCTACTTTATACAGAATCAGAACACTGGTCCAACTCATTCAGTATTAATTGCCTCAAATTAGCAACAGTTCTTCATGGATTCATATAGGAATCTTTCACAGCCATACTTGGAAAGGCCAGGGATTGAACTAGGGATCTGTTTTCAATGTGTGTTCTACTTGTACCACTGAGCTCCTCCCAACAGCCAAATACTCATAGACCAACCCTCACAAGTAGATTATTTGCTATGACTTCAAAACACAGTGCCTGAGCCATTTTACCCATTTAGCTGCCAACAATGAGAAATCAAGGTGCATTGGTGAAAAAGTGAATCAGTTTTGGGATTACAACTATCTTCTTTACTACCTAAATATCTGTCTTCAGACTCCTTAACTGTGAGGCCGTTGCAGAATCTCATCTTGACACTAAAACATTTGGTTCTGCAGTACAGCCTAATTCACCACCATGTCTGCAGCTCCTTCCCCCTTTAAGTTCAGGATCTGCTGGTCTTCCAGCACTGATCTTCCAACCACTATCATTCTGGGCAGTCAGCTGCTATTACTGTTTCTGAACCAGAAACATACTAGCACTGGCCCTTCCATGGACCACTGACAAATTCAGAGATGCTCCTAATGCACATACAGGTGGGCCTGCCTAAACAGGAACTCTACTTTGGGAAAGTAGTCCCTTTCTTGTCCAGGACTATGATACCCAGCTGTTAAGAACGCCAACACTTAAACCTAAAACTAAAAAGGGAAATCACCTTTTCCTTTCCTTCTATTTAACAATTCTTGCTGTTCCTCCATGATTTTTTTCAGTGCTTCTCTTGCCCCATCTCCTTCAAGCACTTCCCAAGTAACATCTTTGTCTCGCAGCTGCAGATTCCCATTATTTGCTTCTTTGGCCTTGTCCAATACCTCTTTCGCAGTACTCTTGAACAAGATAATCCCCTGCATGGAAAAAGAAAATTTGAATCAATGCAGTAATTGCCCAACTTGCTTTCAGACAGTTCTCTAAGATGAGGAATGGCCCCCTCCACCAATTAATCACAAAATGATGGCTTCTCACAGATCCACCATCTGAAGCACAATTGATTGGCAGCTGATAATTACCAGTAAGCTATTTGGAATGTTAACACAAGTCAAGCTATTCCATGAATTCTCCTCCCATCCTACTTGATTTCATTTATTTGGTCTGTTCATTTCATTTCATTTATTTGGTCTGTACTGTTCAGCTGGGGACATGGCAACTGCTAACTGTGAAAGCCATATGTGGGTAACTGTTCACAAATGATTCTGTCCTGCACAGCATTCTCCTTTTCCCTTGAAAATAGATGCTTGGCAACAGGAAGCTATGGAGAGGGATTGATTCATGCCAGTATCCTAAAAAAACAGGGATGGGCATGCTTCGGGACCTGGAGGACAGCACTACTCTTCTAGAGGACTGAATGGAATCATCCTGACCACCATTCTGGGTGACCAGAAGTGATGATGTATCACTTCCAGTTCCTAGCCGTTTGGATGAGTTTACTGTTTGGGGGTGAAACAGCCTACTATGCTCAGAAGGAGATTTTTCAGCTGAAAGAACAGAATATTTGCAGCTGAAATCCTTTGAGAGTCAGTGGGGATCCTAAAGATGACACTGGATACCACAGGGCCACATGCTGGCTAGACAATTCCCACAAAGCTGTTGTGAGAACACGCAGCTGCAGTAGAACTATACACAAAATCTATTCTATAGAACACTGCTCATTCGGTAAGCCTGTGGCCTGAATCCAATGTTATGCTAGTGATACAGTGCCAGCACAAGAGAAGTTTCTTCCCTTTCCTCCTGTAGCCCTCAGCACACAACAACAATGCCAGCACCACCAGCTGCAGAGGGATTCTTAGCCCTTTGAAACAGGCTTTTGGGAAGTGAAAGCGGAGATCACTTCCCAGTTCTCCTGAAAGATACTGTTTGAACCACAGATATGCCCCTTTATATTTATACCTATAGGTTTTAACATTCATGAGTATCCTGTGGGCCTCCTGATATTGACCATAATTTTTCTAGACATCATAGCCACTGATGATGAGTTAAACAACATCTAGAGGGCCACGTGTTCTCCATCCATGACTGAAAAGCCCTTAGCTATTCATTAATCACTCACTACAATTTTTTACTTTACAATTACATTTCTAATTCTAACTATTACACAGATTAAAAGGGCAAGCTAAAGCCATTTACTCCAGCAAGCTTCACATTTTTAAAGTATCTAGGACCATGGTGGCAAACCTACGGCATGCATGCCAAAGATGGAAAACGAAGCCATTTTTTGTGGTATCCGGGGGGCAGGGAAGAGGAACAACTGCGTACCTGTTCCTCTTCCTTCCTGGCCATTCCAGGCTTTCAGCTTCCTCCAGAGGGACAGCTGAAAGTCCAGGAGGGGCAGGAGGGGGAGGAGGAGGAAAAGGCACACACCTGTTCCTCCTCTTCCTGAGTTTCAGGTGCCCCTGGAGAGACAACTAAAGGGGGGGGGGCAGGAGGAAGAAGCCCCACTCCAGAAGTCCCCCCCCCGGCACTGGGTAACACCTGGTGCTGGAAGCCCTTTTAGTTTGGGCACTCAGTCCCTAAAAGGTTACCCTAAAAGGATAATCTAGGGGTGACAAGTTCTGTTATGACTTTTATTTTTATGGTATTATTGGTACATTTAAAACAAAATAGTTATATTAAGAGACAATGCCTTGGACCCTGTAAAACCTGAAAACTTGCTCAAATTGCTTAACTTTTTCATCAGTTTACAAATACCACAGAAATCCAATCTGACCTCTTTTGCACCCCGGACAAAGTCTATCCATTTGATTTCACCATGATCAGAGAAAACTGCATGCAGATCTTCTCGACAAGTCTGATCTTCCAGGTCTCCAGAGAATTTCAGCAAGCATTCCTTCTTCTCCTCCAGGGATTTCTTTAAGGGAGGGAAAAGATTCTTTTAGGTAAGCCAGACAGGTCTAGTCTTTTATTATTAAGTAGACTTCAGTGGGAAGGATATTCCTATAGCTTCCCAGAACGTTGACAAGGAGATAGATGTAAACTTTACAAGTTTAAAGTATTGTTGAGGTCTTAAGTCATTACCATGATAGCCCCCCCCCCATTAGGTATTTTAGTTGCAGTCATGTGGAACAGCCCTGTTTTTTAACACTGCCCATTCACTGGAGAGAGAAGTCTGAAGAAGGAATCCTGTTCTATATGTCCAAGCTATCCCAGTGATGTGGGATCCAGAAGGAACCTTTGTGCAACCTTCCCCATGAGCGGATGGCATGAGGGGTTCTCCGAGCGTAGTCCTGTCCTCCTCATCCATACATTAGACTGATATGAAGAACAACACCTGCAGAACACACCTCCCTACCATTGTATCTTCATCTCTGTGCCATACAAACAGCTGGGGAAGAAAAGCTTATTCTTCATATAAAGATTTGGAAGTAATTTATTATAATTTGTTGCTTGCAATTATTTCCTCAGTAACTATGGTATAACTGAATTACATGATGATTTCACTCCTTTGGCAGTGTCACTGTAATAGGTTTAGCCACTTCAAAAGTCAGAGGCATGGTGGCTGACAAACAGCAAATGGTTCAAATGTTGCCACTTTGGGTTTTGATGTGGAGTAAAGTGTGTTCCGTAGCTTGCAGCATTCCAATTTTATTTATTTTTTATGTAATTAGAAACCCAACTATTTTAGTTACTTTTGAAATGTGCCTACCAGCAATTATACCTTTTCATAAACATTCAAAGGCTACAAGTCTGGCTTGCAGTAGTCCTCCATTTGGGCTGTATGCTTCTAGCCATGCATGAACTATATAGGTTTGATTAACAGGCTCTCATGATGTCACTTCAAGACTGAGCAGAGCTTGGAAGTTACTTCTGGGAGCGTAACTCCCAGAATCCTCAGCCAGGCCATAAAATAAAGCTATTAAAACTCAGTCAGTACATAAATAAATAAAATGTCTGAAGTAATCATCACCAGGGTCACTAAGGGCAATTGTGTCCCAAAACCAAGCTTGAATTCAGACCAGAATAGGTCTAGGTGATCCATATCCTGCAAGAGTTCCTTGTTCCAAAAGGGCTGTTCATAACCAGGAGGCAGTTGTCATAAATCTCTTGGAGAGGCTTTTTAAGAAGTGGTTGCATGCTCATAGCCAGCATTACTTCCTCACAAAAAGCAACATTTACCACGCTGTCCCCTCCACAGTCCTAATAACCCAAGGGTTAAGAAAATGGATGGATGGATGGCCACATCACTGCAGATGCTTCTTGTCTACATCTTCATATTCCATCAACTGAAACAGATGTGGGTGAAATGGTGTGTCCGCAGCAGCTTTATGAAGGTACCAGCATACAAGTGGCTGGATCAAATGAAAGTAGGCTTTTATATCACACAGAAAAGCTCCACTGGACAGGGGTCGGAAGGCATGACGGAGGCAGTAAAGTTCTTGGTCTACAATTCCCACCTCACCTACCAAATGGCCATGATAGCTGGGCAAGATTTGATCTGACGTCCAATAACAACTGAGGAGCCATGTTTAGAAATCTCTGCCCTAAGGACTCAAAGCAGTTCATTTACATAATCATATTCAATTCGCAATATAGAATGCATCCAGGTGTGTTTTAAACAGGAAAGTCAGTTTCAGCTAGAAGAATGATACTCACTAGGAAACGTAATGTTAAGACACCAATGGAAACAAGTAACTTGGATGTTTGGCAATATATGGCCTCCTTATTTTAAATTAAGCCTCATTGTTTAAAGCAGCATGAAAGAGAAAAGGTAGCCAATTACCAAGTCTCATTCATTTGGCTACCAAGGTTTGTATGACAATCTTTTTGATCTCTGTCACCAGACTATTTTTCACAGTATAGCCTAATGGATACAAGAAGGCAGATTTGTTTTCTGTGTCCTGCTCTAATATAGCCCTAGCAGGTTTATAATAACTACACATAGACAAAGGTAGAATTCAAGGATATAGCTGTGTTAAGTCTGTAGAATCCATATGTAGAGAGATCTTGTAACACCTTTGAGACGAGCTGAAAGAATAGTTGGCAAGCATGGCCTCTACGAAAGCTCATGCTGCCAACTTCTTTCTTTCAGTTAGTCTCAAAGGTGCTACAAAATCTCTCTACACACATAAACAGTACTTAAGAGCTAAGCATCCAGCACTTAACATTTCTAAAAGGGAAAAAGACGTCAAGACCCAAGTCTACCTACAAATATTTTTCATCCTCTTCTATCTATTGATATTTGAGGGCAATCTACTCAGTAGGAGAGAAATGCAGATTAACCTGCAAAATGAGCACTGTACTAGTATTTCATACACTGGGGTGCTTCAACACTATAGAAATGTGCTTTGAACCCATGGCTCCATTGTACAGAATTCTGGGATTTGTAGTTTTGTGAAGCACCAGCACTCTTGGGCAGTGGCTACAGACCTTTGTAAAACTACAAATCCCAGGATTCCATAGGCTGGCGTTACAGCACTTAAAGTAGTGTCGAATTGCATTTCTACAGTGCAGATGTACCCTAGATGGAGCCATGGCACACTGGCTTAGCTCTACCATTTATAGGGCTGGTATTGTTTTGGTGAAACTCAAGAGCTGAGGCTTTTCCATTTGTCTCATTGTTCTTCTAATCCCAGGGCAGCAAAGTCCAGCCTTAGCTAACTGCTTTCCAAGTCTTTATTCTGCCACTGTTTTCTTGTTACACAGAGGCATAGGCAAACAAACAGAAACAATACAGTCCAAATGGAATACAGTGTCAATGAAATCAAGGAGTATGTACCATTTCAGCATCTTCTGCTTGCTTCTGTTTTTCTTCCTTCTCCCTGTTACAAAAAGATAGTGAAGTTGGGTAAATAAACACAGCAAACAAGCAGATGCTAATTTCAAAATTCAAACCACTACTTACTGTTTGGCCTTTGCTTTTGCTTCCAATTTGTTCCGTTTTCTGTCTTCATTCTTTTTTGCAAAGTAATCATCCCTGCATAGAGTATAATCTAATTAAACCAATCAAATTAGGACTCCTATTTAAATGGAAGTGTATGATAGCATCCCTACGAAGTCTAGCTTGTCTCTGAAGCAGGCTAATCACCACCAATATTCAAACTTGGATGTGCTACTGTTTATAGAAAATTACTGTTGCTATGAACTCTTCTTAATACTGGCCATCTGGCCTCCTTAAAGAATAATTAGACTCCATTTCTCCCTTCACTGAATCCTCCATTTCTCAGAGTGAGAACTTGCTACTCTATCAGTTTTCAATCACGGCTGGTAGCAAAGGGCAGGAAGAATGAGCAAGAGAGGAGATGCAGAAACACTAGACCAGAGAGAAATTTCTACAGAGAGACATTCAAGCAAAAGCCACTCCATCTTATGAAAAGGTCCCTTTGCCAAGACAAAAGAAACAGGGGTAGATGACATTTAACACTCATCCTTTCAGCCACAATCAGACAGGAAATACCCTGCACTAAAGTCAGCTGTGAGGTCTATAAATTCACAAGCACACAGGATGACATTGAGAAAATCAATTAACAAAGCCATGTTCCCATGGGGGAAAGCACAATTGGTAAGTTCTGCAAGAGATGGTATCCATATTTCTTTTGTACAGATCCTCAAGGACCATCTGCCCAGCCTATAAACTTTAGTCTTTAGAAGGACATTTTGGGATGGCCTTTTCTCTCCTTGATACCATTTTCTAGGTCACTGATGGTGTCCTCTTAATTTTTTCCTGTGGCATATTGCTCAGTCTCACATACCAGTTTTCCTGGCATCTTTCCTATATTTAATAGTCAATAACTACACCCTGTAAGAATTTAAAAAAAAAACTTTCTTAACATAATTGAAATGCAACGTTGTTGTTGTGTGCCTTCAAGCTGTTTCCAACTTATGGAGAACCTATCATGGTTTTCTTGGCAAGATTTGTTGAGAGGGGGTTCATCATTGCCTTCCTAGAGTGGCTTGCCCAAGATCACTCAGTGGGTTCCCACTGCTGAGCAAAGATATGAACCTTGGTCTCCCACCCAGTGTCCTAGTTTAACAATTAAACCACTACAACATGTCAGCTCTTTTGGGAACAAATAAAAGAGGAAATGGGGGCAAGAAGGCAGAATGCAACTCAGATTCAAATCCCTTTCAGTAGTGAGGCTAACTGTATTCTTTCAGTTCAATCCGTTTATCAGACTGATGCATCCCACAGGGGGAGGGGGGGGGAAACCATGTATGCTGCTCTTTGCAGAAGAATAAAAAATCTAGCAAATGTATGAAAAGAAACCCAAGTGAGTTCAGTAATGTACAGGTGTTTGATGTACCAGATGACTAGTAGGTTCCCTACGCTACTTCCAACTGAGAAGTCTGTTCAGTCCAGTTGAGAGCCTTGTGAACTCAGATGCATAACAGAAGTCACACTCACCTGAAAAAGATAGTCAGCTCTGTATCATTGTACTTTTGGTTTGGAATCTCAACAAATGCCTTCGCAGATTCGACAGTATCAAATATTGCAAATATGGATCCCTGGATGAAAAATAGTAGCATTTAATTAGATCAATGGAATTGTTCTTCTCCAAAAATTTAGAGCTGGCAAAATACCATTTAAAGGAGTTACCTTAAAAGTTTTCTGAAGTGTCTTCCTCATCTGAATGTTTTCTACATTGGCTTTAGGATCTAGCCATTCTTTGATATCATCTAGAGTTGCATCTAGTGGAAAGCCTTTCTGAAAAATGAGCATTTCGATCATTCCTTTACTTAGTTAAGTGTTTTATCATACAAACACAAAGACACCAATAAAAATTTCAGGAAGTCCATCGATTATTTGGGGCCCTAGGCAACTACTCGTGGAAAATTATTGTAAGGCAAAGAGAGAATTACCTCCAGGTATCAAGAAGGAGGTTTCAGGTACATAAAACCAGCCATTGATAACACTGTAACAATAATTTTCATATTGTATTTTTAAGAAACTTGGTATTTTCTGAAAGCTTATTGGGGCTCTTTGCTAAAACACAATTTGTCTGGCATCACCAATTGTATCCTATAAGGAGCCAGGTAGGGACAGGGAGACACATTTTCAATTGACAGAGGAGAACAAGAATATGTAATAGTCTTGGTCTTACATGAAGCAAATATATCACACATAAACCTTGGTGACATGCACTAAGTGAAAAATGGCACTATCAGAAAAGTATCATGTGCAACAAGTGTCCCTGAAGATAGAATGTATGAAATACATTACAACAGAATATCTCATTCTCACTTACAATATATACAGATCTACTTTTAATTGCATCCTTATATTGTTCAGTTACTTCAGGCAATGGCTTGTTTGGAGACCTTCGGATTTTAGTGTTATCTTCACTAACTTCCATAAGCTCAGTCCTTGATTTTTTTAATGCGCCCACTATTACATCAAAGTCTGTTGTAAGGCGATTTAACCTAAAAAGCAAGGTAGCAAAGTGGATAAAGAGAAAGTGTCTGGCTGAAAGTGTTATCAGAATGAAATATAAACACAGAATGAAAATGACTGTTTCTTAAAACTTAAACAATAACCCACTATTAAACAGCTTGGGCTTGGGGAAGATATATTAAAAACTTGCCAGTGTGTAGAGGCAACCTTTTCTACCACCACCTCCTCTCTCCAGCCACCTATTTACCGAAAATTTGGTGGTTATCCCCTCCCCTAGTAGCTGTTTCTACCCATCCCATGTTATTCATGAGCACGTTTCACGGTCCAAAATAGAGGTTTCTACTTTGCAAGGTGGAGGGGAGATCAATGGTTCTGAAGGAAGCATTAGCCTCCAGCAGAGGTATCATGGCCTTAGTGTTTTCAGTCTTATACAGAAAGCCTAATCAGAAAGCCTTGATCCCACAATTATATCCCTAAGTAACCTAAATTCTGTAGAAGAAAACCACAGGGACTGCAACTAGACTTCCTATATAATAATGAACATGAAGATAAGATACAACAGATAATATTTTGTTGTCACAGACAATTGGAATGCATGTTTAGCAAATAAAAATGGTCAACACTTTTCTGAGAGTTAAAAATAAATCCAACTTGAAATGTAGATTTACCAAAAGCTCTTATTTTTTTATCCAGCAGTTATGAGCCCACAATTTGGACTTTAGATTTACCTGTTGAATTTGATTAGTGTTTCTAAAGTCACCCAGCCATCATCCAGTTTGATCTTCTCCTGGAGAAATTTGTCTCGTGGCAAGTTGTGATCACCAAAGTAGTACTATGATACAAGTTAGAATAATATAAATGTAAGAACTAAGATGGCAACACCCCACTACTTGACTTGCCATTTTTCATCCCTTTTAACTATTAAAACCATTTCGTGGTCTTTTATCTGCATTTAAACTACATATCATATATAAAGTGAAAACCAGTCTTCTACAAACATTTCAAAATATCATAAAGTAGTTTTCTTAGGAGCATAACAGATGGCCCCAAAGGAGCAGCTTGCTGCCTCCCCTTTGAGCACTGCATCAGGGCTGCAGCAACTGCACACTGTGGCCCCCGTCCGGCAATCTGCCGGCTCAAAAAGCAGCAGCAAAACGCTGCTCCTTTTTTAGCTGGCAAAAAGGTGCCCTTGCCACTGTGGCAGTCGTTTTTTGCCATTTCTTTGGTGCAGCATGTCTAAACGCTGCACCGCAGGACCATTTTCACACAGTCCACCATCTGTTCAGGTGAACAGCATGATGGCAGCTTGGGGGTGGAGTCAGGGCATGTGGCATGCAGTCGCCACGCCCCAACTCCAGCCTGACGCCAGCCCTTTTCGCTGGTCTCTACAGACCCTTAGTCTCAAGAATTTTATATCTGAAAGTATTTGGTAAAGACTGAGGCCTAGTAAGTTGGTAGCAAGCATGTTAATATCACAGAATCATAGAGGTGGAAGAAACCCCAAGGTCCATCCAGTCCAACCCCCTGCCATGTAGGAACTCAAAGCATCCCCAATAGATGGCCATCCAACCTCTGTTTAAAAACTGCCAAGGAAGAAGACTACCACTCTCCAAGGGAGTGTTCCACTGTCAAGCAGCTCTTAGTTCCTCCTAATGTTGAGGGGGAAATCTCTTTATTTTCCAAGTAGCTTGCATCCTTTGTTCCAGATCCTATTCTCTGGAGCAGCAGAAAACAAAGCTTGCTCCAGAGAATAGGATCCCGAACAGTATCGACATGGATGTGATTACACTGTCAAAAAGAACAAGATTTCAATCATTGCATACCCAGCACGTTTACTCCATTAATAGAAAAATCTCTTCTGCAAGCCCACAGGTCCTTGTGTTCACCAAGCAAAAGCATTGGGGTAAAAAACCCAACTGTCTCTCATAGCTTGAAAATAAGGATTTGAAGTAGAGGAAGTACATTTGATTATGCCCTCAAAGGAATCAGACAGTTTTGGGGAATGTTATTGGAAACCCATTGTTAAGTACTCTAGAACAGTGGTTCTAAAACATTTTACCTTTGTGACCCCCTTTTACAGCTACAAGAGGACACAATGCCCCCTCGATGTAGTATAGGGTTAGGGTGGAGGTGGTGGCATAGGGCAGTGGCAAGCCCAGGCAATGCTTAGCTCCAGCAGTTAGCAGGAAGCAGTGCACTTGCACTGCTCCTCTTCAGCTGGCTGATCTAATGTGCCATTCATTTGGGAGTGGGGCTACTGAGGCCACTTCTCTTCTGCTTCCAAGGGGGCCCAGCCAGAAGCAGGTAATTGCAAGAGCCTCAAGCAAGAGGCCACTCCACTGCCAGGAGCCATCACAGAGGCTGGCTCTCCTTCGGTGGATGTGCACCTAGGGTGCACTGGACTAAGTGAGCACACTGGTTGAGGCTGCAGAAATATCTTCTCCCAAGAATCAGGAAAGTGACAGGACAGCTGGGGGAAGAAGTGGCAGTTTGGGATGGGTCCCTACTCCTCCTCCCTCATGCAGAGGCAGCTATGCCAAGTCCCCCCTTGCCTTCCTCTTCCCCTCCAGGACAGAAAAAGTTTGGGAAAAGGAAGAGATGGGAGGGATCAGGACCTCCAAGTCTTGCACCACCCTTCACCAAGTCTTGCACCACCCCCTGGGGGTCCCAGCCCACAGTTTGAGAATCACTGCTCTAGAAGTATAATTGTAAAAAGTTTACAGTTCAGACCATTTTTTCTCCAGATGCCTGGAACTACAAAGACTGTAATTTTCAGGTAGTATAGCCATGCTGGTTGATGCTTATAGCTCAACACATATGAAAGATGCTACTGGGGAGAAGGCTCCTGTAGGCATTCTGTAGTAATGCTGTGTTTTCCAGGAATAGTCATACCTCAATTTGCTGGCACACCTTCCTTTCCAAGTCAGACATACTTTCACTGTCTCCATTTTCAGCCATTTTCACCACCTGTAATCAAGAGTACCATTTACCGATACCGGAAATTTAAATGGTTAAACCGACTTTTCATAACACTGATACCACTGCTGAATTATGGAATGTTGATCTTTTAGAAGTGTACATATCTATTTTGAAAACATATATTCACTTGTCCAATATATGTAATCTCTCAAGTCAACCCTGTAAACGAGCAAGGAAAGGGGGAAACAACTCAGCTGATCCACATTCTAAAATTCAAGACCTTTTGCAAAAAAATGTTTGCCAAGCAAGAAATGCTTACTGGAAAATGAATGCCTGAATTAGCCAGTGACACACATGGGGCGGGGTGGATGTCGGGCAGCAAGCTATTCCACAATTTGATTATGATGCTGAGATCATTTTTTTCACATTCTGAACAATTATGCCATAGCTGTATGCTGCTCCGAGAGCCTTTGTGGCTGAAGAGCAGGGGATAAATACACCAAATAAATAAAATAAAATAAATAGCAAGGGACTGGACAGGAAGCCCCTAATTTGTGATGGGGCAAGTGGGCTCATACAAGAGTTGATGAGTAAGGTATCCTGGACCAAAGCCACTAAGGGTTTCAAGGTAATTTCCAACGCTTTTAATTCTACATGGAAACAAACTGTCAGCCAAACTAGCTATTGCAGGGTACATTTAATACAATATCAGGTGCATGTAGGTCCACAAACATCGTGCTATCACACTCAGGATGGAATTAAATTTCCAAACACTCTTCAAAGTTTGGCCTATACAGAGCATGTTGCATAGTGGATTTATCTAAAACATATGTTAATATGGCTTGGTCTGACCCTGGACACAGGTGGCACACCATCCAAATCCAAGCAAAAGTACCTTAGATGCCAGCCACTATTTGAGCATCTGAGTCAGCATCGCACAGTGGTTTGAGTGTAGGACTACGACTCTGGAGACCAGGGTTCAAATCCCCACTGTGCTATGAAAACCGCTGGGTGACCTTGGGCAAGTCACACTCTCTCAGCCTCATGGGATGGCAATGGCAAACTCCCTTTGAAGAAACTTGCCAAGAAAACCCTGTGATAGGTTCACTTTAAGGTCACCATGTACAGAGAAAGGAGCATATCCATTTGATATGTTCACTTCCAACATCAGCCCACCTGCTACTGATCCCACCTTCATTTAATCAGATCTCAACAGATGAAGAGCTGTAATTGTACTTAATGGTATATTTCTCCCCCACAGCCCAGATTTAGAACCAAAGACTTGTGATCATTTTTCCTCAGGTAGAAAATAAAACCTAGGATGGGACTACACCTGCAACAGAAAGTAAACAGAATACATCCATTTCAGCCTGCAGGGAAGCTAAGTATTTTTGGAAAAGCTCTCCTATTTTTAAACCAGGGCTGGGCAACTTCAGGGGATCCAGGAGTCAGTATTGTGCCCCTGGGTCATTTTGGAAACACATGGACTGCCAAGAATGACAAAACACACTCTCCCATCTGATGGGGCTGAAATTCCACTTCTAGTTATAAATAAACACACAAATATATATATATGCCCAGCACTCTGTCCGTAAGCTTTAGGAGGCATATTCTGCCCTTTAAAAAATACAAGCACACCAAAGAGGAGTGATCTAAAATAGTGCTACTTCAAGTAGTGGTCCTTGGTCTGGTGCCAATCTCCTCAACATTGGCTGGCAGGACCTGGTAAGTTTCCAGGAAAGGAAGAAACAACTGTACCCAATGTAAGAACAAATTTAGTACTGGTCCCTGACTCACTGGAAAATAATGATTGCCGGTCCCCTGCATATTTAGCCTGAGAAACACTGGTCTAGAACATAAGTAGGAAATGCAGATGTTTGACTGCAACTTCCATCATACTTGGAAAATAAATCAGTGGTGAGGGATGATAGAAGGTGCAATACAATATGATCTAGAGGGCCACCCATTTCCTATCTTTGGTCTAGAAGCTCCCCAGCTCACAGGCTAGTTCAATGTTCCCCTACATGTAATAAAGGAATAAGCAAATGTAACAGTCTGAAAGTGTAATGCCATGGTTCCACTTTAATTGTCATGCCAACAATTATAGCCAGTGGGTATCAATATGGTACCAGTCCCTGGCACAATGGGGGGGGGGGAATTGCTGGTTCCTCACATCTCTACTGCTCTAGAGATCCAACAAACTACAAATCCCAGAATTCCACAGGATGCAGCCATGGCAGGAAGAGTAGAATCATGCCACTATAGTTCTGTACTGTGAAAGCAACCCCAGGCTTTTCAGTGACCATAAGCAAATCAATCGCTTGTTGTCATGAAAAAAATATAAGAAAGAAATTACATATTGCAAAAGTCTCATCATTATGAAAATGGGGAGCAGAGGGAGTCTGTGCTCCTGCTGGGCACTACTCTCAAGAACGTAAATGAAATTTTAAAAAGTGACTTAAGTTGGCAGTACAAAGTCTTAGCCAACAAAATGAGTCATGCAGCTCTGATGGTAATCTGTTTTAATGTTGTAATCATTTGATTCTATTTTAATGCATCACTTTTGGATGTTTTTAACTGTACTGTTATTTTAAACTTTAAGGCACTATGAGCCCCCGTTTTGGGGGGAAAGGATACAAATAAATATGATGATGATATGTGGGAATGGGCCGCCAAACTGCTTGTCAATTTACAGTAACCCCATGGATTTCACAGGGTTTTCTTGTTGTTATGTCCCTTCAAGTCCTTCCTGACTTCCAGTGACTTCTAAGGCATCCCCTATCCTGAGGTTTTCTTGGCAAAATTCATCCAGAGGTTTGCCATTGCCTTCCTCTGCGGCTGTAAGAGTGTGATTTGCCCAAAGTGGTCACCCAGTGAGCTTCCATGGCTAAGCTGGGAATCGAACCCTGGTCTCCCAAGTCCTAGTCCAACACTCAGACCTCTATGCCGCCAGGCTGGCTCATAGAATAGGGTTTCCATAGGCAAGGAATAGTCAAGAGGAGGTTTGGGCAGCGCCTTCCTCTGAAACTGAGCCTCCAGCACCTGCTCTCCTCAATTCTGGGCAAAGCGATGGAGAGGCTACCATCACTTGCATACTCTCTACTGCTGAAGGGAGAAAATTAAGGAAG
>CM034701.1:172464202-172479529 GCA_020142125.1 Phrynosoma platyrhinos | reverse complement strand
GGCTGCCCCCCCTCTTCCCTGCCTCCAGGACGGCTTAATAAGCCGTCTACCGAGGCCCAAAGAATGGTTCCCAATTGGCCAAGGGTGTCATGCACTGAGGTTTTGTGTTCCTTTTGATCCAGAGAGAAATTTAGCCACCCTAGGCTACAGGATTTTCAACAAAGATACGTAGGAAGACTGCATCCTTTCACCCTATCTGTTCAACTTATATGCAAAACATATTACAAGAAAAGCAGATTTGGACACAAAAGGAAGAGGAGTGAAAATAGGAGGAAGGAATATCAGCACTCTAAGATATGCAGATGACACCATAATACTGGCAGAAAATCTCACAGACCTGGAACACCTGCGAAGAAAGATCAATGAAGAAAGTGCAAAGACAGGCTTAATAAAGAAAACAAAAATAATTTTTTGGAGGCCCCCCAAAAAACCCAGCCTCCAGCGAGGCCTAGCAAGCCTGGTAGGCCTCACAGTCCACCGCTGTGCCGAAAGCATGGCAGGAGCTGGTGGAGGTCCCGAAATCCCCCCCAAAGCCCAGTGAGGCCTAGTGAGGCTGCTAGGCCTCGCAGGCTGCCAGTGCCGCACTGAAAGCGCGGAAAGCAGCAGCGATGGAATAGGAGGAGCCCCCTAACCCCACCCCACCCTAGTGAGGCCTAGCAAGGAAGCTAAGCCTCACAGGCCGCCATGCTATGCCAAAGGTGCGGCAGGACATGGTGGCGGTGGCAGCAGAGGACCCTGGGGATCTGGGACTGGCTCCAAACCCCAGGCTGGGACATTCAGAAAGGCTGAAAAACCATGAATGTCCTGGCAAAAACTGGGAATATGGCAACCCTACTCCAGTGGTCTAGCTCTTTGCAGGACTGAAGCCCTGATTCAGCAGGCACTGCTCTTTACACTTGCACTAAGGGCCTCGGCAGACGGAGGCCCCGGAGACGCCGCGGGTCGGAGCACCGGTGGAGCTCAGCCTCCGCACCGCGGCGCTCCTGCGGCGAATCTAAAAGGAGCTCCAAATTGGCGCTCCTTTTAGATTTCAGGGAAAGTGAGCCCTAAAAGCGGCGGGCGCACTTTCCCTGACTCAAACGCCGCGGCGCGTCCGGTCACCGCGGCGTGAGGTCATCCCCGGAGCGCCGGCCGTGCGAAGGGCCGGCGACTCCGAGGGCGACCTCAGGAAGAGGAAGGGGCGCCGCTCGTGCGGCTGCCCCTCCTCTTCTGGGTCCGGAAGACGGCTCAATTAGCCGTCTGCCGAGGCCCTTAATTCTTGCACTGGGTATAAAGGGCAAAGGTTTGTCCTTTTGCTGGACAGAGACAAGGGTCTGTTACCTACATTACGTCCTCGGCCTCAGAGGGAGAGAAGCGGGCCAGCTCCATCAGGCCTAGCCTAGATTAAGAAGGAGAGTCCTCCCTCCAGTCCGCCTGCCATGGTCCAGGCCTCAGAGGGAGAGAAGATCTGCTGGACCCGATCCCCTTCCCCACTACCATTCCCTTCTCCTTTTGTGTCATATCTTTTTAGATTCTAAGCCTGAGGGCTGGGACATGTCTAATTAATCATTTGTAAGACACTATGAATGCCTTTGTGGCTGAAGAGTGGGGTATAAATATTCCAAATAAATAAATATAAATATAACTGGACACAGTATTCTTGGTGAGGCCTGACCAAATCAGAATAATATAGTAGTGTTACTTCCCTTGATGTAGACACTATACTTCTATTGATGCATCCTAGAATTGCATTGGCCTTTTTAGCTGCTGCATCACACTGTTGACTCATGTTCAACTTGTGGTGTACTAGGACTCCTAGATCCCTTTCACATGTAGTCTTGTTAATCCAGGTGTCCCCCATCCTATATCTATACATTTTGTTTTTTCTCCCTAAGTGCAGTACTTTACATTTCTCCCTGACAAAATTCATTTTGTTAGTTTTGGCCCAACTTTATAATCTATTCAGGTCATTTTGAATTTGCATCCTCTCCTCTGGGGCATTAGCTACTCCTATTAATTGCAAATTTGATAGGCATGCCCTCTATTTTTTCATCCAAGTTGTTGATAAAGATGTTGAATAGCACTGAGCCCAGGACAGAAACCTGTGTCACCCCACTGTTCACTTCTGTCCAGGATGAAGAGGAACCATTGCTAGGCACCCTTTGAGTTTGGCCAGTCAACCATTGCATCCTCACATTTTACCAGCTTGTTTGCAAGAATGCCATGGGGAACCTTGTCAAAGCCCTTACTGAAATCAAAATATGCTGTATCCACAGTATTCCCTTTATCTACCAAACTGTTAATTTTATCAAAAAAAGAGATCAGATTAGTCTGGCATGACTTGTTTTTGACAAACCCATGTTGACTTTGTGTGATTATGGCATTCCCTTCTAAACGTTCACAGACACAGGGTGGCAGTGGCAAACCCCCTCTGAAGAAAACCGTTAGGGTCACCGTAAGTCAAAAATGATTTGGAGGCACTCAACAACAACAATCATCATAGGATGAGGCAATACTCCTGTCTATTTGAGATAGGGACACAGATAGGTTTGAGCCTTTGTACTTTTTGCTTCAGTTGCTAAAATTTAGCAGCCAGACATATAGTGCTGTAGCAGCAGGGTGAGTGAAGGTGGGAAATGGTGAGTGGAGAAGCCACAAAATACCACCACTACCATTTTATACTATGTATGTACATTGCATTTTTAATGAAAGGAGTTTGAAGTAGATTACTTGTTTCTTCCCTCACCCTAACTTCCATAGCAGAGTTGTGAGAATGGCCAAAAAGAGGGAAGAAACAAGTAATCTACTTCAAACTCCTTTAATTAAAAATGCAATGTTGTGCTCACACTTTTAGACTAGGACAACCCAACTCAGCCCTGAGGCTCATGGGGTAACTCAGGGCTGAGTTGGATTGTCCTAGTCTAAGAGTGTGAGCATAACATCTCTTCAAAGTGGGAGGGAAAATATCCTCATTCCAGAGTTATATGCAGGAATTACAATATAAATATAGATTTATAGTGGCCCCTTGGTATTTGTTGGGATTTGGTTCCAGCACCCCCCATCGATACCAAAATCCATTGATGCTCAAGTCCCATTAAATACAATGGTGTACTAAAATGGTGTCCCTTATATAAAATGGCAAAATCAAAGTTTGTTTTTGGAATATATATATATATATATGCATGCGCACGCTCATGCACACACACTGTGTGTGTGTGTGTGTGTGACGTCCAGCTTGGACTGTTTAAATCCTCCCCTGCATTTTCCTTCATTTTAGTTCAGTCCTTAGTATGCTTGAGCATAGGAATGTTCCATTGTATTAGTTTGTGGGAGGAGCTGTAGGAATCCTCTGCATTTTTCTAATTTTTGGTTTGCCCCTTCCCAGCAAGCTCTGCTTCAGATTAGGATTTTTAGTTTTTCTTAGGCAGGCTTGGCTTTATCTGTTTGGTGGCAAACAGGCACAGACAGACAGAAAGGGCATTTCTTACACCACTTAGCCAATTTAGTTACCACTTAGCCAATTCAGTTACCACTTAGCCAAATTAGTTACCATTTAGCCAGATTAGTTCCCAAAAGCAGTTAATTAAATTGAATATCAACAACAAAGAAGTCAAGAGCACCAGAAGCTGAAAGACCCTGCACCAGCTTCATTGAGTAGGAGTTCAGACCAAGATCAAACCCAGAGAGATGACAACCCTGAATATTGCTGAAACCTAAACTATAAAGTACCTTTTATTTTAAGACTGTTAGAGCTGGGGAGGAGAAACCTTTTTCTTTTGTTCTTCAAAATAAATTTCCTTTTGGACTTTACATTCAGCATTGGAGCCTTTTTGGGTAAAAGAGTTTGATCTCACCAGGGTACTGGCATTGCATACCCATATTTGCCACCATCTTTAGTTGGGTGTGTCTGCACAGTGTGTGTATAATAATTTCAAGCCATGGATGGTTGAATCCAGGGATAAAGAATAAATAAATAAATTGGAGCACCTTCTTGAAAATATTGAGGGTTCACTGTTTTGGTAATCTTGTGAAATATGCAGGTTATACTATTGTGGTATTACCTTTGACTTAAAAGGTCGTTATGACTCTTACCCACATGAGGTATTTTATTCATCCAGATTGTTGCCCTTATGTCAGAAGTGTTAATTTTTCTGCCCAGTAAACAACCTACAGCAAATAGTAATACACAATCCAAAATTACCTGTAGCACTTCAGCCTAAAGGACTATAGGTAAGTCCTATTGATTTCAGTATTACTTATTTGTAGACAAAGGAGAGATGGATCATACCCATGTCAGCCAAATCCAATTTCACAAGTCCCTTTGTCATTTATTGTGATGTATCCCAGATATTTAGGGTGGCAATATTTAGATGTGAAAGGCATTTTCAACTCCTACACTATTATTCCCCTTCACAAATTAGAATTTGTGTGATGTAATATGGTAATCAAGATATTTCCCAAGAAACCTTACCTAGCACAGTGCATGGCTTAACCTTCTTTTGCCAGTGTAAATTTATTTGTTGTTACAGTTTAGCACAGAAACCATGATCTTTACAACATACAAATAATAGCAGATAAAACTGGTCTACAATCTGATACTTAAGTGCAAAAACAGTATGGAACTGAAAAGCCTGTTTTTGTGGAAATTAAAATAAACCTTTCTATGATGCATCCCCAAGTTACTTATTTTATGTCTCCAATTATGATACATTTAGAATACATAAATTAATTTAAGTGGTACAATGGATAGAAAAGGTTACAACACAACACAAGCACTGAGGTCTCTTCAGTGGCTTACATCACAGTTCAGTTTTTAAAGAAATTAATAAGTTATTGCTAGCTGTCTAAAATAAAAGCATGATCTGCAAAATAAGTTACAAATATGAAAAAATTAATCCTTTTCTGTTTTAAAATTTTATCCAAAGAAGTTTACAGTGCATCAGTTGAGCAGTTTCATAAAATACACAAACGAGGCACTTCTGCCCAATTAGAAACAAGAGATTGCCACTACTTAACCTCCCATGTGCTGTACAGTTCACACCCATAATATATTACTGTTCATATATAGCAGTTATTGCCAAAGTGGGTGTTATGCCCTCCCTGGGTGGTGGAAAGATCCAGGGGGGATGTGAGGGAAAAGGGGGGCAGCAGGAGGGCAGTGAAGGAAAAGGTGGGGTAGAGGGGGCCCTTCAGTTAATGTATTGATGCACAAGAAGGACAAAGGGAACCACAGCCTTCAGGGCCATGGTGGGGATGAGGGTTGCTGCTCAATTGCTGCTCCCAGGGTGACTGGGTACAAGGAGAGCAGTGACTGAGCAGCTGGCTGAGCAGCGACCGAAAAGCTTCTCACCTGCACTGGCCTTTGCCACAAGGCCAGCACGAGTGAGAAGCTTCTTGGTCGCTGTTCAACCAGATGCTTGGTTGTTGCTCCCAAGGTGACTGGGTGCAAAAGGGAGCAGCAACTGAGATTAGGGATTGTTTTGAATTTGCAGTAGAACTGCAGACCTAATATCAAGAAATATGCATTAAGGGAAGGCATTAGGATTGTTGCTCAAGAGGAAAGTTGTTGGCAGCTCCAAAAGATTTGAGGATCACTGATATACAGTATACTATAAAATTTACACTATATTATAAAATATATGCATTGGAAAAACTGGTACATGTGTATTGTCTTTATTAGACAAAAAGTGAAGGCAGTCATGCTGGTTTCATAGAAACAGACACAGTACAACAAGTTTGTTACAACCAATGGAATGCTCTCACCAAATAGTGACCAGCCTGTCAAAGCCTCCTGAACTCTCACTCAGGAGCTTATTCAGGATTTTAAACAAACAGTCTTTTAGAAGAAATGGTTGTTTTCCTTTGTTAAAACAGAGCCCAGTAGTTATTTGGATCAGTCTCTAGCAGTAATCAGAACATACAGGACCCTCATAAAGCAAGGGACAGAAATAACAACTCCCTCCTGTCCCCCCAAAAAATGGTAGGTCCTTATATTAGCAGACCTTTAGGTAGGTCACAAGTTACTAAGTCAATAAAAGCCTATTTCAACAGTTTTATCTCATCACTGAAGGTCATGTTTCTTCCATAAACAAAATCTCATATAGTGTTATTGGTCATCTTCCTTCAGGTCTAGCCTCTCATAGGTTTTCTCCTTGACAGATAAGTTTTTTTGTGGGTTTTGTTGTTGTTTTTTGGTCTGCTTACACACTGTACACACAGACACAACCATGTGAACGCATAGCACTGGGAAGATTGCCCACAACTTCCCATTTATTACATTCTGGATTATATTTCTCAATATTCTGTAAATAGGATCCCTTGGAAGAAGAATAGCCTCCTGTTACATAGATGCATCCATTCATGATGACTGCACCACACTCCATCCTCCTTTCTATCATATCAGCCTTCTGTTGCCACTCATTTTGCTCAGGATCATAGCAATCTGTGATTGTAGTTTGTCCACCCACAAGGTACAGCTTGTTCTCCAATGCAATTGAACACAATCCATATTCTATAAAAAGAACAAACAGAGACTCCGAATTTTGAATAACCATTTGAAGTTTTTGTTTGTTTGTTTGTTGCTTTGTTTTGTTTCTAGAGAGATCATACAGATTATACAGGTTTGGTAATCATGGAAAAAGACACCAGAATTAAGAGTCATAATGTGACAGCACTAAAATAGTGTTTTTCCACTTGACGTATAGAGGATTCTTGATTAAATTTGGGATTATGCATACAGCCAACATAGTGTAGTGGTTTGAGCACTGGACTATGACTCTGGGGACCAGAGTTTGATTCTCCACTCAGTCATGGAAACCCACTGGGTGGCCTTGGGCAAGTTACACTCTCTCAACCCCAGAAAACCTTGTGATAGGGTCACCATAAATCAGAAATTACTCAAAGGCACACAACAACAACAACAACAACATATATTCCCCAAATAAAGGAATCCTTTAAAAATTATATGAATAGAAAACAGATAATTTCAATTATTGCAATACAGAGTTAAATTACTATCAGATTAAGGGAAAATGCATACATCTCTAGTTAGAGTTGAATGCACACCTGCTTCTGTATTGGGCAACATGATTTGTCAGGCATTTCAAATCCTCATTGGAGCTACCACCCTCATATGGGCTATCAGTGCCACTGTTTCAGAGCAGATCTAGCATAGTCCAACTGGCTTCAACTTAAGGCCTAAGCAGACTACCAGAAATAGTGCACATTAAATTGAGGCACTGCCCTGGCTCAGTGCTAGAGAATCATGGGAATTGTATTTTTTTCTGAGACATTGAGCCTTCTCTGTCAGAGAGCTCTAGTGCCACAATAAATTACATTTCCCATGATTCCCTAGCACTGAGCCAGGGCAGTGCCTCAATTTAATGTGCACTATTTCTGGCAGTCTGCTTAGGCCCTAAGTCAATTTTGTGAGGATTGTTCAGGGCCAGTCCTGTCCTTAGGCAGAGTGAGATGACTGTTTTAGGCATTGAATGCTGGAAAGAAGGGAGTAGCAGCCAGATGGTGTGCATACTGTGTCCCTTAAGATAGCCTTTTGCCTCAGGTGCAGCAGATGTACAATCCATTGGCAGTCTAGTTGAATTCTGAATGGGGGGGGAAGATGGACAAGGTGTCACCTTGCTCTGTGCTTCAGCAACACAATGTCTTGGGCTAGCCCAGTGCTTCTCCATTATTTTCTGTCACGCCCCCCCTAGGAAAGAAGAAAACATTTTACGCCCCCCTGCGCGACTGTAAATAGTCACATGGGTGGGTTTGACCAATCAGGATAAAGCACGTCGGGCTGCTACTGGGGCTGCGCTGGGACAATCTCCCTCTCTCCAGCCGTAACGGGCCCCCCTTTACTGAGCCTCGCGTCCCCCTGGGGGGCCCGCCCCACTATTTGAGAACCGCTGGGCTAGCCCAAACTGCAACAGAAGGAATACCTTATCTGTTTCTATACCTTAGATGAGTCTAAGGTCACTATCCCTCACTGCAGTGCCCAGAAGTTATAACAGTGAGAGCTTGTTCTTCATGAGGAACACTTGAAAGATTTGTCTGCAGGAAGCCCTCCAGTGTGAAATAATTTATCTCCTTTCAAGGTGAATTCAAACTTCTGGTATTTGTATTAGGCAGTTGCAGCAGCAATCCCCCTTCCCAGTTTCCTTGATGCAAGTGCTCACCTCCTATGTTCAGAAATGCATTTTCAAAGAGGATAACATGGTCCTGCTCTGGTCCTGGGAATAGGTTGATGCCTGCAATACAGCAGGCATAGCCATCAGTGCCTAGGGTAGGCAAATGAGACCATTTTTCTCATGCCAGCAAAATCATATATTGTAGTAAGTTGAACTGAACAAGTATTTCCAGTGCTAGATTTCAGATGAGTGTCAGCCCACCCACCCACATGCTCACCACTCTCACACTTGCCCATTTTTTGTCTCCTTTCCTAGGACACGATTCTTAGACCCAACAAGACGAGAGAGAGAGAGAGCCCACAATCAAATGGAGGATGCTGCTCTATCTTCTCACTCTGGTATGCTAAGAGAATGCAGGTGAATAGGCAAGCAACAGCCAAAGTGAAGAGGTAGGCATCCTGCAAAGTTGTTGACCAAGCAGTACCAATCCCCAATCCACCTCTAGTATTTCTAATAAAGGATATGGACTGTTGAATGACAACAGAACATGGGACCAAAGCAGTACAGAAGTTTCAGAATTTTTTTTTATAAAAAACAAACTAATCAGGATGTGGTTATTCAAACTGCTAAGTAGGTGTAAAGCTTACCTGGATATGGACTGGTGGCTATTATGCTCCACTGATTACTGTCAGAATGATAGCTCTGAATTTTGTCATATGTGCAGCTTCCCCGATAACCATAGTGACCTCCAGTGACATAGATTACTTCATTCAAGACACATGCTGTGGCATTTCCAACCCCTATTCAGTAATACTATATTCATGAAAGGCTTTCAGAAAGGATAAACAATATTCATCATAATTCTCATCAAGTTATTACTGTTATATAATATCTGTGTATATAGTAACTAATATACATACAAAATGACAAATCTCGACTTTTAAGCACATTCATAATACAATAAATACCAAGGGAAGCCAATTATGTCAATATAACCAAGTTAATTAAATAAACATACTTTTTTATTTCTATTTAAACCGTTCAAACTTTATGTAAGTTTTGTATTTGGACATAAAGCTCTGGTTCTTCATTGCTTAAAGAAACTCCATTAACAAAGTTTTTGCTGATCTTCTTTTGGTAATATTGCAGTCATCTGCACTCTTCATTTTGCTGAGGCAGAAGACAACACACAAACCAAACATGATTTAACATTCTCAGTAGCACAAATCTCTCCTTTTCCCAGATGTACAAGTGGAATAATATCCCATTTAAGACAATTACAACAAACATTTAGAACTGCACTGAACTAGAATGAATCCTGTAATAATAATAATAATAATAATAATAATAATAATAATAATTTAAAATCTACTTTGCATATACAGGTTAAAGGAAAGATCAACTAACAGTAGTATTTGTTAATTCAGGCCACTGCATTTCATGCAACTGTTTTTATTAATAGAAGAATGCAGTATTTGATTAGCCTGCTCTTTAAAGCCTGAAGAAATATTAAGTGTGCAAAAGTAGTATATTATCCTTACATTATTCCCTGACATTTTAAAGTAACTGTAAACAAATCTCACAGAATAAGCATGTATATTGTCACATACCTTTAATCATATTTGCAATAGAGACCCAATTCTTTTTTAAAGGGTCATAGAATTCGGCTTCTTCAGTTGGAGCCCCTTTTCTATAACCTCCTAAAGCATAGATGCAGCCACCCAGGGTCACTGCACAGTGGTAGTACCTTGCAATCAGCATGGGGCAGCCTTCAGTCCATTCGTCAGCTTCACTGTTGTATATCCACATTACATCAAGAGCTTCTATATTGTCTGTTCTATAGCCCCCTGTGACATAAATGTTGGGTCCCAGACTAGTGACCGCATAACTTTCCCTTGCATGGTCTGGCATGTCTGCTCCCTGGATCCAAGAATTGGTTAGTGGATCCCATGCATGCACCTCAGATAAAGGATGCCAATAATACCCCCCAATCACATACATGACTGCTGTAGATTTCGTAAAACCTGCTTTTGGGTTAGGATTTAGGGCATGGTGTACCAGAGACCTGATCTTATCCGCATTTAATCGGCATTTCTTGTGCAAGCTTAGGGCTGATTTCAAATACATTTCATCAAAATCTGCTCCAATACAGTTCAATAGATCGTAAATGTGCTCTGTTCTTTGCTCCAGATCATAGGCAATCCATTTAATAATGGGCTCTACTGCAACCTCTTCTTTCCAAAGGCTGGCATTCTTTCTAGAGAGAATAAACTGGAGTTTCTCACTACTAATTTCCAGAAATTCTTCCTGCTGCCACACTTCTTCAAACCTGGATAACAATATCCTTCTAGATTCCTTCTCTAGCTCTGAACAGACATGGTATTCTGCAAAGGAGTGCATCCCTAGGCAGTTGTCAATATCCAAGTGCCTTATCAGAAACTGTTCACAGGCTTTTTTTACTGAGAGAAACTGAAGGAGGTCTGCAGCTTGTAGAAGGCTTTGGACATTGCTCTTTGTTATTTTGATCTCTGATGTGTATGCATAAATCAGCAGGGATTCCAGTACTGCGGGACTGAACCCAGAAAGAGTGATCTGGTTCTTTGATTTTTCTTTCATGTCAGAGGTGAACATGGCCTTGAAATAGTTGCTGCAAGCAGCTAGCACAGCTTTATGGCAATGGAAAACCACACCAGATGCACATTGAAGAGTAATATCTGTGAACAATCCTTCCAGGTAGAATATTTTGAAGGCATCCAAGAACTCCACAGGATGAGAGAGGTCTTTATATAGATAGGTATATTCCTCCTGTTCAGTTAATGCCATCACTGCAATAAAATATAAAAATGGTAAGGAAAGGGAGTGTGTAATGCTTGCTCTTAGGCATGTTCACTTGGAAGCAGGGACAGCCCTGCCATTCAATGGAATGAGGTGGCATTTTTAGGGAGGGGAGGATAGGGAAGGGAAGTGCTGGACAATCAATTTGTGTGTGCCGGGCATCTCTTTCCTCATCTCTTTAGATGGCCTGTTGCCTTCAGGTTTGGGTGGGAGTGACCACTGTTCCTTCACCAGTGTTTTTCTGTGCATGGAGTGGGAAAGGGGGCATGCTTTTCTTTGCTCTATGCAGCAAAATGTCTTCAGTTAGTTCCCTCTCAAAAACAAGTAGTATTAGTTCAACAGAACTTCTCCCAAATAAGTGTATACAGGTTGAGTCTCTCTTATCCGAAATGCTTGGGACCAGAAGTGTTTTGGATTTCTGAGTTTTTTTGGAATATTTCCATATATATAATGAGATAACTTGGAGATGGGACCCACATCTAAACACAAAATTAATGGAAGAGATGATATAGAATTGACACAAAATGCAGTGAGATAGTGCTGATTCCCTGTCCTATAGAAAATATGCTTGGGAAGGGTAGGGAGTTCTAATACTCTTAATTCTGGGAGATAGTATTTTAAAGGCCCTTTGATTCAACAATGCTTTCATTTGTGAATACTAGGGAACAATTATGCCAGTTCCATTGTTTCTGCTAAGCATAAAATCATTTACTGCTGCCCAAATACTTTAATTGTTCCAGTCATATGACACCTTTTGTTAATCCCTTATACTGATTTCCTTTTCCTGAACAGTCTTCAAAGCCATCCATGATCTCCCAACCCTGGACTCATGTCTCCTTTCTTCTATATTGATATATGCTTTCTGCATGACTTCTGCCTTTCCACACCACTGCCTTCAGCCATCCAAAGGTCTCCTGCTCCTTCTAGGAACTCTGTCCTTTTCTTCTTGCTGCCTCTAATCTGCTTCTCAGAGCATGATGACACCTCTCTTCCTTTCACAAAACTCATTTTTTCCATAAAGCTTTTGACACAACCAACAAATCTCCATATCCAGGACTTTCCTTACCATTAGGGTCAGGGGGGTTGCAGACTGCCAGAAATAGTGCAAATTGAGTCCACTTTTAGGGTTAGGATTAGTGCTAGGGAATCATGGGAATTGTTGTTTTTCTGAGACATTGAGCCTTCTCTGTCAGAGAGTTCTGGTGCCACAATAAAATACAGTTCCCATGATTCCCTAACCCTAACCCTAACCCTAAAAGTGGACTCAATTTGCACTATTTCTGGCAGTCTGCAACCCCTGTCAGTGAAGCACTCTTCTCAGGCAGCAGATTTGGGCTGTCATAAAAAGGTAGGAAATTGTCATGTATTACTTTCAGTGGGAGACACAGAGATGCTTGTGAGATTTTATCAAGTACACAGCTGGGCTATTTGAGTATTATGTATCTTGCTTGACTAGGGTGGCTGAAGGCACCATTTGTTGCTGTGTCTTAAGCAGCCAAATATGTTAGGATAGCCCTGCCCTTACCCACTTAACCTAGGTATCATTAGAAAAATGCTATATTTTTCTACCATCTCCTTCCTCTTCTACTTCTATATGTAAGTTTCTAGACTGCAATGATGAAAGGACAGGAACATGTCCCCTTATACTTCATAAAATATCATATACATGGAGAACATTGCATTAAAAACAAATAAATAATGTACAAAAGTATCTTCTAATGTAGGATGATAGTGCAGTCAGAGGAAGAAAAGTCAAATATTTCCTACTGTACAAGAAAATTAATTTACACATCAGTTTAATATCCTTGGCAGAAAGGTATGTTCAGCTGTAGTGAGAAAAAAATATCCATTTGCTCATTTAAGTATTATTTCAACTGCCAGAATATTTTATATGCTTGCAAATATTTGCATAACATCTATTTTTATTCTTCATGATTATACATATTCAATTATTATTCCAGGAACCTCCAAGTATTTAAATCCTTGAAAATAAATAAATAAATAAATAATCAGGCTTTCCATCTCCCATTGAAGCAAGGGCTAGCATACTTGTTTATCTGTCTGTAATAGCATGATAGGTCCTCAGATCATCCTCCATTTCTCTTAAATATACTTGTAAGCATACAGCTATGAAGTACCCTAGAGGAATAGTAAGAAGTAATACCATTAAACTTCAAAACTTTTTCTGAGGTCATTATTTTTGATAACTTGCTGCTGATACAATAAAGCCACCAGTGGGTGAAAAATAAACTGGATAAAAGTTATTACCAATGAACACTGCAACCCTAAGAAATTTTAGGCTGCAGACTTATAAAAAATTACCTGAGGGTAAATCTTGTAAATTAATGTGCCTTACTTCTTTGGGTGGATAAGTATATTGATGGTTCTGCTACAGTATAATACTATATACTTCCAGGAGTGTATTTAATTGAGCCAGCATGGTGTAGTGGTATGATTATTGAACCACAACTCTGGACCATGGCCTTGCTTGGCCATGGAAATCCATTGTGTGACCTTGGACAAGTCACACCCTCTCAGCTTCAGAGGAAGGCAATGGCAAATCCCCTCTGAACAAATCTTGTCAAGAAAGCCCTGTGATAGATTCACCTGAGGGTTCCCATAAGTCAGAAATGACCTGAAGGCACACGACAACAACAACAAATGTGTATGTAATTAAATAAAACTCTCAGGTAAGTGTATATTGCTAGTCCAGTCCCATTTAATGTAATGTAATGCAACTTCAAGCAATTGTGCTTGGCATCCTGTGAGCTCTCAAGCCGTTTCCAACTTTGTTGTTTTTGTTTGGGACTTCACGTCGTTTCTGACTTATGGTGACCCTAAGGCAACTCTGTCACAGGGTTTTCTTGGCAGGATTTGTTCAGAGGAGGTTTGCCAGAGGAAGTTTCCCCTGACACATGGCTAGTATACAAGTAAGCAACACCACCATGCTGAATGCTGATGTTTTGGTGAACTAATTGTGCCTGATGGATGGTTTAAAATGATAGCGTTGCCTTGAGTCATCAAAAGTCCAAACGACTTGAAAGCATACAACACACACACAAGGCACATTGCCAGCAGTAGCCCACAGGCAGGTTGAAACTGTTGGAAGATGTTTGCATTCTCTTTCCTGCTCCTTAAACAGAGATTTCTTGCATGTAGACCAGGGGTCCCCGAACTTTTTGATCTGGAGGCCAGCGAACCGGCCCATGGGCCGTAGTTTGGGGACCCCTGATGTAGACTCTTTTCTCTCTCTCTCTCTCTCTCTCATTCAAACTAATCATGTGATTTAGGTCACTCTTCCTTTGGGGTTAACTTACATTCTGTCAAAATATTTTAAACTGAGCTGTTATGTTTCCATCTTCCTCCTCTCCCAACTTTCTTTTGGAAAGATGGTGAGATATTGGGCCTTTGCAGACTGCCAGAAATAGTGCAAATTGAGTCCACTTTAACTGTCCTGACTCAGTGATAGGGAATCATGGGAACTGTAGTTTATTGTGGCACCAGAGCTCTCTGACAGAGAAGGCTCAATGTCTCAGAAAAAAAAATACAATTCCCATGATTCCCTAGCACTGAGCCAGGGCAGTTAAAGTGGACTCAGTTTGCACTATTTCTACCTGAACTATTCACTAGTTTGATTAGGATATTTATAGCCTTTTATGTAAATATAGATTAAAGCCATTAGTACACCTTTGTTTTGAACAACAAGCTACTTGTGTTGTTTTTGGAGTCAGTCTCAGTTCTTAGGAAAGCATAGTTAGACAAAGAGAGGCACATTTTCTGCTATTCTGCTGATTTAAAGCTAGACCCTAACAGGCTTGGCTTTGACATTTTTGATATTTCAGTATTTTTGTTTTCTTACCAAAGGCTGAAGCCTTAGTTAGGAAACTTAAATTACTCTACACATACAACACACAAACACACACATACAAGGCACATTGCCAACATTAGCCCACAGGCAAATCAAAACAATAAAAATACAGGGGAAGGAACAGTATCAAATAAGTTCATGTTATAAGTAACATGACACCTTGGAGATCTGACCATCCTTTCAAAAGGCTGTTCTGTAGCCTAAAGTGGAGCACCCAGAGATTTACTCTGTTTTCTCTTTGCTGTTGTTGTTGTTGTTTTTATTGTGTGCCTACAAGTCACTCCTGACTTATGGCGACCCTCAGGCGAACCTGTCACGGGTTGGTTGGTTTGTCTAGCCATGATTTGTTCAATGGGGAGGGTTGTCCCTTCCTCTGAGGCTGAGAGAGTGTGACTTGCCCAAAAGGTCACCCCCTCCCAGTGGGCTTCCTTGACCAAGCAGGGACTCCAACCCTGATCTCAACAAATCAAACCAATAGGGGTTGCAGACTGCCAGAAATAGTGCAAATTGAGTCCA
>CM034701.1:172448863-172459019 GCA_020142125.1 Phrynosoma platyrhinos | reverse complement strand
TAGAACAGATGACCACACACTCAGAAAGGAGAGACGTAGTAGTGATGAATGACTTCAAACTCAGCCAATACTTCAAGGTCTAGCAAATTCCTCACTTGCCTCGAAGACAATTTCTTTGTCTGAAAGGTGGAAAAAGCAACAAGGGGATCAGCTATTTTAGATCTGATCCTAACAACAGGGATGACCTGGTAAATGGGGTACAAATGTTGGGATCCTTAGGTGGGAGTGATCATGTTCTCCTGGAGTTTCTTATACAGTGGAAAGAAGAAGCTAGGCATAGTCAGACACTCATTCTAGACTAGGAGAGTTGATTTCAATAAACTTAGGGAAACACTGGGAGTGATCCTAGGTCAGGAATACTAAAGAGAAGGGAGGCAGGATGTATGGGAGTTTCTCAAAAGGGAGATACTGAAGGCACAATCTCAAACTGTTCCAATGAGAAGGGAAAATGGGAGGCATCTCAAGAAACCGGGTTGGATGACAAAAGAACTTTCAACTGAACTAAGTTTTAAATGGGAGATGTATAAGAAATGGAAACGGAGCAAAATCACTAAAGAGGAATTCAAGCAAATAGCTAGCACATGTAGGGGTAAAGTCAGGAAGGCCAAAGCACAGAATGAGCTCAGGCTTGCTAGAGGGGTTAAGAAGAATAAAAAGGGCTTTTTTGAGTATGTCCGTAGCAAAAGAAAGAAGGAAATGGTAGGACCACTGCGCAGAAAAGATGGAGAAATTCTAACAGGGGACAGAGACAAGGCAGAATTACTCAACACCTTCTTTGTCTCAGTCTTCTCATAAAAGGGTGGTCAACCTGAGGGAAATGGAGCAGAGGACACAATAGGGAAAATGCAGCACAGAATAAGTAAAGAGGAAATACAGAAATACTTGGTTAACCTAAATGAATTTAAGTCTCCAGGACCAGATGAACTACATCCAAGGATATTAAAAGAATTGGCAAATATAATCTCAGAGCTACTGGCAATAATCTTTGAGAACTCCTGGAGAACAGGAGAAGTCCCAGCAGACTGGAGGAGGGCAAACATTGTCCCCATCTTCAAAAAGGGGAAAAAAGAGGATCCCATTATCATTCAGTTAGTCTGACATCAATACTAGGAAAGATTGTGAATTCCTACATGGCAGGAGGTTGGACTGGATGGCCCTTGTGGTCTCTTTCAACTCTATGATTCTATGAAAACATGCAACCTTTCAAAATCTTCAGATTTCTTTTATCAGACAGGCAGAGTGTCGAGGGTAATAGGAGAGGGAAGGTTGAAATCCTGGAAAACTAACTTGAATTCCTTTCCTCCATATCTCCAGTGGAGAAGAATTTGGCTATAACAACTCAGTGGGGGAGGTGAGCGCTCTGCACATTAACTCTTTTGCTTTCCATTTCGCAGGGTTGTGGTAATGGGCTCTGTTAAACAGCTCCCTCCCTCCTGGTACCCTTTAGATGTTTTGGATGGCTATAACACTCATTGTTGGTAATGGTGCTTGGGTTTAATGGGAGTTGTCATTCAACATATCCGGACAGGTCTGAGTTAGGGAAGGCTTCTGTAGGCTAAGATTAGCAATAACTCTTTGGAAATAAAAGCAGCCCTGTGGAGTTAAGGATTAGCACATTTATGTCTGTCCCTCTGGGACATATTTTACAGGAAAACGAGTAGAAGGTGAGATTGTAATCTATGGGCACCTGTTAATTGTTTTCTTCCTGTCAAGAATGCTGGATTAGATTGATTTAGGTCTGATTACTAAAATATTACTTGTGTTAAGCCTACATGCAAATTCTGGATCGTTTAATAGACTAATTTTGCCATGGAAGGGATTCTGAGTACACACATCTGGTTTGTACCGTACATTCGACAAGCTGAATGATTCTAATTTCAAATATAAATCATGTAAGCACAAAGTTAGAACCCTGTAATTTCATAAACCTACGTATAATAGCCTTCCTTTCATTTCCGTACCTTTGATTTTAGAGGACAGCTGAGAAGAGAGAATTTGACACACAGGGAAGTATGTTTTGTCAAAGGCTTCTACCAGGCACATTTCAATTACACCCACCACCATTTACAAGATCACAAGGAGCACCGGACATTTTGCAACAAAATAAGCTGAGGTTAGGTGAGTGGCAACCAACCAGAGAGAGGTCTTTCTTAATGGCTCACCATGGGAACGCTCTCTCCAGGCTGCTTGCATCTTTGTGAAGACAAGCAAATGCATTTTTCCTCAGTCCATATATATATATTTTTCTCAGTTCTTTTAAATATTTCTTCATCCAGTGAGCTTAAACTGTGTCTGTTGTACTTTTCTTTCCCTGCTCTTTTAGCATATTTTAACACATTGTGAATTTATTGAATTATTTCTGAGCCCCTCAGAAGAACTGTTGAGTAATATCAAAGGAGTGTATACATTCCTAAATGAGTTAATCACAACTAGCTAAAAGACTGTGTGTGGGGGGGAGAAGAAAAGAGAATTTCCACGAATCAGTGAGGGCAAAGGGAAAGGGAAAATAGGCTCTATTTACCCACATAAAATTTACTGAACTATAGAATTCAATGAGAACCAAGACTGTTGTTCTGTAATTACCCAAATTTTCATCCATACAGGATCACTAACACTTTATTAGGGTGCTATTTCCTAATATCTTGAGTGTGGTTGAGTTTTGGAATAGCATAGCAAAAGGAGGTAGAAGCACAAATGCTGGGAACTTGCCTGGATATGAGAGGTTCAGAAAAAAAGGACAAGACAAAGCATTTTTCAGTTTTGCAGACACAGACCAATTTTTTTCTGTGGTGGTCCCACAATCCTAGATTTCCTTGGTCTGTCAAATATAAATGTGTATAGCTCAATGAAAGTAGGTGAAAACTGAGGAGTATTTGGGGTGCTGGTTGGTTTTACACTATATTACAGATTGTTCCAGAATTTGTTTTAACAATAACTCCTAGTTCCTCTAGTCTAAGGTCAGTGGTGATATTGAAAGATAAGCATCTTAAACCATAGTTTGTATTTTTTCTTATTATCGGAAGCACTGCCAAAGGCATAATTTTGTACGATGGAGCAAATGACTGAGGAATTGTTCTTGTACATACGCATGGTTCTTTTACAACCACTGAGGGCAAAAATCTCAAACAGTGTCCATGGAATAACACCTCTGTATATCAAATCTATTTATATATGCAAATGTATCCTGCTGATGTATATTAATTTTTAATATACAACCAAATATTCACATTACAATCAGATTACTTAATAAAATATTTAATTATTATTGATATAAGCACTGATATTTAAATACAAAATTCTACAAACAAGATAAATTAAATTCATCTTTGTTATTTTAAAACAATGTACAGACTCTAAAAGCTGCAGCAGGCACACTACATTCCAAGTAACATAACTGAAAACTGGATCTTCACACATACCTATCGTTCACTGTACCAAGCTCTTTAGCTTAAAATTTTGAATTTTACAAGACAGCTAATACTCTTGAAATAGAGGACTGCCAACTATCTTTGTAGTTTTTACTCCCCAGACTCCTTTATCCTCATTTTCAAAGCATAAATTAAAAAAAAATGGAGGGGGGCTTTTTCCTAAATATGAATTTCCACATATTCAACAAAAAATTAACACAGTCACCCTTCACAGTGGGGGAAAGATTAACACAATACAATATATTACATGTTTCAAAGCCTTAATTTAAAACATAAAATATTAAGAAAACATAATCAGAAAATGGATTAGAAACTTTCACAGGTATTAGCAAAGATAAACATATATGGTGCCTCAGTAACACAGAAAACTGTGTGAAGTATAAAATTGGATTGAGGGCACACTCATTATTTTTCTTTCTGATTCTATTATATACAAGACAGTCACATTAGCAAAATCCTGACTTGAAATTTGAGGCTGCAGTTTTATACACACTTAAGTCCCATTGAACTTCCAAGTAAACATGTATAGGATCTAGCAGCATTTTCATTGCATCTTCAGTTGTGAATTCAGCACAGAACATTTGCATGGTATGAACAACTGAAATCAGAAAGTATTCAATAATGACAATTATTTACTAAGTAATGCATGGAAGAGTATCTATTAAATGGGGAGTGACAACTGCCATGATATACAGAGACATGTTAGAAGTCTTATTTTTGTGCTGATTTTGACACACAGAAACAACTAACCCCAATTTATATGATGAGATTATAAAGAAATGCTTTCATACATACATATAATGGAGATCTTTAGACATCTTCTTGCCAATAGCAGCTGGTATATATAGGTGCAAGGGATCTTGTGGCAGGGGCATGCAGGTGCTGACAAAAATTAAAGCTAAATCCATGCCTCATATATGTGACTAAAAAGTTCACCCACATGATCTTTAGCCAAAAATAACACATGAATAAAAAACTACTGCTGCAGAAACTGGGTACTATAGACCAATCCTGGCTTGAGGTGATACAATCTTTTAACCCTCCACCAGTGGCTTCTGCCATTTTGCTGGACTGGGGTAAAATTTTCAACTCTAAAAGGATATTCTGCTATTGTTCTGGAAAGTAGTTACCTATATTTCCATGCCCTGTATACAATTAGACGAGACCTAACCATATTGCTCCTTTATATAGAAGTTACATAGCAACTACACTTGACAATTACTTTGGCATCTGTTTCATTCAGTTATGTTCATTCCTCCCCATTTTCTTAATCTCCCATCTACTGACTGTGCAGAAGGGAATAGAAAGAATTAAAGTGTTGTAAATGAAGTGTTAATTTTCTAACATTCTGAAGGAAATTATCCTATCATATTAAGATAGCAGCACCAATTTTTAATTGTTTATTGCTGTTACTAAGAACTATCCTTTTATCAGTAACTCTAAATAATCCAGTATCTCAATACCAGATGACCAACTGACTACTGATGCCTCCACAGGAACAAGATTTTGTGACAATTGAGAAATCATGTTTTCCAGCATATATCCATGCCTTGGCATAACAATGTCATTCTTTTTTAAATACATTACTGGGCACAGATCATTCCCACCATCACCTATATATATAATTTGTGAGTATTTGATGCTTGGAGTTAAACAGTTTTCTACATATTCTTCTAAGACTTTTCTCTTGCAGAGGTTTATAGGGCACTTTGCACAATCATGAATGTGACAATTCTGTACAGTAAGATAGCCACAGCTATCAAAACTTGCAGGATTTGTAAACACTTCATCAAATAGTTGAGAGACATTAGAAGCTTTTAAAATCCAATCAATAAATATTGCATTGGAATCTGATATGATTATGCAATCAAAAATATCTTTGTGTTTGCCAATAAAATCTAGGAGATCTTTCATTCCTACAGTGAAAGGGATTGTCATCATGGTCCTTTTCATATCTTCTTCTTTCACTCCACTGTCTCCCAGGTATCTGAAGACTCTGCCCATATATTCTGTCCAATATCCTTTTTTATAGGAATGTTTTATTTCATCAGGAAGTTTTGAAGCAGGTGCACATTTCACAATCCAGGTGTCACTGTTTTCATCTACAATTGTATGGTCAAAATCAAACACCAGCAGAAGCTTCATTGCTGTTGGATAAATGAACCCTGAAAATGGGGGAAACATTGTTTATGCAAGAGCTCTATTACTATGTATAATTATATTATAGTTTGATGATGGCCTTGGAAAGACAATTTGACCAGACTATAAAAATAATTATTTTTTGTCCATGATCTTAGAAAAAAAAATACTCTGCCAGAAAAATAATCTTGTATCTTATTCTCAGATCAGGCTACATACTCAGTATTTGTTTCTGGAAGTAATAAGAATTCACCAGATTTTGGATTCTATAATACCACACATTGTTGTGGAATGGATGAAAGGTTGGACTAGGGATGAGAAGAAATGGCTTCAAACCTTACTTGGTCATGCCACTCTCTCAGCCTTACCTAGCTCACAGGACTGTTGTAAAGATAGAAACCACATGTGTGAAGCTTCTCAGAAGAAAACTGGTATATGTAGTAAAATGATATGTACTCTATTTGTAAAGTCCAAGTATTGGCCATACCTTATAAGTTTCATATGCAGAACCTGTATGTATGACCATACATAACAATTGTCTGGAATCTCTTAAGATACACACAAGTACATCATTACATTATGTGTATATTACAAGAAACCTAATTCAACAAGTTGGGGACAATTATAGTTCCAGCATTTGTATTTTAGTATAATACATCTGGTAAAATGAGTGTTTATTTAGCATATTAATTGAAAACATATGCAGATAAGTCCAAAAGCAGATGATTCCTTAAACAGCAATAAATTTACTATAGCATTTAAAGTTCATGAAAGTAAAGGCCATAACACATGTATGTTTTTGAGATGTCACAGTAGTGTTTGTTGTTTCTGTAGAAACAGATTAACATGGTTAACCACTCGGAAATGAAATACATGTTCAATTGATAAGTGTAGTTTATAAAGCAGTCCTCAATCCAAAAAAAGAAAAAAGAAAAAAAAAAGGCCATTTGGTTAGATTATAGAACTGCCACCTTGAATCCCATCTTGGGAGAAAGGCAGGATATTATATCCAATAAATCAGGGGTAGGCAACCTAAGGCCCGGGGGCCGGATGCGGCCCCCTGAGGCCTTTGTACCTGCCCAAGTCTGGTCCTGCCGCCACCGCCGCCACCGCCTGCCATAATGATATTGATTATTGTTGTTATTACTTGTTCTTGGGGTTTTCTTGGCAAAATCTCCACAGGGGTTTTGCCATGGCTTTCTGGAGCTGAGAGAGTGTGCATGCATATGTTTTTTTAATTTTTATTAATTTTTTAATTTTAATTTTAATTTTAATTTATTTATTTATTTATTTTTGGTGCTTCGGCCCCCCCAATTGTCTGAGGGACAGCAACCCGGCCCCCAGCCCAAAAAGGTTGCCTACCCCTGCAATAAATCAATAATTGCATTGTAAAAAAGAACATTTTCCCCCAATATAGGAAAAATAATCTAACAGTTCAACAACATAATGGTACTCACTGGTAGATGCTCAGATGTTTGAAACCTGAATTCATTGAAGGGTCTCAAGATAAAAAGTGATGAATGTGTTTCAGTTTTGTCCCAACATAAATGGAGGGCACTTTACAACAGCTGCACATAAAGAAAGATGAAAAGACTTACATTTTCCTCCTGGCCTCACTGTGTTCAAGGTGCTCAGGATGGAATACATTATTTTATACTTGCAACAGTCCTGTGAGGCAGGGTAGGTTAAGAGGACTTGACTGGTTTAAAACCACCTGGGGAATAGGGATTTGAACTGCTTTCACAATTTAGAAAAACAAATCACACATTGTAATCATAAACATTGTTCCAGTCATACAGAATAGATCCTGGATTGTATCATCAATTGCTAGGGACTGCTTTTGTAGGTGTCTTTATTTAAGGCAGGGGTAGGCAACCTAAGGCCCGGGGGCTGGATGGGCCCTCCCGAGGCCTTTGGACAGGCCCCAGGCCGGTCCTGCCGCCACCGCTGCCCACCATGATGATACTGATTACTGTTATTACTTGTTCTTGGGGTTTTCTTGGCAAAATCTCCACAGGGGTTTTGCCATGGCTTTTCTGGGGCTGAGAGAGTGTGCATGCATATTTTTTATTTTATTTTTTTATTTTTTTATTTTTATTTATATTTATTTATATATTTATTTTTGGTGCTTCGGCCCCCCAATTGTCTGAGGGACAGCAACCTGGCCCCTGGCTCAAAAAGGGTGCCTACCCCTGATTTAAGGAGTCACTGAATTCTTCTGCACGTTCTCAGGAGAAATGTCCCTGGAACTTAGACAATGACATTAACTGCTCAGAGGCCAGAAGAAAATCAGTCCTCACATCATACATCTCTGATCATATTTCATCATTGTGTATATTTTAACTGTAAACTAATATTGTGTGAGTACAACACACATAAATAAATATTGTTGCAGATATTGAACTGATATGGGAACACAGATCCCATGCTAATAATGCTGTGATTGTAACAGTGCTTGTTGTTTTTTTAACAGAAACACCTTTGAACACATAGGCACACAATTTAATTGTTCATTAGAGAGTACAAAGGAGGAAATAACTGTGGGAAGAAATAAATATGATTACTCTGGAGGCTGTATAAGAGAAGTGTAAGAAAAAGGCAACAGGTTTAAACAGACAAGAGTTTAAAGCGAGACAGTTTACATTGAACTTTGATTTGCTTTTTATGTTCTTCACAGCTAGGCAAGAACTTAAGTCTTAGTCCCCACTGTTTTTATCAATGGAAATTATCTGAAATAAATATTCTTCATTTCAAAAGCCCGTGCAATTTCTGCCACAAGTATCACTTACATTTTGGGATAAAAGTTTCACTGTGAAAGTAAGCAGTGACAGACTGAGAGCAAGCAGTGTTCCTCATTCAGATGACAGCTTTGCCTGTCCTAAGTAGTGGAAAGTGTGAACAAGTGATCGTACTCTGTAGGGAAAAAGACAAAATATGAGTGATCAAGCTGTCCAACCAGCACTATGCACACCCTTGATTTCCAGCCAAAGTAGATCCTGCTTCCCCTCACTGAACATAAGAATATAAGAAGAGCTAAAGAGCAACTGTACTCTCTATCTGTGTACCACAGCAACTGGTCTACAGGGGCATACACTGTCTCTCACATTAGAGGTGATATGTAGTATCTGTAATAGGTCTAAGAAACATCTTGCCCTGAGAGCAAAAACCTGAGAAGCGTGTCAGGTCAAGATGAGATCATAAGATTCTTACTTTAAAATGTCAGTGAGAGCACAAAGCTTTTGCTTATAAATACCTTCAGCTAATAGTGGCATATACATTCTTAACAAACATTTTATTCTTAGTGGAGGGACAATTAATCAACACAGTTTGCCTTCTCATTACAGGTGTCATTTGCATGCAAAGTGAGGATTAGGGATACAACTGTACAACTCTGGAGGCCAGGGATCTATTCCCTGCTTGGCCATGTAAACCCACTGGGTGACCTTGGGCAAGTCACACACTCTGAGCCTCAGAGGAAGGCATTGGCAAACCTCCTCTGAATAAATCTTGCCAATGAAACCCTGTGATAGGTTCACCTTAGGGTTGCCACAAATAGGAAATGACTTGAAGGCACAAGATGACAACAACAACAACAACAATTACAAGAGGGTACTTTGAGAATATTTGCCAATGGGTAGACCTAGGTCTTGGGCAAACAGAGTTGCCATAGTGAATAAAAGAAAGAGCTTCTATACCTTAAATAGTTGTGCAGATGAAGGAATTTCAGCAGGTACAACCAGCTACCCAGCAACACCAGCTGAGGAAGACTAGGGATGGGAAGTGCAGTGATGGAAGAACTAGACAAGATATTAGAGAGTAAAATATGCAACTGAGCACTAAAGTTAGACTTGTCCAAGCCATTTTATTCCCCATCACAGTGCAACCTATCTTGCAAGGTTTTCAAAATAACAATAAGGTGGGACAGTCAAAATTGATAACATGCAGAGTTGGCCATAAAAAATTTGCTATTAACAAAGCTGAGTTGCACCTAAATAGCAAATAGCAGTACTGATTTTCAGCACGGAAAGGGATCTTGAGACTGACTGCGTGAAAGAAGTTATAGCATAAGCTTTTGTAAACTTGGTCTACTTCTCCAGATGCATAGTGCTGATTTCAGTTAACCTACAGAATTCAGAGAAAAAGAATGGTTCCCAATTGGCAAAAGGGTCAGACAAGGCTGTATCCTTTCACCTTATCTGTTCAACTTGTATGCAGAACATATTATAAGAAAAGCAAGCTTGGACACGGAAGAAAGAGGAGTGAAAATAGGAGGAAGGAATATCAACAATGTTAAGATATGCTGATGGCACCATAGTACTAGCAGAAAACCTCACAGACCTGGAACACCTACTAAGGAAGATCAAAGAAGAAAGTGCAAAGGCAGGCTTACAGTTGAACATAAAGAAAACAAAACCAATGACCACCAAAGACCTTCATAAGTTCAACCTAGACAATGAAGAAACAGAAATAGTAAAAGAATTCCCATACCTGGGATCAAGCATTGATAGAAATGGGGACAGCAGTCAGGAAATTAGAAGAAGACTAATTTAAGGGCCTTTGCAGACTGCCAGAAATAGTGCAAATTGAGT